>OX392462.1:69215838-69592387 GCA_947623515.1 Neoascia interrupta | reverse complement strand
AATAATGAATAATGAATAATGAATAATGAATAATGAATAATGAATAATGAATAATGAATAATGAATAATGAATAATGAATAATGAATAATGAATAATGAATAATGAATAATGAATAATGAATAATGAATAATGAATAATGAATAATGAATAATGAATAATGAATAATGAATAATGAATAATGAATAATGAATAATGAATAATGAATAATGAATAATGAATAATGAATAATGAATAATGAATAATGAATAATGAATAATGAATAATGAATAATGAATAATGAATAATGAATAATGAATAATGAATAATGAATAATGAATAATGAATAATGAATAATGAATAATGAATAATGAATAATGAATAATAAATAATAAATAATAAATAATAAATAATAAATAATAAATAATAAATAATAAATAATAAATAATAAATAATGAATAATGAATAATGAATAATGAATAATGAATAATGAATAATGAATAATGAATAATGAATAATGAATAATGAATAATGAATAATAAATAATAAATAGTAAGTAATAATTAATAAAAAAAAATAATAAACAATAATAAATAACAAATGTAACTGTTTGTACTTGGTGAGATGTGTTGTGATTTCATCTGAACCCGAATTACTCGTGCTCGTTCGGAAGAATATTCTTGTCTTCGATTACTTTTAACAGTTTTCCTTTTATAACCTTCTCAAAAACTTCACTTATGCTGCTCAACTGCTCAGGTGGTTTTCCTGGTTTTGGAATAGGAACAACCTATCCAACTTTCCATGAATTTGGAAAATTTTGGGTCTTTAAACATGCATTAAGTATAAATTTTGGGAGTTTTTTTAAGCTTATATTTTTTTATACCATCGATACCATCAGAATTCCTTGATGACAAGCAACTCAAAATGTTTTCAACAATCTTTTGAGATACAAACTTATCTCGAGGCATTTCTGTGGGTTGCATAATAAAATTATTAGTGTTTGCAATGACAATTTGGTTAATTACAGCGTCACCAAAATTTTATGATACCTACTGTTTGATTTTTAAGAAAAATAGTTGCAAATAAATTAGCCTTTCCCGAGTCTTCTATTTCCTTTGAAATAAGTTTATTGTAAAATTTAACATACAAACGAAAGAAATTCAACCTATATCGCTCCCAATGATCTGAGCTCAATTCCTGGACTGCCGTAGGCTGTGAAAAAATATGGGCCAAATTTGACATAAAGAAGTGGATGACTGACGGACGACCCCTTGAACCAGCCAGGACATATGATGGACTTAGTGGATAGAGGATAGAAAACGGAAATAAATTGTTAAAATTTGTAAGAATATTGCTCCAAGCATTTGCTCGATAACATCCCCAATTCCTATGCCTACATTTAGGTCTCCTTCAATGACGTAGGTCTCCTAACTAAAAGTTTTCTGAAATCGTTTTTAAAGTTACTCCGCTTAGCTACAGTCGCGGCTTTACCTTGAAAGTAAACACACAATATGCTGATTGCCCTCCCATCACTCAACCTAATCTTTATACCCACATTTTCTATGCAGCGAGTTCATATGATCGGAAGTAATATGTGCTAAATGGATCTTTTAACAAAAATTGCCACACCTCCACGTCTTTTATTTGGTCTATCTACACGATAGCACTTAAAATCCGAGGAATATAGTCGTGTCCTAGAGTTTAACCATATGTTTCTGTAACTAACTCTACATCAATATTTTTTGTGTTCAAAAAGTTCAAAAAAGTTCAAAAAATTATGTTTCTTATGGAACTGGCTATAATTGCCGTCAGCCAGTCATCTATATGCATTCTTGGTGAATTAAATAAATGATAAATGCGGCCTTAAATATGATTTTTAAAAAACCGACGTCATTTTCCTTCAAATTTTATGAAACCCTTCAGTGGGGCTAGGCTAAGCCATTCTTCCGTATGACTACCCCTAAGAAATTAGACTACATTCAAGCGTGTTCAATTGCAAATAAGCAAATTCAATTCACCAAATGTGTACTTTTCGTCCTTTCATTATGCTTATTTTCGTGCGCATCTTGTAGTATTTCTTTTTTATTAATAACGCTTCCTTATTTCACACTATGTGCCTCTACGTCTGGGGCCAAGCAAAAGTCATTTCAATAAAAACTCATGGAGCAACAACTCATTCAATTAAACTTCATGCAGACTATTGAAATCAACATCCACCCTACCAACATGGCTGCATATATTTTTACGAAGGGGGGTGTAGCCTGCTGAGAAGACCGAAATGAATAAAAATTCACAACAAGAATGGAGAAATTTTCGTATAACTGCAAAGGATATATGAATTCATTTTCGAGCCCAAGAGAAAGTGCCTTGATGTGGATGTGCATATGAGTATGTGCATATCCCTGTTCCTGCCACGTATAAGCTTGTGCATAGAAGTGGATATTTTTAATTAGAACTTTTCGACCAAATGAGAAGAAGAGTGTGGGATTTTTGTTTCTGTATTTTTTTTTGCAGGCCTTTTCGTGCCTACTAGTTTGTTGCGAATTTTATTTGAAATATGGAAAAGTTCAACATCCTTCGGGGAAACGTAATAAGCTGTAAGATATGCTTAACATTGGCACATGGATGATGGATGCTTTCGAAGTGTTAGAAGGTTCAGTTCTAATGTTTGGTTTTAACCTACTGAGCGCCTGATATCATTGTTTTTCTTCTTTTAAATTACCTAAGTAGTAGCTGAAGGATCAAAGGCCGGCAAGTGAATTGATTGAGCCATGTCCGTTCGTTCATCCGTCTGTAGCTATGTGTGATGGTTTTAGGGCTTCGAAATCAAGCAAGAGAGCTGAAACTTGGGGCCCACTAAATTCGCAAGTGGCTACGCCCACAATTGTGAGACAACCTCGAATTCACATTTTATTTGAAACGCATTTTTTTCTAAGTTTAGACAAAGCCTAGGAACTCAAATTTTGGTGTAGAGCAATAGTTGGCTTTAACTAGACAAAAATTGGACCGTCCACACTATCGACCATGCCCACCTTTAACGTGTTGGATCTTCATAAACCCTAGCCCATTTAAAGCAGCATTTCAACCTCGTGTACTACAAGTACGTCAAGGGCTGCTTTATAGCACTTAGGGGTAAAATTTTCTACATAGTTTTACTCTGCTGGGTTCCTGAGCACATTGGCCAAAAGAACTGGCCAGAAAAGGTTCTGACCAATCAGGACCAGAGTTTAATTAAAAATCCTTACTTGTATTTTCAGCGGCCATTGCGAACTGAGTAAACATCTTCATCGCATTGGCCTTACACCAGCCTTACATTCATCCTCTCTTCACATAATCATGGATTACCGGGCCCTCTTTTGGCTCCGGAAGAATATCCCTGGCGTTATCCCTCCAAAGAAAATCCGTGTCTTCTGGCTGCCTCCGGGGTAAAAAGATGGCTCTAGGATATTATCAGGGAAGGCACAATAGGCTCCTTTCTAAGATATCGCAGTGAAGGCTCTCACGAATTCCCAGGAAGGCTCTTCGACTAGTAAGCGTGTTCCAAAAACTCTCCTGGATCCGCTCGAGGAACGCATCTGAAATAACAAAAGTTGGCAGTGGATGATAAAAAAATTTAAAGACAATTTAAACGATCAGCACGCCAACAAGAGAACGATAGTTTGATTATGTAACTTGAGTCCTGTTGAAGGAAGTCGAACAGTTCCCTTGAAAAACTTTTATTGAACTTGAAGCCAACACCAGTGGCGCAGTTTCCCGGGATGCCACCACACAAATTAGAGATTCGCGTTGACATTGATATTAATTTTTGATTCGTCTGGTCAATAAAATCATGAATGAATTTGCCAAATTCAATGTTTTATGATATCATATCGAGAGAGGAACAGTAGTTTGAGTGCCTTCGTTTGAATTAGGCAGCTGTTCAGATATCAATTCAAAATGAACACCTTCTTACTCGCGCTTAATCCCCTGCGTTAATAAAATAAATTCTTCAAGCTCCTCATCTTTGCATAAATTTACTCATCTGCTTCTTTTTTTTCCTGGAACTGTTTATAAAATCATCACCCTTTTTGCCTTTCCACTTGACTGCAGAGGCTAATAGAAATCCTAAAAAAAAAGTTTAGCAAAAAAGCAATCATTTTCACCTTCAAAGGAGCGGTCATCCCCTTGCTTAACATTATTTTGCAATAAAAGTCGCAAGGACCAGCTGATCCTTTGAACTCATTAAATTCAAATAAATACCCAGTGAACACACCCCTATCCTATCGTCTTGAACATGTTTTTTTTTTTGTTCGGGGGAAAGACTTTCTTGTGCAAAATTTAAGAAAAGTTCTATGCATTTTTCCCGCCTGTTGTGTATTGCCGTACACCGAAAGGGTTCAACAAGATTTTCTTGGTCCTTATCCTTTATTTTTTTTCTGTGCTGTTGGGCCTTTGGGAGCAATAGAGTGTAGTCACCTTGTAATACCATCCTGGGAATAGTAAAAGCACATAAACCAAGCATAAAGATTTAAATAAAGTGGAACTGGGTCTATGTGGGGGACCTGCTGTTTCATCCTCAAGAACATTCATCGAATGGATTTATTTTTCCAATGGAATAGTTTTCTTTGTATATCCTTTAACATAAACGTCTTCCCTCTAGTATTGTTGTTGCTTCATTGTCGGTTGTCGCTAACCTCCTACCGAATAAGGGACTAATGGAGTAGGTTCGTTTGTGTTGATTTTCTACTGCCGCTCCGACTGCTTTGGGTTTTGTTGTACACGTTGGTCATTGGAAAAGATATAATATTTACAGTTAAGGGAAAAATAGTAGCCGCCCTCTGGTTTTTCTTAGGTCTCATTGTGTCAGTTAAAATAAATTGTTTTTCGGTTCTTTTGAGTCTTTGTGTCACCATTACTCCTTTAATCTTGGCAAATAGGGGTACTTTGGACTTGTTAGTAGGTAGTAGGATGTTGTTGATGGGATGGGCTTCGTCTTGGGAGTTACATAGATTTTTCTTATTTTCTTATCCTGGTCATTGAACGGCGACAACACACTGTTTCGTGAAACGTATTTAAGCGATTCCTGGTGAATGGTCTTCAAGGTATCAAAGGTTATCAAATAGCAAACTGATATGGTAAAACTTTTGACCACGGGAGGCAGTAGCTTTTCGGGCCTCAATATACGGCCTCAATATTTATAGTTTCTTGGCACCAAGCTTTATCCGAGACTTCAACTAACAACAAAGGTGTTGGCTATGAGTTCCGGGGATAATTAACCTTTTGAAAACGGCTAAACAATCTGATAATTTCAGTATCTGTTTGGTAGTGCATCGATTTAATATAGGTAAGGGATGTTTCACATCTTTATATTGGATTACGTCCTGGATGAATCTCGAAATTTTAGCTGAACTAAGTTTACCCCTCATTTTACATTTGTTATAACCACATTCTGCGAGACAGTAAACATAGTTTTCGTGCGTATTCAACATGTCTTAGTAGAGTTGTAATGCCAACAAATTCCGCCATTAGTGGAAGGCATAGCTGCATAGAGGACATTTGTCACAGCAAAAATGGCATTGATAGGAAGCTTCAGCCTTGTGGTACACCGCTTTGAACTTAAAACTAGTGTGACAACTTCCTTCCAGGCATAATTCAGGCATCAAATGAACAAATAACTGAAATCTTTGCGAATACATATAAACATATATCGGCCCAAGTACCTACTTTAGTTTTTAGTTTAGTTTTTAGTTTTTTTTTTGTTAAATATTTCTTACCACAACATTCAAAAATGAATCAATATTATTTTATCAAAGTGTGCATTTTATTTACAGCAATATTTTAACTAAACTTTTTTTTCTTTACAGGTCCTCCGGGAATATGATTCATTTGGTAAGCTTATTTTTCATATTATTTTTTGTTTCTTCTACATTTTTAAGAAGGTATCACTGAAGAACATTGAAAAACTGATCTTTTACAAAAAAGGCGGACTATGTAGGCCCTGAATGCGGGGAATGTGGAGTAGTGCTTCACATTACCAGGAATGGATTAATTGATTCAGAAATAAATTTATTTTGTTTAGGTTTCCCCCATTTTTTAAATGAATGGCAGGCTAGTATTTTAAACAACACGAAATTCCTTAAAATTGTTTAATTATTATTTTTGTCATTTTTGTATTGAAAACTTAAAAGCATAAGTTCAATATCAATATCTTGCAATATCTCTAATTTCTATATAATATTATATCTAAATTTAAGTAAAACTAAGGGGCGAGTTGCAATACGCTTATGCCCATCCGAATTTGCCGCTGTCAAGCTTAGCTTCAAACCGCATTATAACACTTTAATGTCAATAATTAGTTTTATTTACTTTAACTGCAATATAGATCTATCAATTACAAGGCTTCTTCAATAAAAATAGGGGCGTGGCATGAAATCCTTCTCAATAACATTATATTTTTTGTTTAAATATTTTATGTAAGGTGGTTTACATGTGTTAATAATTATATTTTCACTTGAAAAGGTGGTGATATTTTCTTCGGTTAAGTTGATAGTATACATACGTATCTGAAAATTGTATAAAGCATTTTTTTTTTTTTTTTTTTTTTTCAAGCACAATGACTTTACAACACACCAAATTTCAGTATATCCTTTGATA
This sequence comes from Neoascia interrupta, assembly GCA_947623515.1. Taxonomy (NCBI): domain Eukaryota; kingdom Metazoa; phylum Arthropoda; class Insecta; order Diptera; family Syrphidae; genus Neoascia; species Neoascia interrupta. The sequence continues at coordinate 69,585,777 of OX392462.1, read as the reverse complement.
ATATTGATTTTTCATGCTAATAAACTATAAAGTAGGCGTGTGCCAACTAACAAACTCTTGAGAGTTACAATCTTAAAACGTGCAAATAGCTCTATAGATCTCTGATAAGGCTCTTAAAATGCTCTCTCGAAGAGTATTCGAGCAAAACCTCTTGTTAAAAAATCCAAAAATGCTCTTGTAGCACTCTTCAAAGGAGTTTCAGTTTAAATCGATGTACTCTAATAATAAGAGTACATTTAGCTCTTATCAAACTCCTTTTATAAAACTTCAATTATAGAGTTTAAGTTTTGTAGTGAGTGTCTTATAAGTGCTTAAAACTTGTAGTAAGAGTGCAACTCTTTTAAGGGGAGATTAACTCCTTTTTATTAACTCCTTTTCGCCCATTTCACACATACCCGGCAGCCGTCTAACCGTCACTGGCTACCCGGTAGTTGGGAATACGTTCTTATGGGCGTGTTCACACCTGCAAACCCGGTTGCCCATACAAACAACCGGGAACCCGGTGCCGGTTAGCCGGCTGCCGGGTATGTGTGAAATGGGCCTAAGACTACTTCATTCCTTCAGCCATTGCCTCAAAAAAAAAAGTTAGCTCTTTTTTCCTTAAAGGGTTACCCAACACCTTTTACATCAAATAGAATAAATAGAAGTATACACACTGAACCAAAAAGGTACGTCATATTGACAACAAAGTTCGTCATGTTGAAGAAAAAGTTGTCATTTTTGAGCCAATTATCGCGATTGTCAATATGAAGAAATTCTGTACATCAAATTTTATCGGTTGTCAATATGGCGAATGCAGCCTTCAATATGACAATTTAGTTTTCAAACGGTTGATTGGCAAATTCAAATTGACTATCTCAATTCTTGATATGAAAATCGCAATTGTCAATGTGATGAATACTATTTTCATATTGAAGATTTGGGTTTTCATATTGAAAATCGAAATTTTTAATATGAAAAACGCAGTTTTTACATTGAAAATCTCGATTTTCATATTGAAAACTACTATCGTCAATGCGATTATTTCTGTTGCTAAAATTGTTTACCTTTATTTGCCCTTGTTAACCTTGTGCCGAAAATGTCACTAAAATCGAACAAAAACTAAAAACAACATTTATTCTTTTTTTTATTGTTTATTTATTTTATTTTTAATACAATAGGATTACATTCAATTTAAAAGAGAAAAAAGAAAATAAGAAAAAATCTGAAAAAAAGAAATAAGGTTAGGCTAAAAAATTAAAATTTAGTAGTAGCAAATGGTAATACAATAATAAATTGAAGATTGGTTTTAAATAAAGTTAAACCTACAATTTAAAAAAATGAGAAGAAAACAGAAAAATAAAAAACTGAAAATAAAACAAAAGACAAAAGATAGCAAAAGAGGTTGGTAAAAGTAGTTTTGCTGTTAAAGTATTAATAGTTGCTTACCAAATGAGGCTGTGTCTACAAATTTAGAATAAAGAAATAAAATGAAAAAGAATTTATATTCTTTAAAATTATAAAAAAATAGAAAAAAATAATCGTATTAGCGCAACTTTAAAAAATACTGTATTTAAAAATTTATTATCTTTCGTGCATCATATAGCTAAAAAAAAGCACTTACCTCAAAAAGCAGTTATTATTATAATTGTTGATCACTGATCACACCTGATCACATCTCAGCAGTTGTTTTCACAAACACATTCATTTTGGACGATACTCACACGTTCTTGAACAGACCAGAAATTAAGCAGTAAAATTATGCTCACTCAGGTTTACTCAAACAGAGTAGCTACCTAGTTCCGAAAATCTTCATATTGACAATTTCCATTTTCAATGTGATGAATAACTAAAGCAAATTCTTCACATTGACAACTTCTAATGTCAATATAATAACCAGATTCATCAATGTGAAGATTTAAAATGCTAAAGTTTTTCATTTTTGCAATTAACTTTAAAATTCTTTTTTAGATAGAAGAGCTTTATTTAGCCATTGGCTATTCAATCACAATTTCTTTTACAATCTTGAAAATAAACTAAATATTGAGACTAATTATTATTAAGATTATAAGTCTTTATGTTTTCATTTGTGTACAATATTAAAAATAGATAATTTATATAGATAAACAAATCAATATGTTGCTTTTACATGAGTAATTAGATTTTTTTTAAAAGTTCTTATGCAAGTTTTATGACTCATTTATAAACATGAGAATTTAAGTTTTCACATTGAAAACTTAAATTGTCAATAGAACAACTGTAGAACAACTGTTGTCAATATGACAACAAGGATCTGCAATGTAAAGATTGGGTATACATAGCAGTCATTTCGCTCCGCAATATACCGCTTACTTTGATGACTCATTTATGCGAGTTTTCATATTGACAATCGTGGTATTTCATTTGACAAATGCAGTAGTCACATTGACTCTTGCGGTTGTCAATATTACAATTACGCTCTTCAATTGCAATTCAGCTCACAATTTGAAAATTCGGTTGTCAATATGATGAAACTTGATGACAACCAAGTTTGACAACCAAAAATTGACAATCGGACATTTGTTATATTGAAAATTTGATTGTTAATCGTTTCCGATGTCACTGGAAATTTTGCGTCATATTGACAATTTTGTTCGTCAATATAACAATTTCTTGTTTACAACCGGCGGTTGTCAATATGAATATGACAATCAGTGTATAACAATAATTGCCATTTGGCAGATACACACACATTACATTTTTTCCAAAAAATTACATTGTTTATGGTGATTACCAACCAACTTATTTATGAAATGCATTAGTCTTTTGTTATTTTTGATGCGCTTTATTTTTTCACAAGCACAATGTTTACTTTAGGTAACATATTTTTAACCGCACCAAGTTTTAGTGCACTATAATGTAAGAAATATTTTTTGGAAAGTTAATGCCATAGTGATGCCATAATGCGATATAAAACGCCATCGAATAAATCGATTTTCATTTTTTTTAAGTAGTCTGGTCTCTTTCCGTTTTTATGTTCTTATGAAAATATACAAAAATAGTTCAGCGTTACATCTTCCTCTCTTTATGGGCAGAGGTAGTAAAAAGAATACAACTCTTACAGCAAGAATTAAAGTTTTCTTATCGGACCATAATAACTGGTAGGTCATTTAACGCTTGTAAGACTCTAAGAAGACTCTTATAACACTCTACAAGAATTAAATTCTTAGAGCTTTACCCTTGCACATAAATCTTGTTAGACTCTTGTACAGTCTTATAAGAGCTAATATGTTAGTTGGGGTTAGTGGGCGAATTTCAAAATTGCTTACACTTGTACTGCGCTGGGACCTAGAAACCACGTGTGTCGAGTTTAGTGTTCGTAGTCGAAAGTGTAAGGCCTAAAAACTACCGGTAGACAGACAGACGAACGGACGGGCTCAAACGACTAAAAATTTGGTCCCGATCATATGGCTTAAAATTTTGGGGTCTACGGTAATTATTTCTCTATGTTACAAACTATGCATTAATTCTGATCTATACGATGGGGTATAAAAATAGTGCATTGTAGCGGCCCAAGATAGAACTCTAGACATGCAAGAAACTAATCTTGATCTTAATCTATTAATAGGGCATAGTTTCTGCCTGTTCTTAAACCTGCCAGTTAGAAATGAAGCTAAACATTTTAGTAAGACTGAATTGTAATAATTAATCGCAATGTTCGTCTTAGCATGCCTTTTTATACCGGCTCCAAGACCTATATTCTGTCTAGCAACTTAAAAATTTTTCGTAGAGCATACCAAACATTTATTCCTATAAAGCTATTATTCCTTGTCTCCTTTCATTTCTATTCTCCTTTGTTAATTTTTTTTCTCCTTTGTTACTCTCCTTTGTTACTATTTTTTTTTTTCTCATTCCCTTTCCCGTTGCCATTCAAATCATGATGTTTATCTCGTCATTTTAAACATGATTATTTATCTGAAAACTTCCTTTGATTCTTTGGTTTACGATTTGTTTTAACTGACCAGTCTCCTTAACTATAAATCAAATTAGAATAGACTTAGCCAATTTGGCGGCTAAAATGTAGCCAAAAATGTAATTTTTTGGTTGAAATTATTAACAATTTTGTAAGTTCGACCAATAAAAATGGGAGTGGCCGAAAACATTGCATTAACAAAATCGAGCATAGGTTTGTTTTCAATGAAAACATCTGGCATATGTACATCAAATTGTTGTCAATTCTTTTTGTTTGTTGGAAGAGCAAAAACTGTATAATATACGGCCGACCCTAACCTGGATAACAGACGCCCATCAGGAAGCCGCTAGTTTTGAAACAGACGCTGCTGAAATTTTCGTTCCTTGCAGGTGTTGGTCCGCCCCGAGTATTTTCCGTACCGATGCCCAGCCCACCATATGTGGTTAGCATTCCTCTACCCGCCACCTGAGAAGGCGACCAATTGCGAACCAGCATCCTCGGGCAGATGTACCGATTGTCGGCATATTTGTGGCCGGTTTTGAAACATTTTAACTCTTCTATTGCTTCGAATGCAAGGAGCTTACGTGCAAAAGTTCAGTTTTCAGGCACAAAATTTAAGGCTTAAAAATTGATGGCATACGGACAAACGGACGGACATGGCTCATTCGATTATATGGCCTTAAGGACTTGGGGGTCCAACGTTTTTCTTTCACTACGCTAGATCTCAGCGTTTAAAACTCCGATATAAAAACTTAATACATCTACTCCTATCCTGTGCTATAGAAGATATAAAAAAAATTATTGTTTATAAAGTAAAGTTGCATCTTAGCTTGCTTCGAGCTAAGATGTGCTGTAGATCTGTCTTGTGCTTATAATTCTGTAACGCACGCTAAGATAACAGTTGCGGGAAGTCAGACTTCGGATCATCTAAATTGTATTGCTACTTTTGTACACTATTCGTAGATACATTCAGAACAATCAGAAGTGTCCTGATAAAAACAAGAAATACAATCAGAAGTGTCCTGATTACGAATAATGTTAACTGAAAATGCGGGCTTAGATCAGTTTACAAGTAATTGCTAACAAGTAGCAATTTTCGTAAGCGGAGCAACGAGGAAGTGTGTGTGGCAAAACCTGGCAAAAAGACATTGAAAATCCTTTATAGTTGTAAATCGGCTCACTAAAGCACTGTTTTAAGCAAATTATTTTTTTTTTTTATTCAACAAAAAAGTTTCTACCTTCTACCTTTTCTTAAACCCCATCCCAAAAGATAGTAAACAAATTAAGTTGGATTCATAGTTTGTAAGATAGAGAAATCGTCACCGTAACCCCCAATGCCCAAGGGCATATGATCGACACCGAAGTGTATGTCGAATGAGCCATGTCCGTCCGTCCGTCGGTATTTTTTAGGCCTCATGTTTTGAGCGAGTAAACTTGATAAGTGTTCTTTTCAAATCGCGAGCATATCAAGTATATTTTTTTTTATCCGGCCACTGAAACGCCCACTTTACTTAATAGCATGAAATATCAAAATTGTCCTAGGAAGCTTAAATTAAGTATGCTGTATCCTTTATTAAGTGTATTAAGATTGGCATTTCAAAAAAAGCTAAAAAAGTCCCCAATGTAGACGTGGCAATATTTTTTTTTGCATTCTTATAAACGTGAAATTTTCGCGACGCCCACGAAAGATTCTCAACCGATCTTAAATGCAATTAAATTTGCAATAATAAAATTCAACAATCAAGGTTTATAACGCGATTGCGACCTTGATCAATCAATTGGGTAGTGGTTGGTATCCAACGATCTTCTTAAGCGGATTGCAACCGTCCCCTAGTTATTTTTAAATTGCAGATATTAAAGGCATTTTATGGAAATTTATTTTATTTTAAATACTTTTTACTCGATTTTAAACGCCATGAAACTGACTATTTATGCAAACATACCTTTTCGAAATAAGGACACTCAACTACAATGTACGTACCTGGCACAAAAAAGTCATACTTGAGCCAACCATTCAAATTTTCCCAAATTATTTTCCAATGTATCGGATTTATTTTTGAACTTAATTAATATGCAATTCGTTGATGATTTTTTTATGCGCGTACTCCTACTCACTTCAAAAATCCCAATGCACTTATTCTGCTGCAGGAATAATTAAATAATAATTCCTGCAGCATTTTACTATTAAAGTTGTTTAATTACTTTGACCGGAAAAAAGCAAATACACATTCCATGTAGACACACCGTGAATGTTTACATACCGCATTATCACTAGGTGGTATGTAAACCACCATTGCATCCCTAACTAAGAGATTTCCCTGAGGTTTGTGCGAGATTAAGTAAGTTGAAATTCCCGAATGCTACAATTTAATGACTGGCGGTTGAAGGGTATGGAATGCGTTGACCACAATTTAATCCAATTTAAATCAGTGAATTTGAACAATGCTTAGCAATCATTGAAGTTAAATTAAATAGGGTCGCATATTGTGGGGCAGTTAAGGGTGGATCATCATCATATAATCTGCTTAATGAATGATTAATTTAATTTAAAAATTCATTATAGGCAAATAGGATCTTTTAGTAAAGATAAAAAATAAAAAAAATAGAGTGGCGCAACAGCTCGAGGTGAACCAGGGCCAACTTCTCAACAATGTATGTTGTGTGTGTAAACTTAAATCTTTGTTTAGTAAAGATAAGGGGACAAAATATCAAGGCTTCGAATATGTGCCATACAGATTTTTCTGTATTTCAGGTCTCAGAATCTTGTCACCAACTTCGTCATCGTTTTTTAACGCTTTTCCATTAAGAATATAGTTGCTTACTTTTTTGAATGCTGCTTATCTCAAAATAAAAAAATTCCATGATGACGCTTTGATGACAGTACGGATAAAACTGAAATCTCAGAGAATTGTAGAAAACTCGAATCGAGTCTCCCGATCCAAACGCCAACATTGAAAGATTATTTAAATCAGAAACTGTTAATTGTTCCAATTTGTGCTTAGTACTCAAAAAAAAAAGAATTCTGTCTGCATACCCTGACTGTATACCCCTATCGAAAAAATATTTATCATCTTAAAATAACGCTCTCCGGTTATAGCTTCGCTAACACCCTGTTAATCTTAAAGAAAGGATATTTTCCCTTTCTTGTCCCTATACATGGTCACCATTTTCCTTTCCGTCCATCCTGCGTTTATTTGAAAAAACGTTTAGTGTAAAAAAAACCCTCTGTTGTTCGATGCATATTGTGGACAACAAAGCCAAACTTTGTACTGAAACTTAATTACGTTTTTTCCGTTTCAGAGTATTCGGAGAAAATCCCTTGGCTAGTATATGTATAAAGGACAAAATGTGTATGAATATTATATACATGCAATGGAATATTATTGCCAAAGTTTAACACACAAAAAAAAACTACTTCGAACCGCCAAAGTAGGGAAAACTTTTCTCCTCAAACTTCCCAATAGAGAATCTCCTGATTCATGACAAAACTTAATCCTTCGCAAGCAACGTTTAGTATTCGTTATGAATATATTTCGTTTAAAGGTACCATACTGTGGGAATACTTTCGACATGAGTATGTAATTTCGATATTGTCACTCAAAGTTTTGAGAAAAGCACATTATCATGTTAAAAACGGAGTGAGGGTACCAGCCTGCAGTTGCATTAGAATCTCTATAAATGTACATCTTTAATTAGATACCTCAGATCATAATCTTGTTCTAAGTGAGCTCCTTATAACGGCTGCAGAAAATTAAGTACAATGTTAGCAACCTAACAAATGTCAACTGGCGACAGTTTCGATCACAAATCAAGTCTGTAGCTTATGAATTTGTTAAGAAATAGTAAAAGTGTAATAAATAGGTGACATACCTTTAGTAATGTCACCTAAAAGGAAGACTGTGACCATCTTGGCCAGGGATTCACCAGACGTATTTTAAGTTTTGCCCGATCCTGAAGAAAGGAGACCCTCTGAGTTGTGCCAACCACAGAGGCATAAGTCTTCTTAACATCGCATACAAGATCTTTTCTGCTGTACTGTGTGAACGCCTGAAGCCGTTTGTCAACAATCTGATAGGCACATATCAGTGTGGCTTTAGGCCGAGAAAGTCCACCATCGATCAAATATTCACACTGCGGCAGATCTTGGAGAAAACCCAGGAATTCCAAATCGATACACACCACCTCTTCATCGTTTTCAAGGCCGCGTATGACAGCATCTATAGAGACGAGCTATATAGCGCAATGTCTAGTTTTGGCATCCCTGCCAAACTCGTCAGTCTGTGCAGGATGACGATGGAAAACTCACGCTGTTCCGTCAAGGTCGGCAAAGACCTCACCGACCCCTATGATGTCAAAAAAGGATTTAGACAAGGAGACGCGCTGTCATGCGACTTCTTTAACATCATACTTGAGAGAATTGTGCAGAACTCTCGCGCCAACACCAGAGGTACAATCTTTCAAAAGTCCGTTCAACTACTTGCATACGCAGACGACATTGACATAATCGGTAGAACAAAGCGTGATGTCAGTGAAGCCTTCGTGAGTATTGGGACGGAAGCGGCGAATATGGGTTTAGCAGTCAATGAGGGCAAAACCAAGTATATGCTGTCATCAAGAAAAGACACCCAACACCGACGTCTTGGACAAAACATCACCATCGACAGCTATAACTTTGAGGTAGTTAGGGACTTTGTCTACCTGGGTTCCGCTATCAATTCAGACAATGACACCAGCGCTGAAATCAAACGAAGGATAACTCTTGCCAATCGCTGTTTCTTTGGGCTAAGAAGGCAATTGAGTAGCAAAGCCCTCTCTCGAGCAACTAAAGTGTCCATGCATAAGACCCTCATCATCCCAGTCCTGCTTTACGGTGCAGAAGCATGGACCCTGTCAAAGGCGGATGAAAACACTTTAGGCTGCTTCGAGAGGAAAATTCTTCGGACGATTTACGGTCCCGTCTGCATAGACGGAGAGTGGAGGAGGAGATATAACATCGAACTGTACGGGCTGTACAGCGATACAGACCTAGCCAAAAGAGTCAAAACACAACGTCTACGATGGCTGGGTCATCTAGAGCGGATGGACACCAACGCCCCGGCCCGGAAAATCTTCGAATCCACACCGCAGGGACGACGCGGTAGAGGAGCACCGAGACTCAGGTGGCGCACGCAAGTGGAAGGGGACCTCAGCCAACTTCGCGTGCGAAACTGGAGACGGCTAGCTAGAGACAGAGCTGGCTGGCGAAGCTTGTTGGCTGAGGCTCAGGTCCACCCCGGACTGTAGCGCCACCTTGAGTAAGTAAGTAAGTATTTTAAGTTCTATTTTAAGCTAATTAAGTTAAGAAATGCTCAGAGAAGAGATTGGCAAAGGACTCGTTTGCAAGTATTTAGGCTTATATTTTGATGGATGTATTAAGTCCGCATGTATTAAGTTCCCCCCACATCGATAACATCATCAAATGGCTAATTCCGCCCTAGGTTTGTGAAACGTTTGTCAAAGGAGTTTTCGAATCCTTACGTCACGAAATCTCTATATATATATCACATTCGTTAGACCCATCCTCGAATATGCTAGCCAAGCCTGGTCCCCTTTTTACGGTATCCATACCTCGCGCATCTAGGCCGTCCAACGAAGACTTTTTCATATTGCCCTTCGTGGAATACCCTGGAATGACATTTATAATTTACCGCCTTATAGGTCGCTTGAAGCTGATCAACATACGATCTCTGCAAGAACGACGAGAGGTCGCAGATGTGCTCTTCATCCATGACCTTCTTAGCGGTAATATTGATTGTCCCACACTGCTCCAGATGATTTCCCTTAATACCAATCCTCGGAACCCACGGTCCATGCCTCTCTTCCGCATCAACTCCCATCGAACAAACTATGGCTACCATGAGCCTATGTCTAGAATACTTCGTCTTGTAAACTCCCCTCACCAACATCTTTTACAATGACATAGGAATCTAACATCATCGCCACCATTTTCGCTTAAAATCATACAGTCTCGCAAAATCTCGGTAGTGCTTCTACAAATCATCGCGTTAACTTAAAAATCGTAGAGTTTGATTTGCTCAATTCAACAAGCAACAACTCTCTTTGTGAGTTCATTTCAGAAGAAGACACTAAATATTTTGTTGGAAACCAAAGACTCAAAAAAAGTACCGGGCTTGATAAAATAAGTAGTCCTTACATCAAGCAGCTCCCAAAAGTTGGTTTCAAATTCCTAGTATTGACCGTGAGTGCATGTTTAAAAGTGCATTATTTTCCAGACATGTGGAAAGAAGCCAGGTTAATATCAAGTTCTTAGAATTTCCAACCATATTAAGGTAAATCGTACAGTTGGTAAATTGAGCGGCTTAATACTGCTAGATATAGAAAAGGCATATGACACGGTACGACATAACGGCTTAATAAACAAAATTGTTCCTTTATTTCCCTTTTTTTTTTTGTTAGATGGTGAAAAGATTTTTGTCCAACCGTTGCTTTCGAGTTCATTTTAGCAATTCTTGTTCAGATCTGTTCTTTTTTAGTTTTGGTGTTCCACAAGGTTCTGTTCTTGGACCAGTATTATTATTATGTCTATACGTCTGATTTTCCTCACATACCCCACTGTGAAGCCGCTATTTTCTATGCTAATGACACAGCATTCCTCTACACATGGCATTCTTCTACTGTAGATTTGCATAAGAAAACGAACGCTGAATTGATCTCTAAAAGAACTTTAAAATTCAGCAACAAATCTAAAATTTGGCGTGATTTGGCTGAAAATCCTCTCGTTTTCCAACTAAATATGAATAAAATTATTTTGTCAGATATGTAAATATTTATTCAAAATTTTTTACTTGCAATATTATTTTAAATTCAACTATGCAGTTATTAAAACTTCTATATCTTACTCATCTCATCTTAATTTATTTTAGCTTAACTTATTTCTGTGATATATTTAATTATTTATATTTTTATTCATTTAATTTATTATTGTATTATTTATTTGATATATTATTACTCTCAGTTTTTGAACCAATAATACTATTTCTGTAATAATTGCAGTTTTTTTGTTGTTATGGCAATAACTTTATTATTATTAATTTTTTTATTTGATTATTACAATGATGACAATTTTACTCTTATTAATAGGTATTTTTTATTTATTTATTTTCAATTTTAATTGAAGATTTGATTGTACTTTTTCTTCTTAATTAAAACTAATTATGCAAAATACTCTTTTTTATACCCCATCCCATAGGAGGTATATTAAGTTTGTCACATAGTTTGTAACACGGTGAAAAAATAATGATAGGCCCCAAGACTTTAAGGGCATATGATTGCGACCGAATTGTGAATCGAATAAGCCATGATGTCCGTCCGTCCATCTGTGTGTATGTCACACGTTTTTAGGCCTTTAATTTTAAGCCAGTAAATTGAAATTTAGTACAAAGTTTCATTGTTATCCGAAGCAGCTCAAGTGTAAAAATTTTTCAAATCGCCCACCTATACACGCCCACAATCGGCGCAATTGTGCAACTACCTCCAGAGCTTTTAAGGCTGTAAGACGTCTTAAGAGCCTGAAATTTGGTAATTATTATCTCCTATTTATTGTAATATACGCAAAATTAAAATTTAATCGCTTTGCCTCCCCTAGTGGCTGCGGCCAAATTAAAAAAAAACTTAATATATCATGTAGAAAACACATAGTTCTACATTTAGTTTATACAATACTTTGGACCATGCCCACATTTAGAGGCAGAATTGAAGAAAAACCTAAAATTTTCCAGAAAGCGTAATTGCGACTGGCCTTAAGCCTAATTTAGGAAAGAATAAATATAAAAAATCAGCAGGTTAGATAATTGAGGTAAACTTTATTCCATACAAATTTTTTAGGCACGCCCCCTTTTTGGGGTCGATTTTTCACAAATATTGAATTTGAACCAAAAAATTGCATTCTTACGTAACTTGGAAATATCTTGGGTTGGAACACGCCCCTTTTCGAAGTTTGCACTAATAAAATGGCGAAAAATAACAATAAAATCAGCATTTTACAACATGGGATAGGATGGGGCATTCAACGGTCCGTTTTACGGATTGTAACTTCTGCGTACACACTGTAGCAAACTCATTGGTTTATTAGAAATAAATAGCCCTCCCGAAATAGGTACATGATCCTTATACGTTATATCCCGGAGGACGGCTTATCACAATTATCGAAACATAATTGCGTCTTTTGCATATGCTAATCGCTTGGCATGGTGTGGATTTAAGTCATCCATTTTTAAGGCAGGCGCAGTTACGATTTTGCGCATCTGTGGGTCAACGCCAACCCAAAGGACTTGATGATGGAGATGATGAAGATGTGGTGATATTTCTTCACATGTCTAAATGTTACGTGAAAGCTTCCACCATTGATTTTCCATTTTTAACCCAATTGTATCCATCATAAATGTTCGCAATCATTGATCATTTAATACATTTTCCCCTTTCCTTTACCTACATTAGATATCTCAAATAGTCAGATTTTAAAATCAAAATTCCAACTACAAGACATTTGATAAGCTTCTTAAATAATTTATATCGTTTCAATTTAAGTCCTTCTATACGTATATGTACGTATCAACAATCGTGTCACTAACAACTGCAAACATCCGTCCATTATGTCAGACGCATTGAATTCACAGAGCAACTCTATTCAGCCAAATCTCTATCGCCTCAAATGGCCTGCAACGGTCAGCAAATTTAACAAATCCTTCTCAAATTCCCTGGCAAAAACACAGCAGCATTGTGTATTCCGTTGATATCATCGACAAATAGAAACCCCAAAGAAAGCACACCAACTAACCATCGAACCTCAAACAAGGACCAATCAAATAGCATGCCAGCACAAAATCAACTCGAAGATGTCAATCAGTTCTTTTGAGGTTCATGAACACTGACGACGAAGGAGCTCTGCGCCCTCACACTTCCTGGTTTTCCAATCCAATATTGTTTTCGAGTGAAAATCCTGTCTGGAACAAATGAATATACTAATGCTCTCAATGTATATAATCTAAGGACAAGGACATGTGTGTGTTCCCGCTCAGCTGGTCCTCGTTGGTCTTTCCTTCGACCATAACGGCAATGGCAGTGCATTTGTCAGAACGTATTCAGGCGAGCTCCTTGCAAAATGGCAAAAGTAAGTGTGCTAATTCCGATTGCAAATAGAGTGGGCTATACCAGGACCGACCGCATACTTTTTAGGGGTAAATCATACTTTGGTAAAAGAGCTGGGCAATGTTTTCGATGTCTGGTGGTATCATTGTGTGTGCCCGAGATATTGAAGGGATAAGTTCAGTTTTGTGTTTTCAAATTTTGTGCAGCCTCTCGAGAGGAAAAGTCATAAGGATTAATGTTCGTAGATATTTTATCAATATTTGTGTTGAGGAACTCTTAAGTTATCAGAAGTTTTAGGAATTTAAATTGGCTGCCAGTGTTTAATAATAGAGTGATAGACTTTCATCGAGTAAAAGAGAGTCGGTGCTATGGGCTTAAGGAGAATTATGCAAATTGGTTCTTGCAACACATATAGTAATTAATAAAGCACAGTTAAGATATAAGAGGATACCGTTTGGTGTTTTTGAAAATTTCAGTATTTGGCTTCACTCCTTAAGAGTATTATAGAAAGAAATGACCACTGACAAAGCATCCCGAAACGTCAAGGAATTCTCACAGTCTTGTTCTTATATACTTCAGCTGTTTATATTTGGATAAAAACGTGTTGGAAAGAACTGAATTTCAAAAGGGAGTTTTAAAATGGCTCGTCATCATATTCCTTTCACCATAAATTTTCATGAAGACACCGAAAAATTGATCTCTGATCGCAGTAGTCTGTGCTCTTGAGAAAGTTTTTCATTTCATTTAATATTTTAATATTTGCCTCAACAAATATCAGAAAATGTGCGGAGATTGTGCTATAAAAAACTACTTTAACTATTTTATATAAGTTTCCGTCAATTTCGAGGTAAATGACCTGAAATGAATTATTCATTCACAAGTACCTATTTTGGTGCGCCCAAAAGCCATTCATACGCAGGAGCCTTAGTTTTCAACCAAAAAAAATGGGGTGATACCCTAATCTAATTGGCACGGACGTTCTACTTTGGATGCATTGAACAAGGGCTCGGCTGTACTTAAAACTTCAGCTATCTGCCTAGATGCCTGTTTCTGTGGATTTTACGGTATTTACACAAATAAACCACAATTAACATGACAGAAATGAGGGGCGCAGCTTAGAGCTAGCCAGACACGCCTAGAGTAGGAATATTGGAGCCATCAGGATTGATTTAGCTAACCAGCCATTTTTTAGGACTAAATTTGCCAAGGTAAGTACAAAATTGGACCTTTTAAAATTGGACCTTTTTTTAAATATTTTTTACACCCCATACCATAGAATAGGAGGTATATTAAGTTTGTAACATAAAGAAATAATCACCGTAGACCCCTAAGATCTTAAGGGCATGTGATCGAGACCGAATTGTAAGTCGAATGAGCCGTCCATCCGTCCGTCCGTGTGTCGGTAGTTTTTAAGCCTTAAGTTTTGAGATAGGAACTTGAAACTTAATGTCTGTTCTTTCTAAGTCCCGAAGCAGTACAAGTATAAAATTTTTTCAAGTCCAACCACTGAAGTATTTACCAAATTTTTAATACGAAAATTCAATCAACACATGTATCCCACTTCTGGTTAATAATATGAATAAAAACCGATGTTATTAAAAAGGGGTTGATGCTACGCCCCTTTTTTAAGGAAGGAAATTCTTAACTGATGAATTCTTTATACAATTAAGGTTAATAGAAACTAGAATTTAACAACCAAGATTTATGACGCTAAATCGGAGCTTGGCAGTGGTGAATTGGGATGGGGTATCCAACGTTTTTTTATTGGTTTAAGTTATTTTTTTTTTTACAAAATTTATTGTTCGCGAGCGACCCACCTAAAATTAATTAAGGATCCGATAAGGCATATAATGGGTATTAAAGAACAACACCATTGTATTATCTCTACCAATAAAAATAAAATCATTCAATGCAACATTTCGTTTAAACTTCAGCCAGTCTTTGAGATTGACTCTGGCCAAACTGTGCAACATATTTGTTAACTTTGTTAATAAAGGATTATAGGACGTTGTCCGAATATGTTCAAATCTTATTATTTCGATTCTGCCCTTACTTTCTCAACTGTCTTCGAGATGGGTTATATTCATTTTAAGTTATTGCTTTGATTTTCTGCTAAGCCCTTAACTTTAACGAGAACTATTTCTTGCGGACCATGGATGCTATTTTTTTCCTTCTTGGAGTATTTAGTTAGACACCTTTTGAGTTCTAACTAAAGGCTTCAAGCATTTCAATCCATGGTTATTTGTCTTATAAACCTGTATGTACGTATGGACCGACTTCTGGCCAATCAGCCTATATTAACTAAACTGTTTATGATGAGGAGAAAACTAACTCACAAGCACGTTCGTTGGTGTAAATCATAGAGAAAACTATTAAAATCGCTTGCTTGACATAAATGGAGATTGCAGCTTTTCCGCAAAATAAAGCAACCTTTTTCTGCAATTTGAAGATTGATAACTTTATTTTCCCTCCCAGAAAGCTAGTGAAGGTAGCCATGCTTAACTACTCACAGAACAGGCTACTAATTCTTAACCAGAAGGACACTCTACCATCCTAAGGGAGTATCTTTGGGGCACCACTACTTTTGTTCAGCAAAGTAAACGCGGGGTTACTGGTCCTCGATTGGGAATCTCCTGAAGGTATGGTTATGAGAAAACTCGACACATAAGATGGGTCCGCCATGAAAAATAAAGCAGCACTAAAAGCAATCCATTTCACCAACAGAGTGAAGGATTGCTCATTAAAAACCTAATTTTCGCAATAAAATTACAAAATCCTCCAAAATATGGTCCAAACCAGTGAGTAAGTGCTACAGTGTGTACGCAGAAGTTACAGTCCGTAAAACGGACTGTTGAATACCCCATCCTATCCCATATTGTAAAATGCTGATGGCATAGTTATTTTTTGACATTTTATAAGTACTGCAAACTTCGAAAAGGGGCGTGGTCCAACCGCCCCTTATTAGAAACCACATATATATCCAAGTTACACTTAAATGTACGTAAAAATGCAATTTTGTGGTTCAAATTCAATATTTTTGAAAAATCGACCCTTAAAAGAAGGCGTGGCTAAAAACTTTATATAAACGAAATCTGGACTGAAGTCTCGTTTACCTAACCTGCTACTTTTCTGTTTCATGCTTTCCTAAATTAGGCTCAAGGGCAGTCGAAATTAAGTTTTTCTGGAAAATTTTAGGTTTTTCTTCAATTCTGCCTCCAAATGTGGGCGAGGCCCAAAGTCTTGTATGAACAAAATGTGGAACTAAGCGTTTTCTACATAAAATATTAAACAAATTTTTCTTAATTTCGAGCAAAAATACTGAGTAAACTGCATTTGAAAATTTACCTTTAAAATAGATGCCACGCCCACTAGAGGAGGTGGCATCTATTATTAAGACAATTAAATTTGTCTTTTTTGTGTCTTATATTTACTAAGAGATGCTAAATGTCAAATTTCAGCCTTTTAGAACGCTTACAGTTTTGAAAAATCTGGAGGTAGTTGCTCATTTAGATCGATTGTGGGCTATGAAAAACTAATTTTGCTGGATAAAAAATCAAAAACGGGTTTCTATGGGTTTAAAGGGGCTACAAGACTGATTGAGAGGAATACTTAAAAAAATAAATCCTAACCTCAAAATTTCTAAATTTTTCGAATGCTGATTTTTTCACTAAAATCACGATAAATCGAAGAAATATTGTCGGATTTTTATGAAAATTGGAGAGAAGTTGTACATTGATGCCAGAAAAACGCGACTTCAAGGAAGAAAAAAATTCGAATTTGATTGAGCTAATCATTGAGCTAATCAAAAGTGATGAAAATGGAAATTTAACAGCAAAGCTATTCAAGTCTTAAAACAGTATATAGTATAAATACAACAATTTGATCATCCAGCAGTTTGAAACTGCGATCAGCTGGACGTTGAGAAGCAGGTTTTTAAAATCGCAGCATACCCCACAGTTCTATACACATAGTTTACAAAGCAGTTTAAGAGTCAATCAGGTTCTACGAAGCTCAAGCATGGGGCCGTATTCGGTATGAAATAGTTGAAAAACTTCAAAGATGCTATCTGCGAAGAGATTTCCTAGTGCTCAGAGCTGCACCAAATTACATGCTCATGGTGCAGCTGTGGACATATTACAACAAACATTAGACTCATAACAAACAGGACCCGATACATCAAGAATGGGAGAAGAGCGACTACCAAAAATCGTTGCTAAGCATGCAGTGGGTCTGCGAGAAGTATGTGGTGTAAAGAAATGCTTAATATGGGGCAGTGTATTGTAATACACGCGTAAACAGGAAAAATTGCCTTTGTGACTTCATGTTAATGTTACACCTATATTCGTATTTTCAACAAAACTATATTGAGCAAGCATTGCAAGTATATTGGCAATTCAACCTTGGCAACTTTCAACTGCCTTAAAAACATTTCAAAAATGCCGTTTCCAACCTCAAATTTTAAAGCTCATTTAAACAAACAAAACAATGTCCATAAATTTAAGAAAAATAGCTAGCGGAGGTGGTTTTTAAATTAGAAAAAAACAAGTGAGTAAGTGTAAGAATTCGTATGTGACAAACTTCTGTGTAACCGACTCTATATACCGTGTCACACAAAATCTTACAGTTTTTTTGGCCCGAATTCATATATAATTTGTAAAGGCCATACTCACAAAGGTGTGTCAGGCCTAAAAATTACAATCAATTAATTGTTATTTCGTTCGATTCATGACAAAATGCGTTAAAGCCGAAAATTATTTCGGAAAAAAACAGTTCTTCCTAAAAACGCCCCCTAAAAGTGGGCGGAGCTCAAAACTTTGTATGGACCAAACTTAACAAATTGTAATATCTTTAATATTTGGCATACATTTTTTTTTTCGGTTTGTAGTGAACTTTCCGAGAAGTCGGGTTTTAAAATATCTAACATGTTAAAAGTGGGCATGGTCGATATTGTGGGCGGTCCAATTTTGGCCTTGTTAAAGGTCTTAGGCCAATATTGCTCAGCACCAAAATTTAAGTTCCTGTGTCTTGTTTAACTTGACCAAAGGCATTTTGAAAGAAAATGTGTAATAGAGGTTGTCTCACATTGAAGCGAGTAGGTGTAGTTTATTTTGAAGACCTAAGACCTTCATACATACAGACGGACGGCCGGACATGGCTTAATCTATTCACCTGTCGGTCTCGATTATATCTACGATGATTATTTCACTGTGCTTCAAACTATGCATCGAAATTAATATACCCTCGGTCGGTTATAAAAATGCTTTCAGTCAAGATGCCTTGGTCAAGTAAACCCCAAAGTAAACCGAGGCTCCAGGTCAGGAAGCCTTCGAATCTCCCACGAAGAAGCAGCGAAATGGGCAGAAGCTTTGAAGATAATTTACTGCAGTATTTATTTGCAGGAGTTCATATTTGACCAACAATAACCTTGTTTTCAGTATATTGAGAACAATTTCCTGTCATAATTGAACTGATTTCTATTTGCCCACTTGAGAGATATTCCTATTTAACAACGTAAACAGGAAGCCAGAAACCTCTATACTGATACTCAACTTCATCATACCTACTCAAGATGTCAATCAGTAACTCTTCACCATCAGGCTGAGAGGTATAGTAATGGATATGAAAATATTTATACGGATAGGTACTCCAAGATGATGCACATGTTTGTCGGTAAAGTTCTTCAGGAGCCAATATAGATAAACGGATATGAATATAGTAAGGTAGCACCCTCCAGCACAATTGCTTGCATAATCTGAAACATGTGCCTGGAATTCAAAGCAAGATGCCGAAAGGCGGCCCCTTGCCTCTCTGAAGCACATTGTTCCAGACTCCTCCAAGTCAAGGTGCAGTCGTTTTAATTTAAAACTCAAACATACACGTGCAGTCTTGGTTGCGTGCTTTCATTGGGAAATCTACTCAGCACAGGAGCTCACATAAAATGTAAACCTAAAGTTATAACAAGGGGCTATTGTGCGCACTTTGAGGATCTGCAAATTGGATTTGAAAACAATTGTATTGAGGGGTTTAAAGAAGCAGTGCAATTTTCGATGTACCTATGTATTCTACGTGTGATGTGTGTATATGTTTTGAATATTGAATTTTGAAATTCAGGATAAATTTGTGTCCACATTGTGTGAATTCAATATGACCTCTTTGCGAAGGTGTGATTTTCCTGATTGAAATTCTTAATACCGTCAATTTGTCAGATGTGGTTAATCAATAAACTTCATTTCATGGTGAACGTTTAAGTCAAACATCTAAATGTGGTTTCATGCCTGCTGAGATTTATTGAGCTATTTCGGCATCGATTACTTTTTATACTTCGATGCACACTTTCAAATCAAATCAATATTTCATAATTGTGTACAACTACTTCTTATATTATGAAAATGTGTAAGGATTTAACTAAGCGATTAAGCGCTTATGCGGCTACTTCCTCTTATAGTCAAGTCCCTGCTATAGCACACAGACCAAGGTTGGTCAAGGATGGAGATTATAGTTTCCTTTGAAACCACTTCCTATAGCTGTTTTTGTTCGCTCTTAGTTTGGAAAGTTTCACAACTAGCACAGAGTATGTCCATCAAAAGCACAACGTATTTGTGTCTTCCGGCAAATTGTGGAACGTTATCATGATAGGTTTCAGCCATGTGAATTATTAAAAAAAAAATGAAAAGTTTAGCAAAAATATTGGGTTGAATTAGGTAAATTAGTTTATGTGGATGTATCCCTCACCGTAGTTAGGAGCTGTTAAATACTTGTTAAGTAACATGTTTTAGACTTGTTTCACCATGCTGACTTTTGTTTAAATATAAATAAGTTATCTCTTCGAGATAGAAGGAGATTATACCCCAAGAAAGGTGCTCTGAAGGCAAGATCAGACCCTAGCCAACCACCTCATCTGCCGCGTTAGTTAGCCTAAGCGGGTTTCTATAAATGACGCGACAGCCTTAGACTAGTGAAGTTTATTTCTTATACAAGCAAGCCCAGCTCAACTAAAAAATAAATACAGCATCTCGTTTTTGTGCATTAAGTAGGTGTTCATAGGCCCTTCTATTTTTGTGTATAATCATGTCATATAGGTCGGATAGTACCTAGATACTAAATGCGGCAAGCTAAAATAATTTTTCGCTTGCCGGCGGGGTACTATTTTGCCAACTTCGTTTATCCCGGATACTGCTTTAACCAATTAAATTATTGGTGACAGGTTAAATACCTCACAACTTGGCGACTTAAGTGGTATACGTAGGCTGTTCACGCTGGTCAGGTACTTCGAAATGATGTGCATGTGCAAGTTTTTTTTTTTGCTAAACAAGCTAATTCATTCTTTAAAGTGATGTCAGCACTTTGATCTTATTTTTAGAAAACCTTCCGATGAATGAAGCAGCAGTTTGTATGGCAATTCAGCTGATTTTGCTTCTGGTTACCTACCAACCTTCATGCCGGTTTATTTCGTAGTGATGCACTTTTTGTTTTTAAATAGGAAAATTTTCATTCATTTTGCATTTCCATTTCGCATTTCCATTCCGCATTTCCCATTTCAAAATGGTAACAATACTAGCTGGTGTTCATTTTTAATTTTCCCAGAATTCAAAGAAAATTATTCTGTTCGAGTTTCAGACAACCTTTGCCATTTTTTTCCGGCTGACGAAACCGTTTAGAGCTTAGACAGTTTAGGGTATCCCTTGTTTCCCATGTTGCCCATCCAAGATCCGTCTGTAGTTTCGAAACGCTTAAAAAATCATGTAATCTCTTGCTTGAAGAGTAAAGGCCTAATTAAAGCTGGCATTGAAAATCTTATTTTCATGTTTCATGTTTCATTTAAGACGTATTTTTGGAGCTTATGAGTTACACAATCGTTTTCCAAAAAAATTTATAAATAAAATTGAATTGACTTTTAATTCACTGATCATTTGAATTTAACGGATCATTCCACTAATGAATGTGAAATATTAAAATAAAATTTAAAGAAAAGTTTATTTATACCCGACAGAGGGTATATTTATTTTAATGCATAGTTTGCAACACTGTGAAATAATCACCGCAGACCCTTAAGACCTTTTAGAGATATGATCGAGACCGACATGTGAACCGATTAAGCCATGTCCGTCCGTATGTGTCTTAGGTCTTCAAAATCAAGCTAGAGAGCTGAAATTTTGTACACGGCTTCAAGCTCAAGACAACCTCTATTTTATTATTTTTTTAAAAATGCCTTTTGAAAAAGTTAGTCAAGTTGGTCAAGTTAGACAAGGCACAGGACAGGAACTTAAATTTTGGTACTGCGCAATATTGGCCTAAGACCTGTAACAAGGCAAAAATTGGACCGCCCACAATATCGACCATGCCCACTTTTAACGTGTTAGATCTTTAAAAACCCGATTTCTCGGAAAGTTGACTCCAAATCGAAAAAAAAATTACATGACAAAAATTAGAGTTATCGCTATTTGCTAAGTTTGCTCCATACAAAGTTTTGAGCTCCGCCCACTTTTAGGGGGCGTTTTTAGGAAAAACAGTTTTTTTTATAATGTTTGCTTTTACCGTATTTTCTCATGATTCTAACGAAATTACAATTAATTGAGTTTGATTTTAAGCCCATGCCCACTTTTGGGGGCGTGGCCTATACAAATAATACAGTCGACGCCCTCTAAGTTAGTCTACCCTTAAGTCGAATTTTGCTCTAACTCGAACCTTTTCGCCTTTTTTCGCATTCCCTCAATTTTCCGTACAAAAATCATCCTCTAAGTCGAAATCCCTCTAAGTCGAAATTCCCCCTTACTCGAACGCATTCCTTCAGTTCTTGGCTTACTTTCAATCCCTTTAAATCGATTTTTTTCTTTCTGAAAACCTCTGGTAACTCGAAATAGTGTACATATGTACATACAAATAAGCATCCGACACACTCACTCGCCTGCTCTAAGTCGATTCTATCTAGCCATAGCCAGGCCATGAGTTGTCGCTAAGCGCGCCGCGCCGGCCGGCCATGCCGCAACGCGACAGTTGCTAATCTTCTACCCATCCTGATTCTACTGGTATAGGTATGTAAAATTCATCTTCCATTGCAAGGCAAGTAGAAAGTAGCAATCGTACATCGACAATCGTTAACATTTGCTTGAGTTGTTGTTGGCTGATCCGGAACGGTTTGTTTTTACTACGAAAACAGTGATTTTGTATCTCTGAAAGTGATGTGCTCTTCCTAGAACCTGTGTGAACTTGTAAGGTTTTAAAAAGAAACTTATGTGTTATGATGAACCATTTAGATTTCAATTGTAGGTTTTATGTGGACGAGGGTGAGGATACTTCCGAATTCGAGAGGATCTGGAACAGACTATCTAAAGTCCAGTACGATTTCAAAGATGTAGGTAAGCTGGGATGATTTCCTAGATATCGATTACGGTATCCGTAACCGCAGAAATACTTGACCGGGAATCGATTTTAGAAGAAATAGTCCATACTGGGCCTTTTGATGACGAGAGTAAAGCTGAAGAGGAAAAGGCTGAACTGATTCATATTGAAGTACCGAAAAAGCATGATAAGGTTAAAAACTGCCTTTTTAAAAAGTAATCGCTTTTTTAAACGGGCAAACTCTGCAGCCACTGTGATGTCACAGTCAAAAATTAAAAATTTTTTCAAGTTTTTTTTCTCTTCACTGTATTTATTTGGCCATAACAGCAAGAAACTTCTCTTTCTTTATTTACATATTTAATTTTTATTAACATTTTCACGTTCAACAAAATGCTAAAAAATTAATAAATTCCTCTAACTCGAATTTTTACGAAAGTCCCTCTAACTCGAACTTATTTTGATATTTCATAAGAATTCGACTCAGAGGGAGTCGACTGTATATGAATTCGGGCCAAGAAACTTTGAGATTTGGTGTTACTTGGTATATTGGGTCGGGTATATAGAATTTTGTCACGGACAAACTCTTGCACTTACTCACTTGTTTTACATTCTTTTTAGGCAAAACAAGTGAATAAGTGCAAGAGTTTGTCTGTGAGAAACTTCTATACCTATACCGTGTAACACCAAAAAGTTTCTTGGCCCGAATTCATATATTATTTGTAAAGACCACGCCCACAAAAGTGAGCATGGGCTAAAAATTGAAATCAATTAATTGTAATTTCGTTCGAATAATGACAAAATGCGTAAAAACGGAAAATTATTTGGAAAAAACCGTTTTTCCTAAAAAAAAAACGCCCTCTAAAATTGGGCGGAGCACCTTTGTAATGAGCAACCTTAGCAATTAGTAATATCTTTAATATTTGTCGTATAATTTTTTTTCAATTTGGAGTGAACTTTCCGAGAAATCGGGTTTTTTATTGATCTAACATGTTTAAAGTGGCCATGGTCGATATTCAGCTCTCTAGCTTGATTTTGAAAACCTAAAACCTTCACACATACAGGCGGACGGACGGCCGGACATGGCTTAATCGATTCACCTGTCGATCTCGATTGGGGATGTTACGGAGCTTCGAATCCGAATCCGATATGTTGGAACTTCCGATTGGATTTACACCTCCGACTACACTTCGGTTCCGATAAGCCAAACGGAGTTTTATTTCGGAGGTGTTACCTGCCGTGTCCCACAGATGGAACCGCCAAAATGAATTGAACGAAGAAGCGTGTCAGCTTCTAAAGTTCTTCTATAAAATTCTGAAAGTACAATGTACGTATGTATGTATGTACGTATACATGGGTGTCTCACCCTCGTGTTAAATTGTGGGGATGCCCATAAATTTTCTTACATTGAAATTAAGAGGGTGTGTAATGTGAACGAAATGCGGATGCTTTGATTTTGATTGACTAATAGTTTTCAAAGGTTGTGAGTGATACTGGTGCTATCGATTGGATAAGATCTAGAAAAGTTTATAAAATAGGTTGGCCAGCTCTGAATAGTGCTAAAACACACCCTTTTGTAAAGTAATATAATATTATTTGAAAAATACAAAAATAAGACCTCCGGCTACGGCTCCGATTCACCTCCGACTCCTCGGAGTTGGTATTAGACCTCCGACTCCGGTAAAATCACCTCCGTATCTCGATCATATCTCTAAAAGGTCTTAGGGGTCTACGATGATTATCTCACTGTGTAACAAACTATGCACTAAAATTAATATATCCTCGGTCGGGTATAAAAATAGCTTTATTTAAAGAATCTATGGCACATACTATTGTGTCTCGGTAAATATTTTGATTTTTCCTAATTATATACTAGTGGAATATTTATAAACAAGTACTTGATTTCCCTGCATAGCTTGACAGTATTCTCACATTCCTCTTGTGACTAGTTTCAAGAATTTATGCAAAAAATAATTTTTCGAAAAAAGCAATAAATTCTTTTCGTGACGACAAATTGAGTCATAAAATGCCGGGCTTGTAATGCAGAAACAATTGCACTTTTCTGACAATGAAAAATTATAGAACTTATTTTATTTTGGAACCTTAATTTACACTAAAACTTACCTACTTTATGTCAATCAAAACTCACACCGTAAGCAAGATGTTTCCGCTTTTAATCTATAAATCTGTGTATTCATTTATCATGGAAAAAAATAAATAAAAGGAAACTCCTTCGGGCATAGCTAGGTACTTAACATGTTTGCAAATAAAATATTCACACTTGATATTCAAAGTCAAACAACAATTACGCCATCTTCTCGCGTGACTTCCTGCCTAAGCATCCTTATTCCAGCATGCGAACAAACACCTTCGGCGAATTTTTTTCGCAACAAAAACATCCCCAAGGTCTTAGCATCCCTTGGATTTACACAAAAAGAACATTCATCACATGTAAGAATGCTCGACGCGCGCGTAAATAGGGTTAGGGAATAGCGTAGCAAACAACTGACACATGAATTGAAATCTTATGCCAGTTGAAAGTCGCTATACAACATAATACAGTATCCTAGGGTGATGGGAATGAAGAGCCGTCTTCACGAGAGTAGGTACTAGAGAAAATGAGGTGCCGAGGAAAACACTGAATAACCGGAGGAGTCCTTGTTTTAAAGAAATAATCTTGACTTTGTATTATTACTGACATTCGACTGAAGTGGGTGTGGGGGGGTGATGTTACACATCGCTGTAAGCGTTTTGTGTTACGTATCCGTGTCAGAGACAAGAGTCAATGGAAATGATTTAAATGGCAAACACACTCTAACTGAAGAGAGTGAGATTGATGTGATGAGGTTTTTCTTAGATATGTGGGACAGTATTATGTTTAGGAAAGCCATTAGCCACCTAAAACAAGCTGACCTAAAAATACGACATTAGACATAGAGATTTTTCAACACAAAGAATTCAGTATCCTGTTGATTCTTTTATCTCTTTAAGGATTTAAGCAAAAACGGATTTTTGAAGCATTGAAAAACTAAAATTAAATTTCTGTTCTATAAAATGGGATTCAAAGGAAGAATTTTATCAATTAGGACCAAAAAAAAGGATATGTGATTTTTTTTTGTGTTTTTTTTTAACAGTTTCAGACACCTTTCAAAAAACCAAATAGCCAAGTCTATTACAAAACGTAGAAAACATTGAAAAAATAACTTATGATTAATTAACTTATTGACTAATGAATGTAGAGTTTGAGTTAAGTTAAGTTTTTCGTCGACTTTTATCAAACCCAGGATATTCTCATAACTGGCCCATGCCTGGAAATAAACGTGTACGTCACGCTTCCCATAAAAGTTTGTTCAATAACCTTTTGCGTCTGAGCATAAACATCTCCACAAATAAAATATTTTTTTAAACGAATTTCGAAATCTTACAGATTAATTGTTGTTGAATGTATCTTGTCTATAGTTGGGAACTTGCTCGTCGGGTCGATGGTTGTTCCCAGACAAGACTGAAGCTGTAGGTTTCCGAAGTCTTATTGGTATAAAAATGTTTGTTCATTTAAAAAATCGCTCTGCAACATAACAACTATGAATTCAGTTCATACTCTACAGTGTACTAAACTCGATTGCCAGAAATGAGCTCGGTCGTATGGCCAGAAAGGATAATTCGGTTCAAAAACCAGAAAAGTAAATAAACTTGTTCTTACGGCCAGAAGGTGGTATTTTTGGTAAACGATAAAAGGTCTTGGCAGAAGCCAGAAAGGTTGAATAACTCCGTCTTATAAGCAAAATAGCTCGGCACAAAGCCATACATGTTTAATCCCTAAAAACTAATTGACGAAATCCTCCTATCGACATTCCGTGTTCAAATTCTACACTAAGTAAACTTTGCAAAGACTAATGGCCTTGTTATCCAATGCGCTATAGGGTCCAGAAAGAGAGAGAGTGAGAGAGAGAGAGAGACTAGTAAGAAGAGTCGAGTCACGTAATTTTTACTTACTGTAGATAGAAGCCAAAGCGAAGAAATTATTTCGAGAACAAATTGATCGTTAGGCGTGCCTGTTCGAGTGATCATGAAACGAAAACAAAACCAGTGAGTAAGTGCAACAGTGCATATGTCCGTCTGTAACGGATCGCGGTATACCCTATTCCACATCCTATGCTCCTTTCCATTCCTCTTCTCTTTCCCATTCCTATATTTTTTTGTTTTCCATCCCCTCCCCGTTGCCTTTCATGAATCATTAATTAACTAAAAAAAATTTATTCCTTATAAGGTTTTTAGCGGTCCGTCCAAAAATGGAAAAAGGACCTTTTATGGTATCAAAACGTTGTCCGTCCGTCCATCCAATCGCTTTATAACTTCTGAACGGTAAGTCGTAGAAAGACAAAATTTGGTGTTCGTATAAACTGCGGAAATAGTCAGAGAATTTAAAGAGGGCAATTTTTTAAGCACAAATAACGGTTTAGTTACAGTTTGAAATTTCATGTGAAAATGGACTTAATGTTTTTCAGTGTTTTTTCAAGAAGTTAAGTAGGCAAGAACTAGAGAAACACAACTTGGGTTTAAGAAGTACTAAGCTTTAATTAAAAAATAAAACATTTTGAAAATATCAAAACGTTTTTGAGAAATGAAGAGTCGAAAATGCATGACGTTTTTCAAAGTGTTTGGGGCCATAACTTTTGAACACTCAAAATCAATATTGAACACATGTATAAAGCAACTCAAAGTAAACCAAGTGCTTAGCTCATATTTTTCAAAAACAGTTTCAGAACTGCAGTTTTATATCACTTATATCCCGTGCTGTTGGTGGAATTCTATGAAAAAAATCACACGTACCAGAAATAATTCAAAATTTTAAGGAAAATTATAGCGGATTCTGAAATTTCAAAATCTTTTGAGATTTAACTCAAAAACAAAAAACCATTTTCAAAAACAATTTTTTTAAGTCTCCTAGTCCCTTAACGGTAAAAGCGATCTTTTTCAGATTCGGTTAAAGTACAAAGCTTACAAAGATAAGTAAGGCTGCGTTAAAATTTATTTAAATTGCCGTTTTTAATCTTAATTCTTAGAAGCCTATTAAAAAACCGAAATAATAAGGGAGCTTGTTTTACCGTTTACTCCTAAACCGGTGGCCAAATAAAAAAATACAGCCAAGGCTAGTGCTGGTGACTGTGCTATTGGAAAATAGTCTAACGGGAACTGGAAAAAACTTCAAAATATTTGTTTCTTGGATTTGAAATTAAAAAAATTATAAAAAAGGACTGTGTCTAGGACTATGTCTTCCCTCTATCCGGGCATAGTCCATCACCGGGCATACACCGGGCATAGTCCATCTTATTAAATTTTACACAAAACTATAGCAGACTTCGAATATTCAAAAACTTCGTAGATTTAACTAAAAAACGTGAAAACATTTTCGAAAACTATTTTTTTAAAGACTTCTAGTTCCTTTACGGCTATGACGACCTTGTTTAAATTTGGTTGAAGTATGTAATGTGTAAAACGCAAGCGAACTGCATCAAAAATGTTCCAAAATTGCCGTTTTCGCTCTAAGTTTTGAAGCAGATTCAAAGAAGCGATATAAAAAACAACCTATTTTTATCGTTTCCTCAGAAATCGATGTCCGCAGAATTTGAGAAAAGTGACAAATGCTAGCACAGGTAATTGTTTAATTGATCCTGATGATTAAAAATAATCGAAATTGCTGTTTTATATGTTTTAAATTAAAAAAATCCTAAAAAAGGCCAAGAAAGAGTATGTCCTTCCCTCTATTTCCGAAACGGTAAAGATTCTTGTCAGCCTATTTTTAGAGTAACGAAACCCAATATAAAATCACCCAATATAATATATATTAATATAATATAAGAACAGTAGACAGCACTACGAAAAAAGTATTTTATGGACTGTAAAACATACACAGAAATATTTTTTATAAATAAATAGAATGTTACACAAACTGCGCAACATAGATGACCATAACCTTCAACAAAAGCCGACGGACCGCTCGCGTATGTTTTCAAACTTGACGGTCTTTTTTAATTTATTTTTAAAAGAGGCGTGCAGTTCCTTTAACAAAAACAAGTGAGTTAATGCAACAGTTCGTCTGTGACGAACTTCTATATACCCGATCCTATAAAAGTGACGCCCCTTAAAAGTGGGCGGAGCTCAAAACTTTGTGTGGAGCAAACTTAGAAAATAGTAATATCTTTAATAATTGTCATATAATTTTTTCTCGATTTGGAGTGAACTTTCCGAGAAATCGGATCCACCTAACATGTTAAAGGTGGGCATGGCTCAGTACCAAAATTTGAGTTCCCACGCCTTGTCTAACTTGACCAAAAGGCATTTTGAAAGAAAATTTAAAACCTGTATTTTAAGTCTTACATGAAGCCAGTAGTGGGCGTGGCCGTTAGCGGATTTAACTAATTTTCACACTTTTTCTGTACAAAAGAAGAACCAAGATATACTCCAAGTTTGAGCGTCCTTGCTTAATCTTAAAGACCTAAAAACTTCACACATATGGACAGACGGACAATCGATTCATCTGTCGGTCTCACTCATATTTCTAAAAGTTCTTAGGGGTATAAGGTGATTATTTCACTGTGTTACAAACTATACATTTAAATTAATATACCCTGGGTCGGGTATAAAACCAATATTAGAATTATAATATCCAAGTTGCTGCTCAAATGTACGAAAAACATTTTTGCAAAATCGATATCTAAAGATGGGCGTGGCCAAAAACTTTGAATGCACCAAATCTAGAATAGTGTCCAGTGTACCTTATGTGTTAAATTTTATTTCTTAATCTTTCTCAATAAGGCTATGAAACAGTCGAAAACTGTTTGTTTTATTGGGCTTTCTTAAATTCCGCCTCTAAATGTAGGCATGGCCCAAGACTTGTATGATCCAAATGTAGAACGAAATATTTTCTACATAATATTTTAAGTATCAGTAAGGTAAGTAAAGTAAGTTTTACGATTTGGAACAAAACAATTGAATAATCTGAATAAAATTGAATAAAATTGAATTAAATTTTAGCTTTTCACCACGTCTTACAGTTTTGAAAGCACTGGAGGTAGTTGCATATTTAGACAGATTGTGCGCGTGTCTGGGGGCGAATTCGAAAAATTTTTATACTTGTATAGCTTCTGGTAACAAAGAGCTTACGCTCTATCAGCTTTCTAGCTGAAAATTTAAGACTAAGAACTGGTGATATACGGACGGACTGACAGACATGGCTTATTCGACTCAGAATTCGATTTCTATCGTATTATGCTCTTAAGGTCTTGGGGGTCTACCGTTTTTATACCCCATCCCATAGGATAGGTGGTATATTAAGTTTGATTCATAGTTTCATAGTTTGTAACATAGAGAAATAATTACCGTAGACCCCCAAGACCTTAAGGGCATATGATCGAGACCGAATTATAAGTCGAATGAGCCATGTCCGTCCATCCGTCCGTCTGTCGGTAGTTTTTAGGCCTTAAATTTTGAGCTAGGAACTTGAAACTTGATATCTGTTCTTTCTAGGTCCCGAAGCAGTACAAGTGTAAAATTTTTTTTAAAACCGCCCACTTTACTGGATGAAAAATCAAAATTGTCACGAGAAGCTGAAATTTGGTATGCGACATCCTCGCTTAAGTGTATTGTGACTGGCGTTTTAAAAAAAAGCGAATACCGCCCTCTTGTAGGCGTGGTCATACTTAATATGCATTCTAATAAACGACTTTTATTTGATATATTTGCTTTAAATCAAAAAAAACTTGCACTATATAATGTTCAGATATGTGCGTAAGCTATCAACTCAAGTGTATAAATTTTCGCCACGCCCACTTTTGGGGGCGTTTTTAAGTATAAACCAAATTTTTAAATTGGATGAAAATGCAATCACCACGTGTGGTATACATATCTGATAAAAAATATAAACAAAAATACGATGTTATTGAGAAGGAGTGGATGCTACGCCCCTTTCTTAGGGAGAAGATTCTTAACTGAAGAATTCTAAATACAATTGAAGTTAAATGAAACCGAAATCTAACAACCAAGATTTACGACACAATTCGGAGCTTGGCAGTGGTCAATTGGGATGGGGTATCCAACGGTTCGCTTAAGCGGATTGTAACCCTCCCACTAGTTTTCTCTATTTTACATTTTCGCCTGTATCAAAAGCGATTTTTTATACCTCTGAAGGGTATAGAATCGGGCCCCGATTCGACATATTTTCGTTGTTGATGCTATAAACGTAAATTTTTGGTGCTATTTTTAATTTTTGCTTTTGGGCCATTTTTCATTTAGAGTGGAGTTGAAATATTAGCGGACGGAAGAAAAAACCGTGAACCTGTGCCGGTTCACCGGCAGGGTTTGATCCTGCAACCTTACTTGTCGCGAGTAATGCTCTGCCGTTGAGCTACATCAGTGAACATTATTGATTCTTTGTCCAGATTCGACCATCTCACTCGTTTTTGCCTTACGTATGCTATTTATATTCGTTGCTATTCTTTGTATAGCTGATTAGGAATGGCGCATAGAAGACTTGTGTTAGTGAATTGCGTGCATTGTTGCTTGACTACGTGTAATTGACTACGTGTTATAATTTAACCATGTTGTAATCTAATTAACAAGAAATGTTGGCAAAAAATAAAAGATAGTTAGTTGGACCTGGATTCGAACCCAGGACCTTCCAATCGTTGGTCAAAGGTGCTACCATCTTCACCACAGCCCACTTCCATCTCGGGTGTCCAAATAGCCTACATGTTCTCTGCATAAATAATGCACTTAAACCAACACCAATTTTCATTTAGCCAGCATTAATATTGAATAAATACCGTGTATAAGACTGCATATGTGATCACGCGAACTTGGGAGCACTTTTTGCGTTTTTAAATGTAATTTTCAATAAACAATAAAGGTACCTACAGCAAACCAAATTTCAGCATCCTTAAATTATTTTTATTTGCCCGCTTTAAATTTAAGGCCTAAAAACTACTGACAAACAGACGGACGGACGGGCATGGCTCATTGTATTTGGTCTCGACATTTAGCATCGAAGATTGGCAGCATTGTAGAAGACTGTGACAATATTAAGTTCATATTTTAAGTTCATCTTTTGCAATTTAATTAAAGGCTATGCCTTTGGCTTACATCCCTCACGGAATTCCCAGAATTGTCTTATTAAGCAAGCCAGTCTCCGGTACTTAGATATATGTCTTGTTTACGTCTTGTAGTTTTTGTATATTGACTTATGTTTTTTAGTTACAATATTATATGTAAGGCTGAAAAGACACCGGGTCAGTCAAAATGTTTTTGATTAATTAAAAAGCGAACCGAACGTATCGTTGCCTTTTTATTACAGAAAAAAAACAAGTGTTCTTTCTTCAAGTGTTTTGGCTCATAAAAATCAATGGATTGCTGTTTCATACGACAAAATAAAACGTTTTGACTGATCCGGTTCAGTTCTTTTACTTTAGTTAAATGTACGAAATTGTTGGAAAAAATTGTTCGACTTTGTATTGATCCCAACCCAAAACTGTCACATGTCTGACATACGTCTGTCAGGACCATGGTCTGTACAAGGTGCTACCATCTGCAATAAAGTCTTAGCCTCTCGTGTTAAAGCCTAATTTGTTAATTAGGCTTGTTTGTCCTGTCACTGCGTAGAAAAAACATTGTAATAAAAATTTTATTGTGATGGAAACTCAAGTCGCTGACCGTTTTTTCACAGAATTACAAAGAATCTGTATTGTCTCCTGTATAAGATGTTAGCAATATCTAAAGCATAAAGTCACCATCTTAATTGCGAGAAGAAAAAAACTCTGTCGTTAACTGCAACAAAGGAAACCCTTGCAATTCAAAGTCGAAAGGCCCTGCGATGTAATTCTTTTACCTAACATTGTCGTCTTTAACAGGGTAAAAGGCCAAATTCATTATACGACATTCTATTTCGCACTATTACCAAAGCGAATGCACATCCTTAAATTTAACGTCTTTAAAATATTTGTGTCTTCATATGTAAGTACGTGTATTTCGTACTGCTGAAGCTACAAGCATAGAGATAACAAGGAGCCCACCATCTCTAGCCAGACTCTAACAGGAAAGTGAACAACCAAGAGAATTTATGTCACATTGTTAGAGGCGAAAATGTACGACTGAACGAGGAGAAAAGGATATGCTACCCACTACTAACCAAGGAGCAGCATACTACCCTCAACCACTGTACGTATACATATTCATCTCATTGAAGTGGAAAACATTTTCTGTGTAAGTTCAGCCATGAAAATCCTTCCAGTGAAATGCGATTGCACTGCTTTAGTTTGGAGAATATTAAATTTTCGGATGGCTTAGGGTGGAAGCAAAGTGGAATTAACTCTTCAAAAAAATGGTAAAGTGCGGACTTAAATGTCCCTACTGTAGTGGGTTGGAAAAATATATTTTTTTTTTGGAAATGGCAAGCCAAACAATTAAATGATGGACAACTAATAAGAAAAGCTTATTGCGAAGGCGTAAAGAGACTAAAAAAAATAGCGGATTTGATTGTCAACCATAACGAAAAAATTATAACCAGTCGTCCCTTAATTACAGTCCGTTGGCGTCCAAATTCTAGATTTCTTTTCCCTACCAAATAAAAGTTGAAAAATAAGGATACTGTATAAAGTCTTAGTCACCAAATGATATAATACCTAAGGTGTTGGTATATCTCTTCAATCTCAAAAATTTATTATAACCATTATAACCAGTCGTCCCTTAATTACAGTCCGTTGGCGTCCAAATTCTAGATTTCTTTTCCCTACCAAATAAAAGTTGAAAAATAAGGATACTGTATAAAGTCTTAGTCACCAAATGATATAATACCTAAGGTGTTGGTATATCTCTTCAATCTCAAAAATTTATTATAACCATTATAACCAGTCGTCCCTTAATTACAGTCCGTTGGCGTCCAAATTCTAGATTTCTTTTCCCTACCAAATAAAAGTTGAAAAATAAGGATACTGTATAAAGTCTTAGTCACCAAATGATATAATACCTAAGGTGTTGGTATATCTCTTCAATCTCAGGTTGATTGTCCGAAAGGCGAGAGTAAGTGAAATAAAAAACACCACAATTATTGCCTCCATCCATAGCTAGCTAATCCTTGCACTTTGCATATTTTGCAAGCAATTAAGCCAGTCAGCTCGTTAGTTTCCAATATCGAACTTATTTTCAACTCAAAGCAAAATGGAAACCCTTATGGGTCTTCACTTACTTCGAAATTAATTGATCACAAGTATGGGGCACATATTTGCATGCTGTGTGCCACCCATTAAGGCAGCATTATTCATGCATAGAAAAATAAAAACGAAGCCTGTTTTCCAACCACTTTTTCCTATCATTTGCGGGCTGGTATTCAATAGCAAAAATGATTCATTGGCCACAAAGTGGTAATTGAGTGGAAAATGATGTAAAAAGCAGAAGAAGGATTTTTTTCTCTCCTGTTTTTTCAAGGGTCATTGGAAGAGTCCACCGATGGATGCTCTTTGACTTTGCATCGGTAGTTTTTCTCATTTTCATTTCGATTTTTTTTTATTTATTTTTATTTTTATAAACTGAAATTGGAATGGCAACGGAAATTTAAGTTCTGAAAGTTTCAAGTGTTCGCAAAAGATATTAAGTGCTCTTAATTTTTTTTTTTTTTAATTTTAATTAATTATTTTTCTAATTTAAATATAGGTTGGGATTTATTGAAATAATCACCGAAGACCCTTGAAGGACGGCGCGGCAGATAAAGCGAATATAACTACATCATGCCTGGGCGTCCGTTTATTTATATGTTTATTACTTTTCGGTCTTTGGTGGGGTGCCGTGGCGTAGTGGAGCCACGGCAGTAAGGTCGAACCCAGACCTTACTACGCCGGAGGTCTGGGTTCGAATCCTGCCATCGTCACCTAAAAAAAAAGACTTGTTCTTTTTCACGGTCCCCACCTCCGCGAGGGTTTGACAAGCCCTCCGAGAGTATTAATTGTCCTGAAAAACTTCTCAAAGTGCCGTTCGGATTCGGCAAAAAATTGTAGGTCCCCTTGTATGTAAAGAAATTAACACACCGGCATACATTGTTGAGAAGTTGGCCCTGGTTCTCTATACACATATACACATATACTCTATATACATATACTTTTCGGTCTTTAATTTTATTAAAGCAAAGAAGAAAATGGAACAACTGAAAAACAGAACAGACTTTTCATACCCCACCCACGATATATAAAATTTAATGTATAGTTTGTAACTCAAATAAATATTCATCGTATATCTAATATCTTTTAGAGACATGAATAGACGACCGACAGCAGAATCAATTAAGCCATATCCGTCCGTCCGTATGTGAACAACTTTTAGGCCTTAATTTTTAAGCTATAGAGCTGAAAGCTACTGAAAATTGAAAATTAATGGAATCCGCTCACAGATACACGCTTTTCAGGCATTCAATGCATGGACGAAGTGCTCCTCGAACAACAGAGATGAAATGCTTCGCTTTAAATTGGGAAACAGACACCTGAGCAGTCTCGCTAAGAAGAAGAGGTTCAAGCAAAGAGAATGGAGGGCCTGTATCATTGAAGGAAGTTTCTTCTTCCACTTGTGCTGATACACACCAGGCCACACAGGATCTTCGACAAAGCACCTTGAAAAAGGGAGCTAAAATCTTCTAGATTGCCGCTCATATGAAGAGAAACGCCCAGGATTTTTGTTCTCCAAAGTTCATCAACAATGCTCAGGGACAGCTTCTTTTCGTTGACGACAAAATTCTTCACAGGTGGCAGCAGTATTGTGAGGGACTTTAGTTATAGCAACTCTTTCCAGAAGAAACTACTCCTAACCGGGAGGGAGTACCAGACATCACAGTATAAGAGGTTGGGAAGGCGGTTAAGAACTTCAAAAAGCGAAAAGCGGTTGGTCCGGATCGAATGCCCCATTCGGATCAGACACAGCGGGTCCAGTTGGCTCACGACCCTCATCCCCAAACTTATAAGGGGGGATCCAATGCCTTAATATTGCAGGGAAAGTTATCTTCTTCGTGTGTTCAAAGGAAAAGGTGATACACGAGACTGTGACAATTACCGTTCTATCAAGCTGATATCTCACACAATGAAGATCATCGAACGAGAACTAGATAGTCGACTGCGGAAAATAATAAGGCTATCTGAGGCACAGTGTGGGTTTGTCGCTGTTATAACATCCACTGACGCAATCCCAAGTGTAAGGATCATAATGGAAAAACATCGTGATGCCCTTGTTTCTGCTTTCGATAGACTACCAAGAGATGGAGATCTGATATGGGTGGCGCTTAGAAAACGAGGAGCTCCAGAAGCCTACGTGCGGATGATCATGAACATTTAAGATGGAGCAAAGAGTAAGTAAAATGTCCTTCCGGAGTGACTGATGACTTCCCAATTAAAATACACCAGGGAAGTCCTAAGTCCCTTGCTTTTCATTGCAGTCCTTGATTGTATGCTTGAAGTAAAACTGACGGACCCAAAAGTACATCAGTTATTCTTCGCTGAAGGGGTCTTCATACGTGAAGATCCTACAACTCTGCAGCGAACACTAAATCAATGGGTGGATGTTTTGGAGGGGAATGGGTATCGTATTAGCCAAAAAAGGCAGAGTAGTTGTGCTGGCCATTCTCTGACCCACCGGAGCCAATTCCAGACATTAATATTGAATGGAAATGTGTTTTCCAAGTGTGAAAAGTTTAAATGCCTGGTGGGATCTATGATTACTAGCAAGGCAAACTGTGATGACGACATTAATCATAGCGTGAGCGTAGGGTGGATGAAGTGGCGAGAAAACTCCGCCATCTTCTATGACCGAAAAATGACCCCTAAGCTGAAAGGAAGTGATCCAATGTGAGTGCGTCCGGCGCTTACATATAGTTAACAATGTTGGACAGCGTATAAGAAATATGAGAGCAAATCAACGGCAGCTAAGATGAAGATGCTTCGCATGACAGAGTAACAATGCGAGATAGAATAAGAAGTACGAAGATCCGGGGAAACCTGCGAAAAATGGATTACGACGAGCTCAGTTGGTATTGCCACGTTCAATGGAGAGATTCTACGATCCCCGTCAAAAAGGCAATGTCAATCGACATTCCAGCGCAATCGCGAATTAGAGGAAGGCCTAAACATTCATGGATCACATAAATGCAAAGATAACAGCATTTATTTGCGTTCAGTGACAAAGATATCCCAGACCGGATGGCCTGCCGGTATTTTCTGAGGTCTAATCGGCGTATGGGCATGAAGTGATCCATCACTAGATCATAACCTCGCGCCTAAAAGAAAAAGAAGAAGCTTTGTTACATTGGTGCTAGCGCACTAATTTTTTGCATGTGACTTTGCATTGTAATTGTCTTTGAGGTAGCAAAAAAAGTTTGGCCTTAACATTGATCACGTCCATTTGTACTATATGAAAAAAATCTATAATAATCTATAATCTACCAAACCTATATGAAATTTGACAAAAAATTTGTAGATATTAGCTTTTTCTAAACCTTTTCCATGTAAAGTATATATCTCCGCCCATTTTTGTGGGCGTGGCTTTAATAAAAGTGGTTTGTTTTACTTAAAAACGCGAAGTTTTAGTCTGAAATGTATGCAATCACATAGCATAAAGCATCCAGCAGTTTTATTTTTATATCCCGCCCACTTTTTGGAGGCGTAGCATTTTCCTTTTAAGGTAGGGTAGGGTTTTTTGCAATCCGTCTCAGACGGACTGAGAGTCTTATACGCACTGTTGCACTTTTCAATTTTTTTTAAGTATCTTAAGAGCTTTCAGTTTTACGCATCCACAGGCCGTCTTGTTTGAGTAAAGCTCTAAGAATTTCACTCTTAGAATAAGAGTATTCTAAGAGCCTTAGAAGCGTTAAATTGCCTAACTATCAGAGTTATTAAGCCCTGATAAGGAAACTATAGCTCTTGTTGTAAGAGCTTTTTCCCTACCTCTGCCAAAAAGAGAGGAAGACATAATGCTGCAAGATCAATTTTTGCATAGTTTCATAAGAACATAAAGATGAAAAGAGAACAAAATTCTTAAAAAAAATGAAAATCGATTTGTACGATGGCGTTTTATATCACATTATGGCATTATTAATTTTTCAAAAAGGTTTTTCTGAAGGTGTTTCTGGTGCACTAAAACTTGGTGCAGTTAAAAATATATCAGCTTAAGTAAGCATTTTGCTTCTGAAAAATTAAAGACCATCAAAACTTTTTGATATTATTTAAAGAACCCCACAAACATTGTTTGCCATGCCACCAGCAATTAATTGTAATTAATGTAATTTTGTAGAACAATTACGATGTGTAATTATTAAATGGCAGTTGTCATCCTTTTGCTCGGTCTGTTTTGGGGTGAGTAGTATTTAGGAACCCTTTAAGGAATAAGAAGTTTGAATATTTTTTACAGGCAATGGCCGAAGAATTGAAGTTGTCTTATAAGACAAAGGATTTTATTATCAGAGCCAATCTATTTATAAGAGTTGCACACTCATTACAAGATTAAAGCTCTTACAAGGCTCTTATTACAAAACTTAAGTTCTACAAGAGTTGAAGGCTTATAACAAGAGTCTCATTAGAGCCCATTATACTCTTGTAATAAGAGTTAAGCGCTACAGCAGTGATACTTCCTTAACAAGAGTGCTACAAGATCATTTTTGAGTCTTATGACAAAATTTTATGCTCGAAAAGTATCAAGAGCATTATAACAGTCTAATAAGAGCTATTTTAGACGTTTTTAGCGTGTAACTCTAAAGAGTACGTTCATTAGGCGGGGCCTACCCACAAAATGTTGAAGGTTAGACCGAGATTAATTCGCACTAAAAAAAACGACACTTTATATTAGCACCAACCAAAGCCGACAGGTGAATTGATTGAGGCATATCTGTACGGTTGTTCATTCGTGTAACGAAGGAGCTGACACTTATAATACTACTTAGTCTTTATGTTTTACAGAAAAGCTGTGAAAATTGTAAAAAAGGCCTATTGATCAAGTTAGACAAGGAGTATGGACTTGGGTAGTGGTATATAGCAATTGTGTGTAAAAAAAAACTTTGATTGGACGAAAATTGAAACAGCTCTCTAGCTTAAAATGTAAGGCCCAAAAGTTGTTTACATACGGATGGACGAACGGACATGGCCTTAATCGATTCTGCTGTCGGTCTGATTCATGTCTCTATAAGGTCTTAGTGGTCTACGGCGATTATTTCAAATTTCACTGCGGTACGAACTATATTATTAAACTTAATATATTCTGGGATAGGCTATAAATATAGTTTCGCTTTGGCAGTTTGAACTGGCTACGTTGAGTGGATCACATCATAAATTTTGATATTGTGTAGCATTACCCCTAAGTATAGGAGGTATGCTGCCTGCCGCCTAAACCTAACCCCACAGGAACTTTCTTTTACCTTTGTCATGTCCCTACAATAGTTATAATAATTGGGTTTTATATTGAATTCAAATCTGCCTTAAATGCGTTTTAGAAGTAGAAATTAAGCCAACGTTGACTTATGTATTTTCAAAATAAAATAAGGACAACGACTTGCACTTGTTTACTATTTGGTTAAAGGCCATTCTTTTACTGTTACTTCTCCTGTTTAGCAATTTCTGCTCCTAAGACCCAAGTTTATAATAAATAAGTCTCTCAGCCGTAGCATTAAGGTCAACAGAAAACCAATACTTAGCCTTGATAAATGCCGTCTAGACATCTCTTTACTAAATCGTATTTTAATTCAATTTAACTTAAAAATGACAAAGAAATCACTTTGATGAGCAATCCCCCAAATTTTGGTTTTAAGAACTCACGTATACCAACCCATGGCGACCCAGAATCCCAACAGTGTAAAATTCATTGTTATTCAAA
This sequence comes from Neoascia interrupta, assembly GCA_947623515.1. NCBI lineage: Eukaryota > Metazoa > Arthropoda > Insecta > Diptera > Syrphidae > Neoascia > Neoascia interrupta. The sequence goes on along the minus strand of OX392462.1, from coordinate 69,546,479 downwards.
AGATGTTATCTTTTGCCAAATGAATGTCATGTTTACTCCCGTTTGATTGTTTTCAGCCTCTCACAGAAAATTAAATCAGTCACGGTAAACACATGTAAGCATACATTTTAACTAGGGATGCAATAGTTTTCTATCAACAAAATGACAAAGGGACAAATTACCTAGACCCGAGAATACTAAACAGCCATTAAATTTCGCCTACCCGAATGAAAAGTAAAGACGGCCGACACGTATGCCTTGAAAGAAATCGCCCCCAATCCCCAATCTAGGATTTCACAGTAGAAAATTTGAAACCCACCAGAAAGCTGTGTTTACCAATTTATTTTACATTTAAATTAGTTCTAGCTGAGTCCTTCTTGCCAACGATGCTTAAAATGATGCCTTTTGAACAGCAAAAGATATCAAATGAAAAACAGACAATTACTCTTTCCAATAAATGTGGCCTTTTGTCTGGAAGGAAAATCAGGTACATTACATCCCTACTTAAATGTACAATTTGGAGTAGAAACCCTTTAACAGGGCAGGGTATGATTACATCTTGCTCTCAACTGTTGACAAAAAAAAAGAATACAGTAAAACGAAAGGACATTTTCATAAGAATGGGAAATGTATTTCTGATTGCCTCATTTATCAGGAATATAAAGGAAAGATGAGACTTTATTTCATCTTTCTCTCTTTTTAAGTTGCCGCTATATGTCTTTTTCTTTCTTTTAGATGTCTTCTCTCTTGAACGGGTGAACACTTTTTAGGCATTAATCATAGAAGGAAAAAAGTTCTGAAGTCCTGACGACAGCAGAAACTCCACTTAGTGTCACTTAGATAACTCCATAAATGTCTATGTTTGCAAGTGCCTAGGAGGTTGGGGTGGTCATGAAATACAACTGAAAAAACCTAAAAAGGTTGGGGTGGTCATGAAATGCAACAGATCAGCCTGCAATATTTTAAGTGCATAGGAATGGTCTTAGAGGGAAAATTTCGCTTCTTCTCTGTAGAGATTTCATGTGAGCATAATATGGGGTATTTTTGACTTTCATTCATAGAGATGAATCTATCCTTCCTTCTTTTAGAAGAGTATAGATACTTGAGATATTCAAAGACGTTTGATCATTCGGTTTTTAAATTTGTCATCAAGAAGCGAGCTTAAAACAAGAAGTCTGAGTTAGGGCTGTTTAGATAATATTGAAACTGATATTCGATCATATCAAAATCTTTCATAATTTCTATGCACCGTATTATCAAATGACTGTGGAAAGATGCCTAATTTAACTCGCCAAGGCAAGTCAAGTTAGGTAACCTTGTGACACTAAATTATATTTTCGGCTAAGATTGTCGTCATCATCATTTTCCGTGACCGCTTATCTTTAGAAGGGTCATGGAGCGAGGGTGGCTAAATGGTCCCTCCATCTTTCCGGTTTTCTTCCGCCACCAACTCAAGAGACACAGGCGCAATACCCAGACGGGTCTCGGAGATGTTCCTTACCTGATCCCACCACCTGTTTCTTGGCCTACCAGGTGGGCGATGCGCTTGCATCTCGGCTAACATAACCTGTCTAGGAAGTCTGTCAGGGGGCATGTGAACAACGTGTCCAAGCCATCGTAGAATTGAGCGTTTAACTCGGAGAAGCAGCTGCTCAACACCAAGATTCCTACGGATACTGACGTTTCTCACTCTATCCCAAAAAGTAACACCAGCAACGCACCTCAGAAATTTCGGCAGAAATTTCGGCAGCTCATTTCGGCAGCTTGTATTCGCTATCTGATTCTTTCGGTCATTACCCAAATTTCATGACCATAGATGAGGGTTGGAACGATCACTGAGTTAAAAACTGAGATCTTTGCTCTCAGTTCAAGCTCTGCTTTCCTGATGACCGGCCGGCGCAGTTCTTTTACAATTGCTGCAGCTTGGCCAATCCTACAGGATAACTCTGTATCACTCCTTCCATCTTTCGTTAAAAAGGCCCCGAGATACTTAAACTTCTCTACCTGTTTCAATGAGACTCCATTAATATGCGGGGTATACTGCGGGGTACCTGCATTCTCTAACTTTAATAAAAACAAAAACGTAACAATTATCGAACCAACCCCAAAAAATGCCAAAAAATGGGGATGATCTAAGAACACATTTTCTTAATTCTACTTTCGTAATACTCATAAGCTTATGCATATGACACTTTGAGCCATAACTAGCTAATCAATTTTGCACAAACTCATAATTGAGTAAGTGCATGTGTTTTGAAACGCTATTATTTCCGAAACGTTAACACTTGCCTCACTTGTTTTCAAACAGATAAGCATCCAGATGTTAAAAAAAAAATAGGTGGGAACTGAATTAATATTATTTTCATTTTTTACTTTCAGGTTTCTTTCAAGTATTTAAGTGACATAGGTAAGTGAATATCTGAAAGTTCATTGCTATACTTAATATTAAATATGTACATCAGCATTCTGTAGTAAGGTTAGGTTAGGCCAAACGGTTGCCAAAAGGTAAACCGTTAAAAAAAAAACTGTGAGTAAGTGCTACAGTAAGTATAAAGAAGTTACAGTCCATAAAACGGACCGTTGAATGCCCCATCCTGTCCCACATTGTAAAATACTGATGTAATTGTTATTTTATGACATTTTATTGGTAGTGCAAACTTCGAAAAGGGACGTGGTCCAACCGCCTCTAATTACAAACTATCAATTATAAGTGATATTTCCTCAGATATTTCCAAGTTACGCTTAAATGTACGTAAAAATGCAATTTTTTGGTTCAAATTCAATATTTTTGAAAACTTTGTATGACTTAAATCTGGAATGAAACTTCATTTACCTAACCTGCTATTTTTTTGGAATCATGCTTTCCTAAATTAGGCTTAAGGCCAGTCGAAATTACGTTTTTCTGGAATATTTTAGGTTTTTCTTCAATTTTGCCTCCAAATGTGGACGTGGCCCAAAGTCTTATATGAAAACAATGTAGAACTTGTTTACCTTTATCTGGTTAACCTTTTGTGCTATTCTTTCTTTCTTATTCTTTCCTAAAGTAGGCTTCCTTAAGTCTGGAAAATTTAAGGTTTTTAATAGTGCGTTGAAACGAATATTCGGTTGCTATTCGGTATTTGGCCTATATTTTACTATTCGGGCGAATACTGAATATTGAGTTACTATTCGGCGAATACCGAATAGTTGGAAAAAGGAAAAAAATGGAAAGCGACATGATAATTTTCAATCAATTTCTTTATTTGTATAATGTAAAATAATGTATTTTAAATTTGTATTATAATTGTATTTGTAAATTAATGTATCTTTCTTCATTGATATTTTTTTTTTATAATTCATCTGTTCAAGGCTACTGAGTTAACATAAAGCGAATGGAAAGAATCAGAGGAAAAAGCAGAGAGCAACTGATGCACTTTGGTTTTGAACTGTTGTGGACTGTAGTGACGAGGAAAAACCTCATTCGGAAGCCTGTTCCGAATCCGTGTTGTTCGTCTAAAAAAATAACTCCAATACAACGCGGTTCGCCGAAATTGGGCTCAAGGGTGTACTGGTGAGCATTCCTTCTTGCGCGAGTATTGCAGTTGAATTATTTAGGGGGTGGAATGCAACTGGCTATTTCATTGGAGCACTCTTTATGGAAGAAACGATAAAACAATAAAAGACAAGAGACATTGCGACGATGTTGCAAGGAGTCGATTGACTTCGCAATGTTTGAGTCGCCTGTCAATTGCAATGCTCTTTTTTGTATCCGATCGAGTAGGTGTAAATTTGTCTTAGGAGCTCCTGCCCAGACATTAGAGTTATACTCCAGTTTTGGTCGTATGAACGATTTATAGATGACAGCCAGATCAGAAGGTGTAAAGTATTTCTTGCATCGACTAAGGAATCCTAAGCGTTTCGCTGCGTTCTTGGCGACGTCGAATATGTGGTCATTCCAACGTAAGTTGTCATTAACACACATACCGAGGATGGAAAGCTCTTCGGTGTCAGTGATGCAAGTGCCGTTCATGGATAACGGCTGAAAATTTCTCTTCAGCTTGGATGACAGTAAACAGCATTGCGATTTGGATGCATTAAATTCCACTCTGTTTGAAAGCCCCCGTGTTGATATGCTGTTTAAGTCGGAATTTAATGAGTTCAACATACTTAACAAGGAAAAGAATAAAAAAATAACTAAGATTACTGTCATCAGCAAAAGAATGAATTGGATTAGATGTGGCAGACAAGAGATCATTTATAAAGATCAAAAAGTGTGTTGGAGATAAAACTGAGCCCTGGGGAACACCAGCCATAATATGATGAACATCAGACTTGAAACCGTCTAAAAACCGTCCTTTTGATCGGTTCAAAAGGAACTTTATAATATAATGAATAAAAGACGCATCGATTCCAAATGCACGCATTTTCGACAAGAGAGCCTGGTGCCAGCCTCTGTCAAATGCTTTAGAAATGTCGAGCGCAACAACCTTGCTTTCACCATAAGGGTGCGAGGAGCGGTTCCACTTTTCGGTGAGATAAGCCTTCAGATCGCCAGTGGACCTTTTGCCACGAAATTATATTGACGGTCATTGAGAAGCCTCCGGGATTCTAGACATTTCATAAGCTGACTATTCATCAGCGTTACCATGACCTTGAGAAGAATGGATGTTAGTGCAATTGGTCGGTAACTGGTCGGAGAAGTTGAATCGCTTATTTTTGGGACGGGCTGAACAAATGCAGTTTTCCATCTACTCGGGAAGAGACCAAAAGAGTAGGACGGATAGAAAAGCCTACGCAGTGGTTTTGCCAGCGTGGAAGAACACCTCTTCAGAACTATGGGGGAAATGCCATCTGGACCAGCGGATTTGTGTATGTTGAGGTTTTTAAGGACTCCTGCTACTGTACGAGTGCGAAAATGAATTCGTCCCATGGAATGTTCTACGCTCTCGAGTACAGGTGGAGACAAGGCACAATCAGGGAGCGAGGAGCTGGCAGCAAAATGAGCTGCAAGAAGATTGGCCTTGTTCAAGGAGCTGACAGCTGGGATATCATTGAAAACGAGTGTCGGGATGGAGAGTGAGGCACAATTTTTAATATTTTTGACGAATGACCAGAAACTTTTACTACCTTTGGGACACTGAAGTATTTTTTTGCCTCAATTTCTGATCATGAGAGAATTCGGCACGACGGATATGAGCATTGCAGCGTTGCATTGTTTAAACCTTAAAATTAATTTGTTTTTTTTAGAGCAAAATAATCAATAAAAAGTATGTTGTGATGCAAGAATATCAACTTTTCTGCATTTTAGGGAAGAAGTCGCATTTCTTTCGTCTTCATAAACAAGACCAGCTTCACAAAAAAAATATTTCTATTCACTACCAACACACACGTAGGTACTCTGAGTGAGCGATCCTCGCATTTCAACAGTAAACGCCCGAGCGACAGGCGCGGCGGCGGAAGGCACCGCGCCTCTTCCTTTCCCTTATCTTATCTCTTGGAGACGAATATTTTAATACAAACGCGATTTTAGGGGACGCGGTTGCACGCAAAAAAAAAGAAAAGGTTTTTATCGAACATCGATGGCTTGGTGATTTTTTTTTTTTGGAAGGATATTTTTCGTGAAAGACAAAGCTTTGTCAAACTACATGGGGCGACAAAAAAAAAGCTGCGGAATTTGTGTGGAATGATCTTATGGCTCAATCAACCATGTTCGCTCCAACTGTGTTCGTACTTTGCACTCAACTTTATAATCTGAAATCCAGGCGAATAGTTTGGCCAAATATTCGGTATTCGGCCTTAGGGCGAATATACTATTCGTTTCAACACTAGTTCTTAATAAACAGGGCGTGGCTGTGGGCAAATTTTAAAAATAAAAGCACTTGTGCTGCTTAAAATGACATGGAGCATGCATGGACATGGATGACATGGAACTCATGTCCATGCATGCTCCATGTCATCACTGGTTATGGTTATTTTTATTATAAAAAAGACTCGCTCTTTTTTACGATCATCACCTCCATGGGTGTCTGACAAACCGTCCAAGAGTAACGTTGATCCACTGCGTGTCCTTTTGGATGCGCTCATTATTGACTTCTGAGACTCGATCAGCCAGTCATTTTGGACAAACGTTATTGTATAGCTATTTTCTTCGTGCTCACCATTGCAATCACTACTGAGTTAAACAAGCAAAGTCCCAGGACGGACGAGACCTTTAACCTGCGCGTGGATAAAAGCTCTTGATGTTACAGTTACAAGACTGGGACATCACCAGGTTGACGCTGATCAGTGCCTATCCTGTTTCTAAAACACTCAACGAACTCCAAGCTTAAATACAGCATTAACAACTCCTTTTTGTAAGACTTGGATAACTCCTCTCGGTTTGGCTTCCTACCGAGAGGAGTTATTCACGTCTTTGTGAATTCCCTGCTAAATTGGATCATTTACCTACGGACCCTGAAACAAATTGAAAACAACACACTCCAAATTCATCGCACACCAGGAATCTTACATCCTTAATCCTTTGTGTGTTCTGTACACACACATACACACGTCATTACTTTATCGAATTTCAAGTCATGGTAGGCATATAGATGCAACGTTGGCATCTACTATAAGTAACGCCTGCTGTTACGTGAACTCCCTCCATATTTACCCTACTGAGGAAACTGACAACACCTCTCATATACACAGGGGACTTTGTGTGAGCCTGGTGGTTGGCAACACATACTCCTCAGCCCATATACACAGTGGAGATTTCCTTGATACCTATATCGGAGCACAAAACCAATGGCATGGATAGCCTTGAGAGGAATATCGAATTTCCAGCTATTTGATTTTTGCTACCAACTTTACAGGCGCTTCAACCATGATGAAAGGACGGCAAATTATCCTTAGCAATTCATATGCATGAATGGCGGGGCGGGGGCTGAAGATGGGAAAACTCAGTCATGCGAAATACGCAAAATGTCTGCATTTGAGCGTGTTGAATTGGGTCTGTTGTTATTCCAGGAGGAATGAAGACTTAATTACTGCGAAAATATATTGTTATGTTACGAGAGATTCTTGTTGTTGATGTTGATTGTGCTGGGCTGCTGTGCATGTACGGTTTGTATACATATCTAACGAGCACAGAATGTCAAGGCAAATAACTTTACCAAATTAACTTGAGGTGTTGGCAATGTGTAAGATCAAGGATAACTTTCTTGAGTGATAGCATCTAAGGAGAATTTGTCCTGATAAGGCTTGTGAATTTGTTATCGTCAACATTTGATAAAACTTATTCCATTACTAAGATATTGGGCGAGGATGCTAGTGACTATTCTATCTTCATGATCATTTTGTACCGAAATAATTGTTGCAGTTGTAACTCAGCATCCAAACGACTCAAACTTGTATAGAAAGCTGAAAGCGAGTTCTATTTTACAAAATCTGGTTTTAACAAAAAATTCAGCTTTCGAAATTCTGACCTAAGCAATTTATGTATATCAGCTTATTCTGTTTTTTTAAGCAAAATTTTCAATTTTAAAGTAACAGGCAGGGGAGTTGCAGGGTTTGGCACGCTTCCATACATATTTCTCTGTGTTTGTCAAAGTCGCATTTCCAGAACTTTGAAAAGCATGATTTTGAAAGCAGATAATTTTGTAAAAAGAATTTTGACTTGAGCCCAGAAGAAATTTCACCCCAATCCTAGAAAGTTTTGTGACAAACGCACATTGTAATAGCTTATTTCTCGATTAGGCCTAACCTCAGCTATTTAGATGCCGAACTCTATCATATCTGGTACAGTTTTTTCCCTTTTATTTTGTAAGATAAATAATTTTTTTTAGACTACCTAGTAGGACTAGGTCTTCTAGTGAGTGTTTGACTAGGTGAGTGACTTGTTCTGCACTCACCCTTTGAATAAGAAGCAACGACCGAGGAGACTATGTCTACATGTTTATCCAACCAAACACATATTTGATTAGGTACTCCATCCTCAGACTTCCTAATCACACTACAGTACATTTTTTTTTTTTTTTTAATACTAGGGTGGACGGTGGCTAAAACTCCAAAATCTTTCAAAGATACCAATACGCCCACTATAGCAGGTATATAATACCGAAGTAGCCGATATTGGTTATGCCCGATTTCCACGTGCTAAAAAACCACCCATTTATGAGAGACACTATGAAACTGCCAGAACGCACTTCACAGTAGTAAATTTTCGCTCTCTCATAATACTTCTTGACTACAACTAAGTTAACGTAACAAGTAGTTTACTTTTCCGTAGTGTTTATCGCATTGGGTAGGTTGCTATCCAGTGAATGCACCTACTAAGCCGTACATTCTTGCGGCTTCACCTTACGTCGCTAGATCGAAGGGTCTTGTTCTTTGTAGTCGTCGCTCGTTGCTTACATCGTTAAGAGTCTCGTTGAGAGTACGGATCAGCGCATTGTTGCAATGAGCATAAAGGCGAGCATTTAGCTTTCGAGCAAAGTTTGTTACTTCTTCGCTCACGGTAGATATTCCTAAATCTCTGTGAATATCACTATTCCTAATATACCATGGAGCATTCACAATTGCTCTAAGCGTCTTGTTTTGGAAAGTCTGCAACATGGACATGTTGCTCGGCTTGGTACAACCCCAAAGTTGTGTACTGTGTGTCCAGGACGGCTTTAACACCTGCCTGTACAAGAGCAGTTTGTTATATATGCTTAATTTGGAAAATCTTCCGATAAGCCAATACATTTCCCTGAGCCTAATCTCAAGCTCGTCACGCTTCTTCTTTACGTGTGGTTTCCATCTTAGTTAAGCGTCCAGTGTCATCCCTAGATATTTCGCTTCATTTGCATAAGGTATTTGTGCAGAATTTATGAACAGAGGTAAATTGTTAACCCTTCTGTAATTGAAATTCACACGTTTCTTGTTGATGACTCGACTGATTCACCTGTTGCCAGGATGGCCGTATCGTCCGCAAACGTGGCAACGACTGTCTCGTCATCTAGAGGTATGTCTCTTGTGTAGAGCAGGAACAGGGTCGGACCGAGGACGCTTCCCTGGGGTACGCCAGCACGAATTTGTTTGAAACTCGAGTATTCACTTCTACACCTAACACGAAAGAGTCTTCCTTCAAGAAAGTTTTTCAATATTTTAAACATGTCTTCCCGCAAGTTTTGCCGTAGCTTATATTTCAAGCCTTCGTGCCATACCTTGTCGAAGGCTTGCGATACGTCGAGGAAAGCACTTGAACATATTTTTTTCACTTCTATTATTAGGAAAATTAGGAAAAGGATTAGGAAAATCCTATCCAAATCCCCAGTCACTCCTAGCTACATTAAAAAGCCAGATGGAAACTGGACAATGTCCAGCAAGGAACCTTTGGACCTTCTCATGGACACCCACTTTCCTGGCAGCAAATCAGAGACAATATATTCTGAAATAAGCCACGATAGAGTTCAATACACTGTACCCGAAGATGTTGTCACACCCAAGAAGATAGAGTGGGCAGTACACAGCTTCCTTCAACAATGTCAGAACAGAAGCTATTACAGCTGCACTCCTTAAGCTGAAGGTTGACAACTATCTCTGCAATTGGATCGAGGAAATGCTTGAAAGCAGGCTCGTCCATGCCGAGTTGGGGAGTTGCCTAGCTGACAGGTCCGTGTGCAGAGGAACCCCACAGGGCGGGGTATTATCACCACTACTATGGCTCCTCGTAGTTAACGAACTACTTTTGATCTTAGAGGAAAACAGTCTCAAAGTTATAGCTTATGCTGACGATATTTCGATAGCGGTAACAGGCAAGTTTCTCCCCTCTATTAGGGACATAATGCAATTTGCCCTTAACAAATTAGCTAGGTGGACAGATAGTGTCGGTCTCGGAGTAAACCCGGCAAAGACTGAACTAGTACTGTTCACAAGAAAGTATAAACCATAACTCCACCATCACTGAAAGGCGTTGAACTGTCACTTGCAGATCACGCTAGATACCTGGGAGTTATATTAGATAAGAAACTCAGTTGGAAACTGAATATACAAGACCGTGCAAGGAAGGCCTCTATTGCCCGTATTCCTGCAGGAAAATCCTAGGCCCAAACTGGTTACTTCAACGCAGGATTGTGCACGGCAGTCGTTAGGCCCATACTTATGTACGGAGTAATAGTCTGGTGGAAGGCACTAGACAATAGTAGCAACATTGCTATATTAGAGAAAGTTCAAAGACTATTCCGTATTTACATCACAGGTGCTCTTAGAACAACTCCCTCGGCTGCGCTCGACACAATGCTCCTTCTTCTTCCCGTTGACATCTTCGGTAAAGGGATAGCAGCGAAAGCAGCACTTAGGCTTAGGGAATCCTCGCAACTGACTCGTGAAAACATGGGACATGCTAGCATCCTGAATGGCCACGACACCATCCCTCGCAACTCGGACTACGTTGTCCCATACCCCGACTTCAATGTCAAATTCAAGACCAAATTTCCAAGCAGAGCCGCCTGGGAGTCTTGTGAGGTCTTAAATGCATCTGCAATAGAAATCTACACTGACGGATCGAAAACAGCACTTGGAGTAGGATCAGGAATCTTTTCCAGTACTCTAGACCTATGTATCTCCAAGCGCTTGCCAGATCACTGCAGTGTGGTTCAAGCAGAAATCACAGCCGTTCGTGAAGCCGCGGCCGGGTTTTCAATTAACTCAGTAGACTGCAGCGCTATTGTTTTCTATATAGACAGCCAAGCTGCAATAAAAGCCTTGGAGTCGCCAACGATACGATCCAAGTTGGTGAAGCAATGCCGCGAATCTCTCAACGAGTTTGCTGTCAGGTGCGACGTATCCCTGTGCTGGGTTCCTGGCCACAGGGATATTCCAGGCAACTGCAGAGCCAACGAACTAGCTAGAGAAGGTGCTAATGCGAACACGACTCATACAACGGAACCGGCAGCACCCTTAAACTCGATAAAGTTCCACCTGGACGTCGAAGCCATCACAATGGCAAACAATAGGTGGAATAACATCAGCACATGTCTCTCCTCCAAACAAATCTGGCCAGAGCTCGGTCGTAGGAATCGGTGACCCTGATCGGTGACCCTCGGTACAGTCTTCACTGGTTGCCTAGACCCCTCCCACCCAAACGGGTAATCATCATTTAGGTCCTCGGGCTGGTAACTCCGGTCCTACAAGTGGTATCACAATGGACCTCCTTTGGTTTAAGTGTGTCCCTGCCCAGTGGGGACAGCCACCCAACCTAACAAGCTTTATCCAACTCTGACTCCCAGATACTTAAACTAATTCTTCAACTTTAATGTAGCTCCCTAAACAAGGTGTACTGCACGGAGTTCTGGTATCAACAATTAATTCTCGGACTTCAACCTCGAACTTTAACTTTCAACCTGTTGAGAGATACTTTTAAATTTTAGAGTTGTTCAAGCCAAGGATAATTTATTGATTTTCAAACAGATGCAACTAATCAGACTACAACGAGATAGCCAAGTCCAGGCTTGATAAGCTTGAAGCTTGAGCATGAGCGACCGATTATACGGCCTTAATGACGGTGTATGGCCTTATGACGGGGATGGACAAAATGGATGTTTTTCATTGCAGACATGAATCTTCTATACCGCATTCATAGCTTACCCAAAAAATAAAACCTTTGTGTAAACATTCACAAATCACTGGTAGTATTTATCGTCCATCGCGTGGAGTGTGGACACTTATCATTGTGTGATTAGAATTATAGAGGATAGACGGTAGATTTACATTGGTCGTTATCTTTTCTGCCAAAAAGCTTGTAGGGAGGAGCGTCTTAGTGGTCAAATAAGAACTGATTGTCAACTAAATTGAATAAATTTTTGCCACGCCCAATTTTGGGGGCGTTTTCAAGTATAAACCAAATTTTTAATATAAAAATGCAATTAATACGTGTGTACCACATCTGATAAAAAATTTGAACAAAAGAAAAACGATGTTATTGAAAAGGGGTTGATGCCACGCCCCTTTTTTAATAAAGAAGATTCTTAACTGACAAATTTTGAAAACAATTAAAGTCAATAGAAACTGAAATTTAACTACCAAGAATTTTGACGCAATTTGGAGCTTGACAGTGGTCAGTTGGGATGGGGTTCACCTAAGCGGATGAAGCCCTCCCACTAGTTATAAGTAAAGCTAACCTGCGTTGACTTAGTCTCGTTAAGGACGTCTTAGTCTCGTTAAGGACGAAGTTTTCCTGTTGATAATTCAATTATCGTATCGATAGCAGTATCGTCAGCGAACATAGCTAAAATTGTTCCCTCATCTTGGGGTGTGTTTTTCAGTATAAAGCAAAAATAATATTGGGCCGAGAACGCTGCATTGCGGGACACCGGCATTTATCTCTTTAAATTCCGAGTACTTGTTTTCGTACCTTACACGAAAGGTTTTGTCTTCAAGTTAAGACTCTAAGATTCTATAGAGTTTTTTTTGGTAAGCTAAGCCTTAAATCGTACTTCAGGCCTTCGTGCCATACCCTGTCGAAGGCTTGCGATGCGTCGAGAAAAGCGCTAGTACATATCTTTTTCGCTTACAGAGCTTTTTCGATTTCGTTTGTTATTCGATAGACCAGGTCGATTGTTGAATGCTTTTCCTAAATCCGAATTGTCGATCCGGAATCAATCGTCTTTCTTCAATTATTGGTTGCAACCTTTAAAACAACAGTTTCTCGAATACCTTAGATATTATCAGCAGTAGCGAAATAGGTCTGTATGATTTTTCGTCGTTCGAACATTTTCATGGTTTTGGAACCATTATAACCTCGGCCACTTTCCATTGCCTTGGAACATATAAAATTCTCATGGAGGCGTTAATGATATAGAGTAGCTTGGCCAACGCCTTTTTCGGTAGCTCCTTCTGAATTTCGCTTATAATTAAGTCGTAGCCAGGGGCTTTGTTGTTCATCAGATTATTTATCGTTTGACGAAGATCAGCCAATGACACGGTTTTTGAAAAGTGAAAAATTACAACAATTTACTATTCTACAAACATTATAATAATTGCTAGTCCTATGATGATTTCAAACGCTGCCAGGCAAACATCATCAGGAACCTTTATATCATAATGATGCTGACATTAAATCCACTACGCCACTAACCACTACGCCACGGCACCCCACTCTTGCCCATTCGCCGTTGGCTTTTCTTAATGGCGCTGAGTGCACTATAGGCTTCTTAATGGACTCCGCAGGTTTCCAAAACCAATAAATCGAACCTTTATCGGCAGTCAAACTTTCGAGGTAAGCAGTAGTCTCGTGACTTTTAAAGGCTTGAAGCTCGTGCTTTAGTTTGTTAGAGAGTTGGTTCAAGATAGTCTTATCCGGGGGTGCTCGCGAGCGTTGCCATCTCTTGCGCGCTCTCCTCTTTTCGCATATTAGCTCTTCTATTTCTTGTGGATATATTGTTCCGCTGTTCGATAATTCGGACCTCCGAAAAGAAGTGTTATTCCACGCAGCGCTCTGAATAACTCTCACGAGTTTTTCTATTGCATCTTCGTTTGAGTGGTACATTCAAAGCTATATGTTTTGTTTGCAGTATTTTCTAAAGGCGTCCCAGGCGGTATTATTGTTTTTCAATCTAGGTGCTCTTTCCTTTTTCGCTAGGTTTCCGCGGGTTTTCAAAAGAACAGCCGAGTGATCTGAACAGAGATCAAAGCGTTCTTCTACGTTCGTAAGGTAACGAGGTACCCCCTTGGCGATGAAGGTCAGGTATTTTATTTCTATCCAATATTGGCCAATATGATGGCTTTCCCGTCGATAAGAAGACCACACCACATTTCGTACTTGCTTTAAAGAGGACTCTGCCTCTTGTTGAATTGCACTGTGAGCCCCAAAAAGTATTTTTCGCCTTAAAGTCTCGGCCGATGATAAAGTTTGTCCCAAGTGAGACAAAGAGGGAAGCAACATCTTCATCCGCCAGGCGATACTGCGGAGAAAAATAGCTCGACGCGATGTTATAATCTAAGTGCCTCAAATTTACGGAGACTGAGCTTATTTGCATGGAATCCAGTTCTATTTATGGATTTTTGGAGTGCTTAATGCAGTCTTTGATGTAGAGAGCTGATCCGCCTCTCGAATTTTTTGGCCGATATGATGGCTTTCCCGTCGATAAGAATACCGACGGCGATACTGCGGAGGAAAATAGTTCGACGCGATGTTATAATCTAAGTGCTTCAACCTTACGGAGACTGAGCTTATTTGCATGGAATCCAGTTCTATTTATGGATTTTTGAAGTGCTTAATGCAGTCTTTGATGTAGAGAGATGATCCGCCTCTCGAATTTTCTGAAGGATAATGCGCGTGATAGTCGATGTTACCTTTTATTTTTTGTGCCGAACCCTTTTTAAAGTGGGTTTCCGAAATCAGGGATATGTCTATAAGTATTCTTTCTTCTTCTCTTTCTTTATTATATATACGGCGTCAAGAATTTTAAAGCCTTGGGCTTGAACATCTTCTATTAATTATTCCTTAGTGCAGGATGTGTGTAGTCCCCTCGCGATAACCCGCAGCGGCTTTTCGATGTGATTTTCATACGTAATCCATTGCATTTGCTCTGTATTCTTTTCACTTTTGTGACAGCGACCGATAGGTTCATACGTTGTTCCGAAGCGATGTTAAGTTATATTTCATCCCAAGAGTATTTTTAAGGATGTATCGCAACTTTCAGTGCTTTCAATGCTTCAAAGCATTTGATTTTCGCTGAGTCCTGATTAACCGGCGGACTTCCTTTCCCGGAGACGTTCGATCCAGCTGGTGGAGATCGAGGTACCCATGATCTTTTCAAAAAAGGAATTTATAAGCAATAAATGGCTTATAAATTCCTTTAAATAAATAAATCCGATTAAATAAAACGGATTAAATAAATAAATCCGTAGAGCCTACCTCCGAAGAGAGTGGAACTGGCAGTGAAACTGGATTGCCACCTGAGGTAATTATATCTTCTGTTTTCTTCATTGCATAGTTTGTATGCGCTACGCGCTCGGCATACGGAGGGTGGATTATAGTCGCCTCTTACGGCAGGCATGCCTTACCATCTGATAAAAAAAAATGAACAAAAATAACGATGTTATTGAAAAGGGGTTGATGCCACACCCCTTTTTAAGGAAGGATATTCTTAACTGAGAAGTTCTAAATCCACACAATTAAAGTTAATAAATACTCAAAATTTAACAACCAATATTTATGACGCAATTCGGAGCTTGACAGGGGTCAATTGAGATGGGATGGGGTATCCAACGATTTGCCTAAGCGGATTGTAACCCTCCCTCTATTTTAACTACCAATAAATACATTAATAACTGCTAATCGAACACAAAATAAAATAAGAACTTAACTCATGCAGGTACAGCAATCAAGCTGTGCCACTAGAAAAGTTCAGAGGTACACTCGTTTTGTTTTAGTATCACAAGGACATCCATCAACCTAACCTTATCCAAGACTGACATTCACGCTCTGCTCGAAAGCTTAAAAAGAATGAAAACTCTTCCTTATGGTGATCTGGGGTCGTACATTAAATGTGGGCGAATGGCGTTTGAATTTGATCTTCTAACAAACACCCCGAGTTCGGAGTAGGGATTTCATTCCATTAGTTTTGCTAGAAGATCTTCTCAAACGCCAGTTGCCCACATTTTATTTACCCCAGATCACCATGACAAGGAGTTTTCATTCGTTACATAAACATTTGGTCCCAGAACTCTTCAGTTTGTAGAGGAGTAGCCAGATGTGTCGAGAAAATGCTTATTTGTCATAACGAGTACGGGACTTTTTCATTCAAACGAGAAAATATTTAAAGTGCTTGTTTTCGGCTGATAGTGTTTTCCTGTAGGTATTTCAAATACAGAACTAGTTGAAACACTGCCTCCGGTACTTTTCGTCCACATAACTACAAATCTTAAAAGCGTTTCGCCATCCGCACCGGCGAAGAAGGCTCATTATAAGAACCATAACAATTAATAACAATTAATTAACATATTAACAATTAATATTCCTGACCAATTTTTAGTCAAACATAGTACTGCATCTGACCGCTTTACTGACTTTTTTATAGTAAATATTTATTTCAATTTAAAATTATATGGTAACAGACCATTTGCAATTCCAGTTTTTCTGTTTCGAATGACATAGTCGAGTCCTCTTCAAACTCTCTACTTCACTTCCCGACATTAGTGACCCTAATGAGCACCAAATATACTCCCATGAAATTCACAAAAACATGTCCTTTCAAATAAATTGCTTTGAAATCTTGGCACAAGTACGGACAAGAAACCCATCCCTTTTTCTTGTCGAGTCCTTTCACCGCAAAACCACTCTGATTTGGTGCACAAGAGTGTCTGTAACTCTTTTCAGACAACGACAGCGATGACGACGGAAAACAGTTTTTCTCGAACCGGCTTTTGTATGGCAACAGTGAAAAAATACTTTTCCATTGATTTTCAATTTACTTTCAAAGACACCATCAGACAGCCGCCATCGATATTATCCATCCACCCACAATTGAAGCACCATGTGATGCAGCGCAGCGGTGTTATCGAAGAGAAGCGGATTTTTTTATGTAGCGCGATAGAAAATCGTCTGTCAGTTTGTAGACGAAGTTTCGCAGACATAAACGAAAGAACATGCTTTGAGTTTATAGAATAGAAAATTAAATACAATTTCGCGCAAAGGAGTATTGCGATGCAATACAGCCAAGCGCAGCGATTGCATTCAAGAAAAAAATAATTTGCAGCAATACTAATCGCCAGTCAATTTCAATTTGAGCCCGAACAGCGTCATATTCAGGATTCTGCTAGCTATCGCAGGAGTTCATTCGCCCTGGAAGAGAAGTTAAATTCTTTTGAACTCTTGATCTCCATTATCGAGAATAATTGACAAATTAAGTAAAGTGACAAGCAAGCATGCTAAGTGACATTTGTTATAGAAAAATATCTTTGACAGGCTTGGCGTAATTCACTATCGAGATCTTTAAAAAAATATCTACTATAAATATATTTTGTACATATAAAAACAAAGTTTTTCCTTCCCTTACTTAAGCCATATATCTTAACACATAAGACAAGTAATGGCGCGTATTTTTACTGTACCTAAATATCGTTTCTTTCTTTAAAAAAATGTCTAAGCCTAATTATGAGCTCAGGTTTAGATTGTAGGATAGGTCGAAACTCACACTGGTTTTTAAGTTCTGAGATAAATTGCGCATTTGATGCACTAATAATACTTTCGCATAAAGTTCTTGAAAACATGATTCTTTTTTCTTAGTTTTATAAAGATGGCATCATTTGTCAAGATTCAAACAACTTCAGGGGAACGCATTCCCTTGTGCCCTTTTTACAAAGGGAGATTTTCAACTACCAATAAATGCAATTTGGAGATTGACAGGGGTCAATTAGGATGGGGTATCCAACGATTCGCAACAATCCGCTTAGGATTGTAACCCGCCCACAAGTTTTAATCTACCGTTCTTATTTTAGGCGCTTTCAAATATACATGGGTAGGTTATTAAATTTTTATCGCAACGCAGGGTGAAAAATAAATTTTTTGATTTTTTTCTTTTGTGAGTAAGTGCAAGAGTTCGTATGCGGCAAACTTCTATACACCCGACCCTATATACCGTGTAACACCAAATCTTAAAATTTTTTGGCCCGAATTCATATGTTTTTTGTGTAATCCACGCCCACAAAAGTTGATATGGGCTAAAAATTTAAATCAATTAATTGTAATTTCGTTAGAATCATGATCAATTCAGAGCAAGTTTGAAAATTAGCTGAATCCGCCCACTACAGGCCAGTATGTGCGACCATCTCTAATTTCAAAAAATACTTTTTCCAAATTTCAGGTATGTTACAATCGAGCTAGCGCATTCATTTTTGATATGTAACATTGTCTTGTGATTGTCTTTAAAGTAGCCAAAAAAGTTTGGTCTTTCCATTGACCACGCCCACTTTTTTAAAAAAATTTAGCTTAAAATGACTGTTTTTTAATAAATATATATGAAATTTGACTAAAAATTATATGACAAAAGTTGTAGATAGTTTCTAAATTTCTTGTATATGTAGTATGTGCCTCAGCTTAAAAAAAGTGATTTTTTATTAAAGAAGGCGGAGTTTTAAGCCCAAATGTATACAACCACCTAGTATAAAGCATTCAACAGTTATATTTTTATATCCCGCCCACTTTTTTTTTATTTTGTATGGTCGGGTATTTTGCAATCCGTTGTAGATGGACTGATGCTTTTGCATACTCACTGTTGCATTTTCCTGCTTGTTTTTTTTTCGATTTGGAGTGAGCTTTCCGAGAAATCGGGTTTTTAAAGATCTAACATGTTAAAAGTGGGTATGGTCGATATTGTGGGCGGTCCAATTTTTGGCTTGTTAAAGGTCTTGAGCACATATTGCTCAGTACCAAAATGTGAGCTCCTACGTCATGTCTAACCTGACCAAAAGACATTTTGAAAGAAAATGTAAAATAGAGGTTATCCCACATTGAAATCAGTATTGGGCGTGGACGTTGACCGATAGAGCCAATTTTTACACTTTGTGTGTGCAACAGAAAAACCAAGCCGCGTACCAAGTTTCAGCTCTCTAGCTTGATTGCGAAGATCTAAAACCTTCACACATACCAATGGACGGAATCAACTAAATCGATTCACCTGTCGGTCTCGATCAAAGACAAACGGGTTTTTTGTGTCCAAAGTTTTAACACAATTTCGCTTCTTCTCAAGTTTGCGCTTGCGTTAAATTTAAGCCCTCAAATGCCTACTCTGGACACAGGTTAAACCTGCATTTATTACTGGTTTCTTAGTAACCAGTAAAAAAAGCAAGTTTTTTAATTTGCTTTTTTAACTGTTTAAGAAAATTTTAAGTTAAAAATTATATTTTTAAAAAATCTTAAAAATTTAAGAATTCTTTTTTCACGCTTCACACGCAAAATTCTATAATTAGCGTTAAGATAGCAGAATATTTTTAATTTTTTTTAGTTTTCTAGCTAAATCTCAGCATGCTTTGTATTCAAATTTAAATAATTTGCCCAAAAATTACAAATAATTTCGAATCTTTGTTATTTTTTCATATCATTTGGCCTTTAGCATCGGAGATAGTTGTGGAGACAATATTTTTTTACTATTTTTTTTTCGAAAATACGTCAAAACCGCGATTAAAAAGTGTTTACCAAAATTTTGAGTTTAGCCTTTGCTTTTGCTGTGGCTGTTTTTTATGTCTGCCTTGGCTTTATAATAAATATTGGCTTTTTGAATAAAGTAATTAAAAAGTTATGACCTTAAAAGCGTTGCAAACGGGCACATATTTGCCATTCATTATTTCTCAAAAACTTTTTAAATATTTTGCACAAATTCGATTTTATTATGAAAATTCAATATTTGTTTAGTGGATTTGTCAATGTTCTTCTTTCTGCTCAAACACTTATTGTTTTTTTTACCATCAAAATTCAAAAATTTAACCGTTATGCTGGCCTACATATTAATTTTGCATATAATAATTTCAGACAAAAAAATATATAACTAGTTATATAATTTCTTATTTATATTATAAATTATTTTTGATATAAAAATATATATACAATAATATAATATAATTTTTCAAAAAACGGTTTTTTTTCGCATACTTTGAGGGCGTCTTGCAAGCAAAAGGCCCCATCAAAACTGTTGTGGACCTACATATTCGTTTTAAAAGTGATGGACTCTGTAAAAAAGCAATGATTATTAACTTGTAATATTAATTAATAAAATATTATATTACCCCCACTTCATCCTGCAATACTTCCAGATTTTTAAATAAAATTATGACAAATATCTAAAAATACCAATTATTTTCTGTTATCCGTCACACCCAAAAATTACTGTGGGCTCTTGGTCTATATGGTTTTCTTTGTCCTTTTTGAGCTTAAAAAAATATGCCATAAAATTTTTGCATGATTCCCTAGCACCGGCGCTACCGATGGACAATTTGAAAATGTCGCCAAAAAAGTCGCCCGAGCCAAAAAATGCATCCCACTTAAAAAAATACACTTATTTTTAAATTTTACAGGGAAAAAAAATCGTTAATACGATAGAATAAAAAATATAAAAAGATAAAATGCAAAAGTTCACATCCGTAGCGATGAAACTTAAATTTGTAGTCTAAGAGCCGCTGCTTACCTGATACCCAAAATAATGAAAAAGAACAAAGAGCTAAATGTTGAATAAAAACTTTCATGTTGCGAAATCTTTTTTTTATAATTAAAATATTGAGTTGAGAACTAGACAAGACATGATCATCCCTAACATAACATCACGTAGGCGGCTCACCTGCTATTAGCAGTTAAAACTAAAAGTTACGTTGCAGAGCTATCTCCGTCAGTAAAGTTATCAAAATCTTCGACTCTCGGAATTATTAACTCTCACTTCACATAGAAAAACCCAGGAAAAGAAGTTCGAGTTGTTCTCAGATGTAATTTTTCATATAGAAACACTCAAAGCAACTGCCATTCCACACAGAAAAAACATTCAAAGAAGTTCATACTGTTCTCCAGAGTAGTTGAACCGGGATTAACTCATTATGGTGAGTTTAGCCGAGATCAACGCCAGATCTAAATTCACTGAAAACTCATTTCTGGGGTAAGTCTCAGTTAAACTCGGAAACTCTGATAATCTCGAACTGAAAAACCGGCTGCCCTAAGGAGGGGTTATCTCGCCCTCGAGTAATTAAAAAGGATCTGTTCCTCCAGGATCCGCCTCTAAGGGGGTCGTGCCGTCGGGGTTACTTCCCGGCTACGCAAAGAAAACACTAGACGGATTTACTGCAGACTAGAAAATTTATTCGACACATTTATTTCGTTAAGTGAAATCGATTTAGCAAGAGGCAGATACAATAGCTTTTTTCAATTTTTAATAATTAAAAATGCGTCCCAATGTCGCCTGTTTTTAATAGAAGGGTCCAAAAACCGCTTATTTCAAAATGTAGTCGCCAAGTGTCCCGATGGTAGAAAAGTCGCCATTTGGCGACATTTGTCGCCCATCGGTAACCCTGCCTAGCACTCTGAGCTCACTCCAATGAACTTCCATAGGAAGTATAGGGCTTCCTTCTTTAACTGTTCCAAAGCCCTACTTAAGAGGGAACAAAAATTCTTGTGATGGTAGTTGACTCGGAATTTTGAATTGAGTCACAACTTTTCACTCGTTGATGGCTCGTAAGTGCCTGCAGGAAAACTACGAAATATAGCTCGTTTTTGAATTGTTGAGTGAATAAAACAACGCTATGGTATTTAAACCTGTAGATACAAGGAATCTGTTCAAAATATTGCAAGATATTACAGTGTGGTCTGGTGGAGAGGACTATGTCTTTCTTGCATTTAAACCTTTAAGAGTCTACCCGAGAATACCTTTTTTTCCTTTTTTCACCCATCCCTTACTCGTCTTATGTTTGTAGAGCATATTACAACAACGTTAGGTAGATCCCAGTTAGTATTCGTCTTCCTGGTCCATGTTCAATCAATTTCGCAGTCAGCTTTACAAAACGTTGTAGGTATATGGTTGGCCATTTGCAAGTAGCGGGTTAGGAGGTTTTGCATCAATCCCAATATGGAAGAAGTTTTAACGAGACTAAACCCTGTTCGATGCTATAATGTCTGTGTATGTATAGTTTTTTTTTTCATCCAATTAGGTAGTGAAACGAGGAGGAAATCGAGACATTGATTGGTGGCTTATGCCGTATGGTATGGATGAACTGAACGAAGACGACAGTCGATTTTTTACCATTTTTTCCTTTAAAACCAAAAAAGCAAATTTTTTGTTTTAAACTGATACTCAAGTGACATTTAGTTTTTTAAGCCCCATCCCATAGGATAGGACGTATATTAAGTTTGATTCATAGTTTGTAACATAGAGAAATAATCACCGCATGATCAAGACCGAATTGTAAGTCGAATGAGCCATGTCCGTCCGTCCGTCAGTCTGTCGGTAGTTTTTAGACCTTAAATTTTGAGCTAGGAACTTGAAACTTGATATCTGTTCTTTCTAGGTCGCGAAGCAGTACAAGTGTAAAATTTTTTGAAATCCTCCTATTTACTTATTAGCATAAAAAATCAAAGTTGTCGCAGGAAGCTGAAATTTGGTATGCGATATCCCCGCTTAAGTGTATTGTGATTGGCATTTAAAAAAAAGCGAATACCGCCCCTTGTAGGCGTGGTCATACTTAATATGCATTCTAATAAACGGTTTTTATTTGATATATTTGCTTTAAAAGCAAAAAACTTGCACTATCAAATGTTTAGATATGTGCGTAAGCTATATTTTTTTTGTGAATAAATTTTCGCCACGCCCACTTTTGGGGGCGTTTTTAAGTATAAACCAAATTTTTAATATGAAAATTCAATTAACACGTGTGTACCACTTCTGATAAAAAATATAAACAAAAATACGATTTTATAGAGAAGGGCTGGATGCCACGCCCCTTTCTTAGGGAGAAAATTCTTAACTGAGAAATTCGAAACACAATTGAAGTTAAATAAAACTGAAAGTTAAAAACCAAGATTTATGACCGGAGCTTGACAGTGGTCAATTGGGAGGGGGTATCCAACGATTCGCCTAAGCGGATTGTAACCCTCCCACTAGTTTTTACTATTCTAAAAACATTTGATAGCTGTTTTGTAATTTAATTTCACCCTCACCTGCAGTGTACCGGGAATTGACGTATATAGCAACGCCCAAAACAAAAGTTAAGGAATCTCGACCCCCAAATACCTACTGTTGCTCGAATAAAATCTTTTCACACGACTTGGTGCGGGCGATTAAATACTTTGCCCTCGCCTCCTCTGCTCTAGCATGTATTGTATACTGTGTATGAATTACCAATGCGGGACATTTCATCCACATTGCCAGGATCCTCTTGGGGATGGTTTTACTTGTAATGATCCCTTTTCTAGTTGAGCTACTTTGTAAGTTCGGTCGTGTGCGGCTGAACTACTCGGTGCTTTTTATCTTATTCAAATGTAAACTTAGTTAAAAGGCGAAAGCGACGAGTACGACGACGACGACGAAGCAATGTACCTATACACATTCGATTGCCACAAGTGTTTCGGTGCCATTCCATTGGAATGGTAATTGCAATACATTTGCCCTTGCCAGTGTGCGGCAGTGTTCCGCATACCGCACAGCTTTGTGGCAAAGTTTATATATAGACGTTCTGCTTCTTGTGTTGTTCGCCCGGTTTACGAGGTATATTTGCAAATCTCCTTGGATGGCATCTGAGTACCCTTGTGATTTATTCGCTGGAGCATACATTTACAGCAACGAGCTTCTTTTCGGTGTCGAACTGACAGAGGAGGTATTGTATATGTATGTGAATGTGATAACATTATGACAACAACTTTTGTGTGATGATTTCGTGTGATATTAATGTTACAAACAATTAGATTTTTGCTGCGCATAATAGACCCAGAAAAGCACGGGAGGAAAAGAAAACTCTTCCCGTCAGGGTGTGTGTTTACAACCCTGAGGTCTGGGTTCGAATCCTTACATAAGGTGCCGCTACAGTCCGGATTGGACCTGGGCCTCAGCCAACAAGCTTCGCCACCCAGCTCTGTCTCTAGCTAGCTGTTTCCAGTTTCGCACGCGATATTGGCTAAGGTCCCCTTCTACTTGCGTTCGCCACCTGAGTCTCGGTGCTCCTCTACTGCGCCGTCCCTGCGTCCATCCGCTCTAGATGACCCAGCCATTGTAGACGTTCAAATCCTAACTCTGCTATCTTAAAAATAAAGATTCGTTCTTTTCCACTGTCCCCACCATCCGAAATTAACCCACTCTCTGAGGTGTTGATCCTAACAAGGAACTGAGGCACCCAGCACGGCCTCAAAGGATTTTTTTTTTAATATTTTTACCCTACCCAGGGTACATTAAGTTGTATAGTTTGTAACGCAGTGAAATAATCACCGCAAACCTCTAAGACCTTTAAGAGGTCTTATAAATGGGACCGATAAGGGAATCGATTAAGCCATGTCCGTCCGTCCGTCCGTATGCAAATAACTTTTAGGCCTTAAATTTTAAGCTGAAAGTTGAAAATCCAGTCCTTCAGATCAAGTTTGAAAATTAAGTAGTTGAATCCGCCCACAGACACGCCCACTAAAGGCCTGTATGTGCGACCATATATAATTTTAAGAAATACTTTTTGGTTTGGTTTTTGGTATGCGACATTGCCTTGTAATTGTCTTTAAAGTAGCAGAAAAGATTTGGCCTTTCTATTGACCACGCCCACTTTTTAAGGGACTTTAACCTGAAATTACTTTTTTTCAATAAATATATATGAAATTTGACATAACAAAAGTTGTAGTACAATTCTATTACAAAATTTGTAGAAATTAGTGTTTTCTAATTTTTGTGTTCCTCTGTATGTCACATGTTTTAAGACCTTAAATTTTGAGCTAGGGTGCTGAAACTTCGTACGTAAGGTCCATGTCATGCGAAGCAGTACAAGTGTAAAAACTTTTGAAATCTAAATATGCAACTACCTCCAGAGTTTTCAAAACTGTAAGACGTTCTAAAAGGCTGAAACTTGACATTTAGCATCTCCTGATGAATGTAAGATACAAAAAAGACAAATTTTATTGGTAAACCTCCTCCAGTGGGCGTGGCATCTATTTTAAGGGTAAATTTTCAAATGCAGTTTACTCAATATTTTTGCTCGAAATTGAAAAAAAATTTGCTTAATATCTTAAGTAGAAAACGCTTAGTTTCACATTTTGTTCATACAAGACTTTGGGCCACGCCCACATTTGGAGGCAGAATTTAAGAAAAACCTAAAATTTTCCAGAAAAAATTTATTTCAACTGGCCTTGAGCCTAAGTTAGGAAAGCATGAAACAAAAAAAGTAGCAGGTTAGGTAAACTAGACTTTAGTCCAGATTTCGTTTATAAAAAGTTCTTAGCCACGCCCCCTTTTAGGGGTCGATTTTTCAAAAATATAGAATTTGAACCAAAAAACTGCATTTTTACGTACATTTAAGTGTAACTTGGAAATATCTTATAATTAATAGTTTGTAATAAGGGGCGGTTGGACCACGCCCCTTTTCGAAGTTTGCAATACTTATTAAATGTCAAATGTCTGCGAACACACTGTAGCATTTACTCACTGTTTTTTTGTTTTTGTTTTTATTTCAACAGGGCTTTGATCTCTACATTTTCGCGGTCTAGGGTTTCGAAGACATGAAAATAGATCTAAGAAAAATTGTCATTTGTTGTATCGTAAAACCTGGTAGTTGTATACCTACCTGGTGGATATCATTATCTGTCCCGTAGGAAGATTAAAAGTGAATCTCAAAGAGTGAATAGAGGAGATTAATCTGACGTATGCTTTGTTTTTTGACATTTCACAATGACATCACGTCATCTGCGCATCTCCGTGAATGCGATTTTTTTTATCTCTCGAGAAACTCAGATTCAGAAATAATTAAAATAATTTTTGATTGCCACCGATTTTCATAAAAAAAACAGAACATCAAATACTGTTGGGATTTCGGTCATTAATTCGTTAGTAGATCCACTTGATTCAACATCAACCAGCAGTATCAACATTAGCATACCGCATTGCATTCCATTTTTTTGACAGAAACAACCACATCAACAGCAACATCAGCCCTTCTGCGCATCCTTAACACCACACAAAAAACACTGCTGAGTTCGTGATACCCAGCTGTCAATTAAAGGTATGTTTGTTTTGTCAGAAAACGTACAGAAAACGTAGAATTCTGTAAGTTTTGATTTAAGAACTCTTGCGTGGAAGAGATTAATTACGCGATTAATTTTTAATCTCCTCGTGAAGAGATTAATATTCGTATGGTAAATCTCGTGATTAAGAAGGGATTTAAGGAAGATTTGTCTTAACCACGGATTAGTGTCCGGTGGAAATACCTTATATAAGACTTATACTTGAAACAATAGGGAAAACTAGCAACAACTACTTATCACAGGTGCCCTCAGTACCACCCCAACGGAAACCTTGAACACCCTGCACTTGCACCTAACACCGCTTACTACAGATAAAAAAATATGCTGGCAATAGTGCGTTAGTACTATATAGTACTAACTTAAAATTACAAGCATTGTCTTCCTATCAGAGGTTCTAGTTGCACTTAGGGCGGCCGAGCTGTTGCAGATAAGATCGATCGAAAAAACATCGCCGCATTTATATCGAGTACTGGGTGCTAGGCGTAACTGTTTTGAAGGGATGCGAATAAGCGGATGAGCTTGCAAAAAGGAAGGGTTCTTGGAAAAGAGTGAGGCTGTAACTATCAAAGCCACCTTTGTATAGTTAGGGTCACTATCAAGGAAAAAAATTACAAAGACTGCCAACCTAAGCTGGTCAAGACTTAAAAGCCACATGGTATCCAAGGCTCCAGTAAAAAATGTAAGTATTCCTGAAGCATGGTCCCAAACTTTTGGTAAAACTGGCCCAAAGCTTTCCAACCATTGGAAAAACAAATTTCATTTAGAATGTCAAAAAAATCTGTGTCCATTGGTGCACGTGGGGCATTAAAATATTGTGGGCATTATTCGATAAGGGCATTCTTAAATTTACTGAAAATAAATCTCGAAAAACTTTTTCACTGTTTCGCACGTGTTTTGTTCCTCTTACTTTCAAATAAATTGATTAGTACAAGATTCCTTAATACAAACCCCATCCTTAGCACAAATTGTACTGATTTTCAATTGCACGTAAGCAACGTCCCCTTTGAGACAACACTACACCACACACTGGCGACGAATATATGTGTCTATCTGCCAATTAGGATGGCAAATTCACTTTCATTTATTTACCACTGTCACGGAGGTTTCAATTAGTACCTTCCGGAGGATCTTCAAGGAAATTGCCGACAATTTTGAAGGGATAAAGCCACTGTTACGGAATTATCTGGTATAACTGACTTAAGTGTTGTGTGCGCCAGGTATATACAGGGTGTGTGACTATGGGAGTGTTGTTTGAAACTTTAATGAAGGGTTATCTGTGTTGACTTAAGTGGGTGGTTAGTGCAATTATAAATTGATATTATGATGAAAGTTGCTTGGGTGCTTGTGAAAGGCGAGGTGTAAGTATATGTTGTCAAGGTTATGAAATATTTAAATAAAAAGTTAAATGAATAAAGAGTGGATAAGGTGAGGCAAACAGTTGAGAAAAACAAATTGCAATTTTCTCGTGGGTGGTGGTATCAAACCTTTACAGGCACTACGAGGACCGTCCGCGTTTGCTCATGGTAGGCTAAGATTCTTATGCTCCCTTAAAAAAAAATCCCATTTTCCGTCAGACAACGACTTACAAGTAATTCAAGCTTCTGTAGTTGCGTTTTCGTCTTACGACGAAAGATTCAGCGGTTTCTTGCAGAATAAGCTAAGCGTTCAGAATAAGCTGAATTTTGTTGCATAAGACAGAATTTTGAAAAGCCGAATAGTTCATTTATAAAAAGCTCGCAATCAAAGGATAAAATGCGTTGCACATCGCGATCGGAAAAAATAGAAGAAAAGGAAGAAAAAAATTTCGGAAGAAAAAAACAACACCAACGCTGTTGAGCCAGTACGTAATAGAAACACCAAAGCTTGTTCACGCAAGTGTTATGCCTTTACGGAGAAAAGCGATGATATTTTAACCGGCAGAGTATTCAGTATAAACATTTGACTTACATTTGAGTGCGATCTATTCTGTTTGCTTGTTGGGAGAGAAAAAGGTGTTTAAAATTCATCCAACTCTGATCAGTATAGAAAGACGCCGACGGGGGAAGCCAGTTGCTCCTACATTTTTCTTTTTTTGCTAGTAATGGTCCGCCTCGGTTAATTTTCATACTAGTTCTAGTACCCACCATACCTGAGCATTCCCCTATCCAGCACCTTGGGAGGCGGCCAATTGGGAACCAGCAACACCAGAAGAGTGTTTAAGGCGAACTCTTATCCTAATCCCTGGACCTTAGCGCCACCTAAAGTTAGTAAGTAGATTTGCTCATTAAAGATCGAATTTATAACAATTCACCATCATGAAGTAAAGGTTAACTGCTTTCCATGCTGTAACGCTCAAAAAAAGCGTATACCTCTAGCCTGTAAGGTTTTACCTAACGCGTACCTAAGATGTCGCGTCATGTAAAAATAACTTCCCAAAAGCACAGAAGCGCAGCAAAAGCAAATTTGTTTCAAACACTATTTAACAGTCTGTGATCGGAATAAGAGATGTCTGTCACGTGCACATTGATGTGCAAATCGGATTCAGCTTTTACAGTTTCGTCACAGTTTAGGGTGCACACTGCACAGGAATACCCACCCACTCACATATAAAGCCAAGGAAGAACAAACAACTTTCAAAAACTACATTTGCAACTCTGTTAGTGACAGGCACCTCCTCTCGTTGTCACCATCATTGTGAAACTTGCTGTCGAAGAACCGAATACCGAACTTTGAACAATAGATTCGTAGAACTTATTCCACTGTTCGTATAACGTATAGCCAGAGGGATAATACGAAATTGCTAAGGTCTTGTGCAACCTTCGATTGCGATTAACTTCATTTGTTACGCCAGCGCCGCGCCACCGTGAAGCCAAGGAATGGGGATAATCAGTGTGGAAAATTCAACGACTCGATATCGATTCAAGATTCATCTTAAATTTCAACCAGAAAATGTCCCTATTTTTGGTGTGTGAATAAGCGGGTTCGAAAGGCAATAAAACGCTCAAAGGGATACCGAAACGCATTGAGTTTGCTTTGCATTGCTTGTGCCAGTCACGTTTCAGTGTCTGTCACAACAGTTCAAAATAATCGTCTAATGGAATGATGCTCGGGAGCTGATGGCCTCGTGTAGTAGATTACAAGGCAAACTGGGGAAGGAGAATATTCATCTGGATTCATCTGAAAAGAAGTCTAGTCTATGTAAGGCTAAGGAACTTCTTAGCTTAAGGCATTTTGGTAGTAACTAATTGTTAAACATGTACATTGTACAATGTACCTTCATGTACTGCAAATTAAGCGAGGTTGAGTTGATCAATTTGAAGTAGGTAGGTAGGTATTGGAAAAAATTAGTTCTGAAACTCTTCTTTCGGATAAGCAGAAGACTTTCATACTGACGACCGTGAAACTGAATGAACCATTTGTCCGCTCTCCGTACCTAAGTCATGTATGGATGATAGAATAGCAAAATCCAAACTTTAGCTCAACGTGTATCTATACGCACCGTAAAAAAGGAGTTAATGATTCTGCTTGTGCTTTCGACTTGAGTGTGATGCTTCCTCCACTTAACGTCTATTCAGACGTGACCAAAAACCACCCGAAAGATTTCCTCTCGAAGCAGCCTAAGGCATTTGCATACGGCTTTGGCAGGGTCCATGCTTCTGCACCGTTAAGCAGGACTGGGATGATGAGGGTCTTATGAATGGACACTTTAGTTCCGCGAGAGAGTACTTTGCTACTCTTCGGCCTTCTTAGCCCAAAGAAGCAGAGATTGGCTAGAGTTAATATTCGCTTGATTTCCCAAATTAACACCAGAATCCAGGTCGAAAAAGGCGCTAACTACCTCAAAGTGATAGCTGTCTAATGTTGATGTTTTGTCCAAAACGTCGGTGTTGGGTGTCCTTTCTATATTACAGCGTATACTTGGTTTTGATTGCTTAACCCATATTCTCCGCTTCCATTCTAATACTCATGACATCACGCTACGTTCTTTCGATTATGTTAATGTGGTCCGCGCATACAGACTTTTAAAAGAATATGCCTCTGGTGTGGGCGCGGAATTTCTGCAAAATTCTACCAAGGACCCAAGTATGATGTTGAGGAAGTCACATGAAAGCGTGTCGCCTTGTCTAAATCCTTTTTTGACATCAAAGGAGTTGGTGAGTTCTTTTCAAATCTTAACAAAACAGTGTGAGTTTTTCATCTTCAGCCTGCGCAAACTAACTGTTTTGTCAAGGATGACAAAACTATCGATTACGTATCTTCAAATGCTGTCATACGCAGCCTTGAAATTGATTTAAAGGTGGTGCGTATCGATTTGGAATTCCTCGGTTTTCTCCAAGATCTGAGGTAGGGTGAATTTTTAATCGATGGTGGGCTTTCCTGGCGCAAAGCCACACTGACATAGACGCTTGGTTGACAAACGGCTTTAGGTGTTCACATAGCATAAAAATTGTTATATGCAGTGTTAAGGAGACTGATATCTCTGCAGTTGGTACAGCAATGCTGAAGTTCCAATAATCGGCCATGCTTTTCTCCGACCATATCTTGATAGGCTGAACCATATCTTGCAGATGAGCTGATGGCTCTTGCTCCTTCCCAGATCATCACCAGCGGATTCCAAAAGTTCGGCAGCTAAGCCGTCAACCCCGACTGCTTTGTTGCACTTAGGCTTATAGACACAGCTAATTCCACTTAATCCAGGTAGGGTGGGCGGTATCCCGCACATGCTCCGTCGATGACTTTTTCTCCCGGGTTGAATTTTTTATTCTGTCTGACATCGATATTTGGGTTATCTTGGCCATCATACAGTTGGCAGAAGTGATTTTCTCAAATCCTCAGCCCTGAATGCGATTCCACTACGATGTTCTCTGGATCGTTTTGATCCTTTAGTAGAACTTACGAACTTTATTCCTTTCTCTCCTCATCTGCTCATATAGCTTGCAAGCAGCTCTGGTCCTACTCTGAAGAGCCGCTGTATATGTTTTCTGTTTATCTGAATGTGCTTTTCAGCAGTCATGATCAAACCACGGATTTCGTTGTGGTGGTCGTGAGAAACCCAGCACATGAGAGTCAGCATCTTAACTGTACTTGAGGTGCTGACTGCATGGAGCTTTGTAAAAACTTTTTGAGAGACTCTACTCTAAAAGTACCTGGAAATTTCTTGCGATTGTAGCCTCCTGATGATGTCTCTAAAGGAGGTGTCAGAGCAGTTCAACAGTCATCTGTGCTGGGTGCGAGTTCATCGTAAGACTGACGAACTCGCCACACTTGGAACTTTTCTCTCAGTCTTGCCTGATAAAAGGTGGATGCAATAGTAAGAATAAATTTTAGATGTGATCCATGAAAGGTGATAGTACCAGTCTAGTGACAAAAGATCTTAAGCCGAAGATAGATCCAAAACGCTTTAAGAGTTTGATCGCTCTCATAAGATCCCATATAAGTGCTTCAATCGGTGTCATTACAGGACACCGTCTGATGGGCAAGCTTGCTACAAGGCTTGGTGTTTTTTCTTACGAATTTTGCAAGAGCTGCATGGATGATGAGAAGAGACCACTCACCACCTTCTTTGTACATGCCCCGCTCTCTCTAAGAACCGAAATCTTCACCTTGAAGCTTCTTACACCATCAGAACTGTAAGAAATTGCAAGCACAATCTACAAGCAGAGGATTGTCAAGCAAAAATATGCTTACACAGGCTCATCACATAGTGCTGGTGTTAGAAGTTAGTATATAAACACCAAACATATAAGACAAAAAGGACAACAAATAATTACTTACAGTATAATGAATAAAAAAAACTAAAACTAAAATCCAGATCTCAATATTTTCATCAGTGCTTCTTTATCTACATTGAAATCTAATAAGTACAATAAGTATTATAGAGGCTACTCATGCGACTGCTAGGCTCATGGTTGCCATAGTTAGTCCTGTGTTAAGTTACATTTAGCAAGTGGAGGTGGCGGAGATTATAGGAGCCCCCACGAAATTCAAAACGTAGGCAAGATAGAAGATCACATGCATCAATTCGGCCTGTCATCAAACGAAGATTAAATCTTGTTTAATTCTCCTCTGTCCGTTGCTCATACGGAGGTAAGTTAAACGAGTCATCTTAGGGAAGACCCTTTAGAGCAAAGCGGATAAATCTTCGTTGAATTGCTGCAATCCGATTTATATGAATAAGTTGGGATGCCGTCGACACCTGCGAGGCATATTCGAGGTGAGGTCGGACAAAACTATTGTATAGGGATAGCGTTACATGTGGATCATTAAATTCTTTCGACCATCTCTTAATGAACCCTAACATGCAGCTAGATTTATGAACAATAGATTTTATATGCTCAAAGAAATCGACGTTATGGGAGAAATAAATACCGAGATCTTTAAAAGCCTGAACACGGTCAAGTACATGTTTATAGATAGAATAAGAAAATGAAACCGAGATACGTTTCTTCGAAAAAGTCATGACTTGGCATTTAGAAGGGTTATGACTGAAACCATTCTTGTCACACCATATAGCAAAATTATCGACGTCAGCTTGGAGAAGTACGCGATCATTTGAAGAATTTATTATTTTAAAATTTTTTATGCCATCCGCAGAAGCTAGGATGTTACAAGATTTAATACAAGAGAATACATCATTTATAGCGGGAACAAATAGGATAGGCCCCAGATGACTTCCCTGTGGAACACCAGACAAGGCAGCAAATGGTGTGGATAAAAGTCCCCTAACTTTCACCTGGTATGACTGTGAGTGAAGGTTAGATTTAATCCTAGTACAAATAATAATGGAAAGCCAAGAGCTTTAAGTTTCAAAACTATTATTTGATGTGAGATGAGATCAAAAGCCTTGGTAAAGTCAGTCGACTTTATTTCGATTCTCAATAGAGGTAGAACAAGTATTTACAAGGAAAAATAAGTTTGTAACTGAAGATCTGTTCTTCAAAAAGCCATGTTGCTTTGCGGAAACCACATTGCGACAAAAAAATCCTAAACTATCACAAATAACTTGTTCGAAAACCTTAAGAATACAGGATAGTTTGGCGATTGGTCTGTAGTTGTAAAAATCACATTTGTCATTCTTATTGAAAACAGGTGTAATAAACGACCGCTTCCAAACATCCGGGAAAGCACCCAAGGATAAAGAGGATTGCAAAGAGGATGCAAGGACGTCTTTACATTTTTTTAAGACTATGGGTGTTATTCCGTCTGGTCCGGAAAAGTAATCATCTTTAAGTTCGGACAGAAATTTAGAGACGGTTTCTAAATGTACAGAAACAACATTAAAATTTACTTGGGGAGAGTTCTCAAGATAATTAAAATACTGACATTCAATATTAAATTTCGACTGTCTTAAAGATTTAGAGAAGTGATCTGCAATAGAATTGCAAACTTCAAAAAATATTTGAAGTTTGTAGGGTAGCCATCAGTTTATCTTTTAGAGTTAACAAACTTCCAGAACTCCAAAGGCTTAGTGTTAAAATACTTTCCAATCTGGGAGATATAGTTATCAAATAATTCAGTGGGCAAAAATTTAATTTGGTAAAAGAACAACATATAACTGTCGAGATCAGTTGAACACAAAGAATAAACATACTTTTTCCAGGCACTGTTACGGTTGTTTCGCAACATACGTAATTTCTTTTTATACCAAGGACGAGAACAATTATTAGAGTTCTTAATAAGTTTTGACGGGACATTATTAGCAATACAAGAATTTAATTTGCAATGGAAATCGTCTACTGCATCGTTTATGTCTAAGGAGCAAGTCGTGAACAGAAGATTTAGTTTACTTAGCTCATTAAAGAGTAGCCGAAAGTCAGCGTTCTTAAAGTCATACTTATACAGTTCAAGTCAAGAAACACAGCCAGGGAAGGATATTGAGTACCTATTTTAGTGATGCTATTCGCAGATGCTCGAACATCAGTACCATTATTCTAAGAGCTGATGAACATTTTTTTTACTGATTTCAACAACTTTCTAACCTTCACAAATTTGTTGTCCTGAGTTAGAAGATCACAAAAATAATATTCTGCCGCTTGGTACCGGGGGCCTCTGGGAGATGCACCCAGCAAAAATGTACGAAAATTAACCAATAGTAAGATGTCATACGAAGCTGAAATTTCGTATTTAGTATCTCGTAGCGATTCAAAGTCATAAAAAATAAAATCATATCGGTAGACCTGTCTTAGAGGGCGTGGCATAGATTTGAAAAATAATTATTCAAATGCATTTTATGCAATATTTTTTTGTTCAAAATCAAAAAAATTTTACTAACTACATTATGTAGAAAACACCTAGTCCTACAGTTTCTTCAAATAAGGTTGTGAGCCGTGCCCACATTTGGAGGCAGAGTCTAAGAAAAACCTTAAATTTTTTAAAACAAAGTTAATTTTAAGCCTAATTTATAAAAGAATAAAAAATAAATTTTACCATTCAAGTTAGACCAGACTTCATTCTACATTTCTTTTATACGAAATTTTTGGCCACGCCCATTTTTAGGGGCCGATTTTACATAAAACAAAATTTTAGGCGAAAAAACAACTTTTAGGGGACTGAGATTAAAATCCCGTAGGAGCAAAATTGTACTATTGTCACATGGCAATTCAAATATGTAATCTAAGGCTATCCAAAGCTTTAATGTAAACTCAGAGTATACATCCGAGGGGCTATCAGGAGGTATATAAACATTCACAACATAAACGAATTTTGGCAAAATGTCAAGTCTTACACAAACGATTTCGACATTCGCGCTAAATGGAAACTTCACTTGGGATGAGGTAATATTATCGCGAATAGCGATTAAAACTCCACCCCCTAAGGCTTCCAGATCGTCCTTATGACGATCCTCCCTATAAACGGAAAACTCTTTGGTGAAGAGTTCTGAGTCAGAAGTGCTGGCATTGAGCCACGATGTCACAGCAATGACATCGTGAGAAAAAGTCGTTGAAAAATAAATAAATAGAGTGGCGCAACAGCTCGAGGTGAACCAGGGCCAACTTCTCAACAATGTATGCTGGTGTGTTGATTTCTTTACATACAAGGGGACCTACTATTTTTTGCCGAATCCGAATGGCATTTTGAGAAATTTTTCAAGACAAGTAATACTCTCGGAGAGCTTGTCAGACCCTCGCGGAGGTGGGGACCGTGAAAAAGAACAAGTCTTTTTTTCAGGTGACGATGGCAAGATTCGAGCACAGACCTCCGGCGTAGTAAGCACACACACTAACCAATACGCCACGGCACCCCACAAAAGTCATTGAGTTTTTAAAAATATCATCTGTCTTATGTTTACTTCTTATTGAACGAACATTTTGATAGAAGAAGCTTATTCTTTAACTCATTTTTTGAAAAAGAATTACGTAATTGAGCGCTAGAGTTCCGATGTTTGAATTCTTTAACAAGAGTATTAGAAGGCCAATGCTCGCAAATGCCGGAACTACAATTTTAAAAGAGGAAACGAGCTTGCCACGCTTGCTTATTTTAGAGCATGAGATTGAGGTAACGGAGGGTAGGTACAAGATGTCGCGAGACCAAATAGCTGACCACTTCTTCGGCCGAGGTATCAGGCCTTAGCCTTGAAATTAAAACAATTTTAGGTTTTGGAACTGATTGGAGGGATGTATTTACGGGTGCTGGTATTTATCTTAATCGCGGGTTAAGATAATTAATTGGGTTTATCGCAATGTGGGAGCTGTGCTATAACTACCACAACTTGTCACGCCGTAGCAAAGTTGGTCAGGCTGAATCCCTTATAGTGGGTCCTATCGTGTAGCCTGTGCTTTCCCACAGAACAACCAATGATGCTCTCCCTTCATATCTTGGCATTAAAATCGCCTGAGGCAATCTAAATATCGTTGCTAGGGTATGTTTTGTTCAAAAGCTCGTAGAGCATATCTTTGGCATCGTATAACATCGTCCAACTGCGTGGGACATGCGCACATATGAGGCTAATGTTGGCAAATCTAGCCTGGATGCGAATCTAGTCGTGAGGTGCTCGCCCACATACTTTAAACTCAAGACTTTTTGCTACAGTCTGCCACCAACGTGGAACCATGTTCAAACAAGCGTTGCTTTTGTTGAAGGTTCATCCTTCTATAGCCTGTCCCAACGCGTTTTTAATCTCCTGTTTAGGTACTAGGTACCCAGTGTTCAATACAGGGAGGTAAGAGTAGGAATTGATAGAAACAGGTTGCTTTCAAAAAAAAAACTTGGGATGCTTGTATCCTCTCGCTGTTGCTCTGGTTTTATATAAATAGATTACGTTTCATTCCAGTAATTTTCAATCAACCGGATTGCATTTTTAACAAATTGAAAATTTTAAATTTTGTTTAAAGCCCTTTATAAAATGATTGCCCTTGAATGCACGTGTCTATTCTTTGACCACCAGTTATCCAATTCACAATATAAAATATTTAAACTTTAGCGGATAAGAAAAACCAATAATTTCCAAAATAGCCACTCAAATCCTTAAATGGCTGCGTTTTATAAGACCGGGCCATTCAGATTGATATTGAGTGTATGTATTAGGTACTCAGGTTCTAAGTGACAGAAAGACTTTGGAATACACTTGATGTTTATATGCGGCCTGGAACCTCGCTCTCTGGTGATGATTCCGTTCCGAGAAGATGCTACCCTGCACTTCTTCAACTTTAAAATTCACAATTTAACACCAGAGATAACGGCTCCTTATCACAACTTCCACCAGCATTAGTTCTTTGTAACTTTAAGTAAGCTCTTTTTCATTTTGAAGTAAATATTTCCCTATAGCCAAGATTTTACTAAGATCCTTACTATAGTCAACAAATGAATTCGAGACTCTCGGTCACATGCATAAATGCTGTTGCGCTGTAAACTTTCATGTTTTTCCAAAACATCCTTCTTCCCTTATCATTTAAGTGCAAAGCGAATAAAAATGTGTAAATAAACATGAACAAGACCTTGAATGCGGCAGCATCCGTTTTTAACGCCATATAGTCCTTGCGTGGACCCGTGCTCTGATGTGCGCTGCTGCTCCGTCTTTACCCGGGAAATACAGAGTGCCAACATTATCATAATGCAGTTTAACAGTTGAGGGTCGTGTCAGTAAGGAGTATACTTCTCATTGTTCATTCCGCATATTTGTGATTTTCATGATTATTGTTATGAGTTCGTTCGTAAACATGACACAAGAGTGCTCTTTTTAGGTGAAGGACTATGAGCGTATTATTATCATTTTCGCGATATAGAGCGGGAAAAAGTCTTCATATTTAATGCGAATTTTTAGTTCATTTGCATTTATGCATAACGTAGACGTTAAATTTCTCAAATAGTCATGAACTCCTTTATACAAGAAAGCATAGTTTCAAAGGATCGCATTTGCAATTCAATGCTCCTCAAGTTGACACTTCGAGTCACATGTCTGTTCCTTTAGGAAAACTTCTACTTGCCCAATGCATTGACTTAAGTTAAGAATTTTTCAATTTTCATAAGATTATCTAAATTATAATTGAGCAAGAAGAAGCAGAAAGAAATCAAGGGGCAATTTTTTAGCGCTAAGTTTATTCTTACTTTAACCCAGGGCTCATCACTGGTCATAGAGTTAAATAGATTTTTTTTTTGTTTATTTGTGTAAAAAAAAAATAAAACTAAGCTACAGTAGGCAAGACAGTTTTCTCATCCTTTCGAATTTCGGTCGCCCGAACTGTAGCACCGAACTGAATTATGTTAAAATTTCTTAAAAACTTCGTTTCGCAATCGAAGGCCGACTGTTTTTTCAAAAACTTCAACTGGCCCCTTCATTATATTATTAAGAAAGGTTAACTTAATTGTTACTACCGCCGACATAATCACTTTTATGGCATGATCGATCATTCGTTTGTAAAGCACTTCTTTATACCCGACCCTTTTATTCGTGTAACACCAAATCTAAATGTTTTTTGGCCCGAATTCATGTACCTTATGTCAATTATTTGTATTGGCAACGCCCTCTTAAATGGGCGGGGCTGAAAATTAAAATTAATTCATGGTTATTGTTTTGTATTTTATTCATTTTTCTCATTTACAAGATGAAAATAACTTAAACTAATACTCATTTTTACTTTATTTCCTTAGAATCATGAGACAAAGAAAAAATCATTTCTGAAAAAACTTTTTTTTCTTTAAAAACGCCTCCTAAAAGTGGGCGGAGCTCAAAACTTTGTATGAAACAAATTTAGTAATAAGCTTAATATTTGTCATATAATTTTTTATTCGATTTGGATTAAAATTTTCCAAGAAATCGGGTTTTTAAAAATCATCATCATCATCATCATTTTCCGTGACCACTTATCCTTAAAAAGGTCGCGGAGCGAGGGTGGCTAAATGGTCCCTCCATCTTTCCCGATCTTTCGCCACCAACTCAAGAGACACAGGTGCGATCCCCAGACGGGTCTCGGAGATGTTGCTTACCTGACCCCACCAACTGTTTCTTGGCCTACTAGGCGGGTGACGCGCTTGCATCTCGGCTAACATGTTTAGGAAGTCTGTTTGGGGGCATGTGAACAACGTGTTAAAACCATCGGAGAATTTATCGTTACACTCGGAAAAGCAGCTGCTCAACACCAAGATTCCTACGAATACTGACGTTTCTCACTCTATCCCTAAGAGTAACACCAGCAACGCACCTCAGAAATTTCATTTCGGCAGCTTGTACCCGCGATCTGATTCTTTTTAAAAATCTAAAATGTTAAAAGTGGGCATGGTCAATGGTGTGGGCGTTCCATTTTTAGTCTGACTGAAATTTTAGTTCTAGTTTAGTCTTACTTGACCATAACTTACTTACTGTTATGGTCAAGTAAGACTAAACTAGATGGTGGCGCTACAGTCCGGGGTGGACCTGGGCCTCAGCCAACAAGCTTCGCCAGCCAGCTCTGTCTCTAGCTAGCCGTCTCCAGTTTCACACGCGAAGTTGGCTGAGGTCCCCTTCCACTTGCGTGCGCCACCTGAGTCTCGGTGCTCCTCTACCGCGTCGTCCCTGCGGTGTGGATTCGAAGATTTTCCGGGCCGGGGCGTTGGTGTCCATCCGCTCTAGATGACCCAGCCATCGTAGACGTTGTGTTTTGACTCTTTTGGCTAGGTTGGGATCGCTGTACAGCCCGTACAGTTCGATGTTATATCTCCTCCTCCACTCTCCGTCTATGCAGACGGGACCGTAAATCGTCCGAAGAATTTTCCTCGCGAAGCAGCCTAAAGTGTTTTCATCCGCCTTTGACAGGGTCCATGCTTCTGCACCGTAAAGCAGGACTGGGTTGATGAGGGTCTTATACATGGACACTTTAGTTGCTCGAGAGAGGGCTTTGCTACTCAATTGCCTTCTTAGCCCAAAGAAACAGCGATCGGCAAGAGTTATCCTTCGTTTGATTTCAGCGCTGGTGTCATTGTCTGAATTGATCATAAGGCATTTTGAAAAAAAAAAATGTGAAATAGAGATTCACATTGAAGTCAGTAGTGGGCGTGGCTGGTGGTGGATTCAACCAATTATAACACTTTATCCGTACCTTATCTGTACTTTATCTGTATCGTGCACCAAGTTAAAGCTCTCTAGCTTGATTTTTAACACTTAAAACCTTCACACATACAGACGGACGAACGGATAGACATGGCTTAATCAATTCACCTGTCGGTCTCGATCATATCTCTAAAATGTCTTGGTGTTATTTCACAGTGCTACAAAATATACATCAAAATTAATTTACGCGGATTGGATATAAAAACTTGTGAAAACGCGAACTTCGACTGTTCCTTTCTCTCTTTTCTCATAGCACATTCACCTTAGTTTTGCTTGTTCCTTTAGGTTGTGTTGTTTTCTCTCGATTGTTCAAAATATAACTTTCCTTTCCTCTACCTGCCACAGCATATACGATATAAGGTTCGAAAAGTAAATATATTAAAACTCTAAATACACCTTGTCATCCCAAGAAACATTTCCTTCTTAATTTATTTCCACTCTTATTTCCGAAAATTAACAGCCAAGTATGTTATGTACCTACTTTATAAACATGCACATAATACAGTCGCATGCACAGACATTTTCCCGCTGGGGTACACTTACAGATAACTGCTATTACTTTTGGTGTATTTTATTTTGTTGAGCATATTTTCTTAATTGCTTATATCTCTTAAAGTATTCAGCAAAAATATGATAGTAAAAACATTTAGCACATCACAATAAATGAACCATTCATTTGATGTAAATGTCAACTAGGTTCATTCAGTACTTAAGGAGTTTTGGGAGTCACAATGTGGGTGACATGCTATTAATATATAGATCACATTTTTCAATGTTAGAATCTACGATTCAAACTTAATATGGGTGCTTCCTCTCCGGCGCAATAGTTTGTAAAATATTTAAAGCGTACATAATCTAGACGGGCTCTTAGTATTAAGAATTACTATGATCTTTTTACATGGTTTCCTTGGTGTAGGTACATTATTCGACCGTCGAGCACATGTTAGTCATTTTATGCCATGACCATATCGATGTTCATAATCCATAGAATACCCTCGTCTTGTCTGCGTTTTCTTTTCTGCTAATTTTTTTTCTTCAAAAGTTACGAGGATTTATCAAACGACGTGTAGTCCTTTGGTTTGGCGAAAAAAATAGAATACCAAACTTTTGCCTTTGTGCACAGCTTAATCCGCAGATTACTGTTGTGTCAAATTATAATTTTTTAAATAATGTGCCTTATACTATAACCCAGCACAAAAAATTGAACGAATTAAAAAAAAGGATAAGGCAGACGACACCACCCATTAACATAACTTGGTGTAATGGAGTATGCATAAAGTAAAATGTTCCTAAGTGAAAGTTTGTCGCATGATATTATGGTAAATATGGGATAATAAAGTTGAGTAAAAGTGAAGGACACTTTAATCCGTTTCGTGGTTTTTCCTTTAGCATTTTTCTTTCGCTTTATTTTGTTTTTTAGAATTTAGCTAGTATGGTAAAGGGATATAAGGGGATTATGTCAGGGAATGAATGCAAGCCGCTGCCAAGTAAAGTTTTCTCTTTAATTTTAAAAGGTGCATGTTCCTCTGGTTAACGATAATAAATTCATGGAAAAAGTTTATCTCATGTCAATGTGCTATAGTTGGCTTAGATATTCAAAAAAGAACGAGGATGGTTTCCTTGCTATCCACAGTTTTCGTTAACTTTGTGTATTTAGCGGGACACATAACCAATTTACATCACTTCAAGGACTAATTCTGATTTTTTTTTCACTACAGTAAGGAGGCTTTGCGAAAGGGTCTACTTTAGGCCGAGTGTAGATAGATTCTATACGAACGAAACTTTTCAAACTCTTAAAACAAAAGAAGATTGTAGTGTTTTGAGAAACATATGTATGTTTTTCATGTTTTTTTATACACCTAAAACTTTGAAAAACATACACCTTAAATTTCAGTGCAGGTAAGTTTTTATGTGGCATTTTCGGTAGTAATAGCGTTCCAACATTACGGAGCCGGGAGGTATTGGAACGATATTAAAATAATATTCGAATATACTATACATTCGAGCCAAGAGACTATGATATGATTGAGAATGAGACGCACCGGAAACTGCTTTACAAATGCCACTCAATGGCAGCGACCTAAAATGTAGAAGTTGTTATGTCAATGGGAAATTTGGGTACCGGGTACCCAAAATATGGAAAAATCCGGTACCGGGCAAAACCAGAAACAAACGGAAATTCTAGGAGTGGCTTCCTCGTCGGCGTCTGCTATTCAGGTTAGGGTCGGTCGAATATTAAGCACCTTTTTCCCTACCAACGTGCAAACAGAATGTACGAGCTTTTATATAACGAGCTTATAAAAAAAATCGCTTACCACTGGAGTCTTCTAACTGCACATGTGACCATTATTGCCTTATAAAAGTTAGAGGGAATATTTCTACACAGCTTATCGACTGTTGAACAAAATTTAATACTTAGTCAATTTCTGACAAAGGCCAATCGACTTCAATGACCAAATATAACGTGAAGCTGAAATACTTAACAGTGAAATGTCGAACAAAAAAGTAGCTTTTTGCTCTCCAGCAGTGTATGATCCCGCTTATATCATCAATTGTGGGTACTGCTTTACTAGGAGTCCGTGCTATTGTCTGTCCAATTTCAACCTCCTCATGGGTTTTTTAATACTTAGTCATATGCCGTCTCCAGTTTTGCACACAAAATTGACTGAGTTTTAATTTCATTCACTTCCTTCCTTACTTCATTCTCGGTATTCCTCTATTCCTCGTCTACGATTGTCAGCGCATCGGTATTCAACCAGTCTAAAGAGTCATATTTTGTTTTCTGACTTAACTGGCTAAAGGTCCAGCATACCTACATATTTACGTCCTACACACTTGTTATATGCAGACGGGACCAAACCCAACTCGAAGGACTTACCGCTAGAAGTTGTCTCAAGCGTCCTCATCCACCTTTGACAAAGTCCATGCTTCTCCACCGTAAGGCAGGACTGGAATGAAGAGGGTCTTGTCGTCTAGGATGAAAAGATACCTCAGCTGTCCAAGAAAGGGCTTTGTTATTCTATGGCTTCCTTAGTTCAAAAAAGCAGTGATTGACAAGAGTCATTCTTCGTTTGAGACCCAGCGTTAGTGCGCTCTTACTTTTTATCGGACAGCAGAGCCTAGGTAGACAAAGAGCTTAGCTTCCTAAACTCTGGATCTATGGTGATATTTTGTCCAAAACGTCGGAGTGGGTGTCCTTAGTAGGAAATCCGGTGAGCCGACTTTGATGAAACAGCTAGTTTTCCGTTGAATCCTGTACAAATGGACGAGTTTGGCAGAGATGTTGTTACGAGACATTGCTCTTTAGCTTATCTCTATAGACACTACCAAACGTCCTTGAAATCGGCTAAAAGGTGGTTAGTATCGATTTGAAATTCCTGTGTTTTTTTTTTTCATGGTGTGCAGCAGTTAGAATATTTGATCGATTGCTGGTCCCACTCTGTTATAAACCTATCAGGTTGTTTCTAAACGGCTTTGAGAATTCTCACAACACTGCAAAAAGAAATCTGTAATGCAATGTTAAGCAGACTGGATGCATCTTTAGTTTGCGGAATTCACTTCACGTGGTTTCTTTTCTCGAGGTTCTCAGATGTTTTCTATGTTGTCAGCGCTAGCAACTTTACTATATTTAAGCTTATATAGGGCTACTTTCTATTCAGTATAACAAGATCGGCTGGGTGAAATCGTTGGAATCGAAAAATTCGTCTATCACTAATAGTTTTCAAGCCAAAATTCATGATTCAAATATTACTACAAATTTTGTCTATCACTAATAGGTCCTCCCATCACTAATAGCTTTCTTTGGCCGCTTATCCTTTAAAAGGGTGGCGGAGCGAGGGCGGCTAAATGGTCTTTCCATCGTTCCCGATCTTCCACCACCAACTCAAAAGACACAGGCTGCTCTCGGAGATGTTCTATACCTGATCATACCACCTGTTTCTTGGCCTACTAGGTGAGCGAAGCGCTTGCATCTAGGTCTAGGCTAACATGATGCATGACCAGTTTTGGAAGTCTGTCGGGTGGCATGTGCCCAAACTATCGCAAAATTAATCCTTCGACTCCGAGAAGTAGCTGTTCAACATTAAGACTCTTACGAATGCTCATGTTTCTCCGTCTTTTCTAAGAATAACACCAGAAACACACCTTAAAAATCTCATCTTGGCAGCTTGTACCCGCAACCTGATTCTTTCGGTCATTGCTCAAGTTTCATAACCAAAGAGTAGGGTTAGAACGAACACTGAATTAAAACCTGAGATTTTTCTTTCAATCGAAGCTCAACTTTCCAGATGACAGGCCGTGAAAAGGACCCTGAGATACTAGAGCTTCTCTACCGGTTCTAATGGGACTCCATTTATATGCAGCTTACAATTCACAGGAGTTCGCGAAACAACCATCACTTCCGATTTGCTTACGTTTACCTTTCGAATTCTGTACGTGTCGTTTATGCCAGTATAACTACAGATGGCTGCAAACCAATCCAGTACTCGAAGAAGTTACTCCTCGGACGAAACAAGGAATAAGGAAAGCTTAACCATCTGCGAAAAGCAGATGACTTATCCTGACGCCAGCCATTTCGAAACATTTATTTCATATGTTATATGTTCATATGCTTTGAAAAGAGGCGATAAAACACAGCCCTGGCGAAGTCCAACCAACACATAAAAAGGACGGAAATTAACGCCATTTATTCGCACACTACAGTCTGCAAAAATATTTTTATATTCTAACCAGGTTATGTTTTATTAACAGTTTTATGACGAAGTGAAATAGTCACCGCTGAACCCTAGGACCGTTAGGCAAATGATTTCAACCGAAAAGAGAATCGATTAAGCCATGCTCGTCCGTCCGTATGTTAACAACTTTCAGGCCTTTAGTTTTAAGCAAGAGAATTGGAAATTTGTTAACTGAGCCGGAAATCCTGGCTCTTAAGATCAGGTTTGAAAATTATTAAAACCACCTACAGGCACGCCCACTAAAGGTCTTCATACACG
The DNA here is from genome assembly GCA_947623515.1 of Neoascia interrupta. Lineage (NCBI taxonomy): Eukaryota > Metazoa > Arthropoda > Insecta > Diptera > Syrphidae > Neoascia > Neoascia interrupta. Next base: position 69,502,321 of record OX392462.1, on the reverse strand, counting down.
ACCTCCTCTGTTTCTTAAAAACACTTAAATCGCATTTTACCCATGTTTCTTTTGTATCAGCGCCCTCAATGTTGGTATGAAGCTGTAAGCGTAAAGTAATTGAAAAAAATTCACGCTAAAATGAGCCACGCCCACTTTTTAGTCAATTTCAATATAAAATTTCGTTTTTTCAATAAGTTTATATGAAAATGGGAAAAAATTATACAACAAACGTTGTAAGCATAAGCATTTACCAAGTTTTTTGCATACATACATAGTTTTATGGGCGTGACTTTAAAAAATTGATTTTTTAAATTAAAAAAATTGGTCTTTGGGTCCAAAATCTATGCAACTACATTGCACACAGAGCGAGATATAAAAGTTATATCTTTCATCCCGCCCACTTTTTGGAGGCACGGCCTTAATTTTTTTATACCCGACCGACGGTCGTAATTTTGAGGCATAGTTTGTAACACAGTGAAATAATCATCGTAGACCCTTAAGACCATTTAGAGATATGATCGAGACCGACAGGTAAATCGATTAAGCCGTGTCCGTCCGTAGTTTTAGGTCTTAAAAATCAAGCTAGAGAGCTGAAACTTGGTACAAGGCTTGGTTCTTCTGTTGCACAGACAAAGTGTGAAAATTTGCTTAATCCGTCAGCGGCTACAACCTCTATTTCACATTTCGTTTCAAATTGTCTTTTGGTCAAGTAAGACAAGGCATAGGAACTTCAATTTTTGCACTGGGCAATATCGGTCCAAGACCATCGGTCCAAGATATCAACCATGCCCACATTAAATTTTAGATCTTTAAAAACCCGATCAGAAGGGTCACCCCAAATAGAAAAAAAAATGTTAAAGATATATTAAAGATAATACAATTTGCTAAGTTTGCTCCATAGAAAGTTTTAGGAAAAAAACTGTTTTTTTTCTGAAATAATTTTCGCTTTTACCGTATTTTTTCATGATTCTAACGCAATTACAATTAATTGTTCTTAATTTTAAGCTCATGCTTAGTTTTGTGGGCGTGGCTTATACAAATAATACATAGATTCAGCCCAAAAAAACTTAAGGATTTGGGGTTACACGGTATAAAGGTTCGGGTACATAGAAGTTTATCACAGTCAAACTCTTGCACTTACTCATTTGTTTTTTTTTTTATTTGGATAGGGTAGGGTATCCGTCGCAGACGGGCTGGAAAAAAGACTTAAAAATTTTCGGAAATTTTCGGAAACTCTTGGCTTACTCGAACAACTAAAAACGTTTAATAGTTAAAGACCCTTCTAGCATATGCGCTCTGTTTCCCTCCTTTCTATCAACTAAAGGGTCATCATCAACGTATACTTAATCTTTGAATCTTTCAATATACAACGTTTAATATTTAAGTAATTATACACTACGCTTCTATGATTCCCACAATCTTATCGACCAGCTTCGCATCAACACCCCATTTAGCCACCTGATAAATACCCTAAGCACCCTGGCAACTGAATACCATTGGCATCCGTGTGGAAGAATCACTACCCTTATTGAAGAGAAAATAAAGAGACATAACAACGAAAGGATATCAAAGTAAATGTCAATGGTCAACTTTGATTGACTCTGATTGGATATGTCCTGTGTCTTTTTTTTGTCTGGAAATAGGGAGGGAGCTTTTTTTTTTTCTTTCGCTGTTCTTTTGTCTGTATTGATTGGTCAATAAGCCAACGCAATAAGTAATTTATGATATTATCCCTAAGAGGTTTGCTATTGAGGAGAAAAGAAATTAATTGGACATAAAGGAAGCGCAAAATAAGTAGGTATATAGCACACATAAGCTGTAAAGTGTTGAAAAGCTGATAGGTACACAAGAGGGAAATCGATTAAGTGTTTGCTAATAGGATTAGTAAGTAGGATTAATCTACTCACTTCGAAATTTTTTTATTTCGTGCGTGTGTACCTAACACATAAATGATGGCGTTTAAGTTTTTTTCGTGATGGAGCTTGTCTGAATTTACACAAGAATTTAGTTTATATGGAAAGACCAGATAAGCCTTGTAACTCAAAAGGGTTATTCTATTGATGTTGCTTACATCTATTAATATTATAAGATACAGGCAGTTATATATTACTTTAAAATGAATAAACCCCTTTAGGCCTGAGTTGCAGCTCATCACAGAGATTGATCTTTAAAAGCATTGAAATTGAAACATTTCAGTGGGCTTTTCAGATCAAAAACTTTGCTGGTTTTCGACAACTGCACCAAAACAACCAAGTATACTTACATAATTTATTTAAAAAATCGGCTATGTTAAACACAGAATAATAAAATTTAAATTTAATTCCTTTTACATCGGACTTTTACGAAACAATTTTGAAGTGTGTCAACCATAAGCAACAAAATCCGATTTCTCATTTTATATGTCAATGCTCCGAGTGCAGTTCAAAAAAAGGATTGTGCTAATGCCCTTTGAGCACCTCCGGCACTCTTGTATTAGGCAAATTGAATTTGTCGCCTCTAATGGATGTTGTCGCCACTTTTTTAAACACTTTAATGCATGCCTCGCTGTACGTTTTAGTTTTATTCACTGTTTGCTTTGGTTTTAGCCGGCAACAGTGTTAAAACGGATGGAGGAAAAAAGATCCCAAAGCGGAGGATACAGTAAAAGCAAATAAATTCAATTATCCTTTAAAATTGAACCAGAAGGATTAACAACTAGACTGTTTTGCTTTTCAGTAAAAAAAATGATTTCATTACAACGTTGATAGGGACAGTAAAAGTACATGAAAAATTGTCAGACATGTATGTAGTATTTTGTTAAATTATTTTCCACTGTATTTTGTCAGATGCCTTGTCTGGCGGTGGCATTTTTGAAAAAAAGGATTTATTGCAGTAACTGGTTTGGGTGAAATCCTACAGTTTACTTAGCCAAATATTTTGTAAACTTAAACTATTGCTTTCGGTCAAAGGATTGACATGTGCGCTCAAGAGGATACAAGCATCCACAGGTTTTCCTAAACCAACCTCTGTCTATCAACTCCTACTCTCACCTCCCCGTGGCAGACACCGGGTGCCTAGTACCTCAACTGGAGATTGGGTTCCAACCCCTTTGGAAGGTTGTTGGGGGTAGCAGACGAGAGAGGAGGGGAGGAGTGTTCCCACTAAGGCACTATTTCAGTTTTGGTATATCATTATTTATTTATCAATTATTGTTAGTACTTGATTTAAGCCTGAACTACTTAGTTAGCACTTTATATGGGCTACTACGACGTATTCGGAGCTCAGGCCTATAAGGAGCGGGCTATTCGGCTCGCCGTCCTAAAAGCTAAACAAAGGATCTGGTCCTCCAGGTTGGGGGTCGTGCCGTCGGGGTAACTTCCCGGCCACGTAAGAAAACACCAGTTACGAAGCAGAAACAAGCCTCGAATTCGGACGGATTTACTGTTGACGACCAATGCAAACGACAAAAGGACAACGAGCTCCGGATCTGCACGTGGAATGTTAGGTCCCTTAAGCCGAGCAACTAGCGGCCCTAGAGGCCCTTAACGACTGCAAGGCAGACATTACTGCTATCCAAGAAATACGGTTGGACGGGCCGGCAAAACAAGAATGAAAAACTGCGACTTCTACTACAGCGAGTGCTATTGGCATCAAAGCCAGCGCCTATTTGGATGTGGTTTTGTTTTTGGAGGCAGGCTTAAGCAAAAAGTCTTGAGCTTCAACCCTTTGAGCGAGCGCCTCGCGACGATCCGCATCAAGGTTAAATTCGCAAACATTAGCCTCATATACGCGCATACCCCCACAGAGGAGAAAGATGAAGAGATCAAAGATATGTCTACGAGCTCCTGGACAAAACTTATGAGCATTGGCCAAGCTAGGAAGGGAGGGCATCTTTGGTCGTACAGTCGGAAAGCATAGCCTGCACGACACGACCTCCGATAACGGATTCAGGCTGATCGACTTTGCTGCGGGGCGACACGTTGTGGTAGCTAGTATACAGTTTCCGCATCTAAATATCCCCAAAGGGACATAGATTTGCCGATCAATCAGCCGTCAACCAGATTGACCACATTGCGATCGACGCAAGGCACTCCTCCAGTATCATGGATGTCCGAACTTTCCGAGGGGCCAACATGGACTCGGATTACTACCTTGTTGTAGCCAAGGTACAGCTGCGGATATCCCGACTAATGCCAAGTAATGGAAATCGCAAGAAACAATCGCAAGAGATCGCCAGGTCCTTCTCCAATTGAGTCTCTCAAAACCTTCTACAAAGTCATATGCAGCAAGCATCAAGTATTGATAGCCAGTGGCAACAATGCCAAAATGCCATCAGAGACGCCGCCTCTGAAGTGCTGGGTTTCTCACGGCCACCACAATGAAACCCCTGGTTTGACGATGAATACCGGCAAGCACATGCAGCTAAGCAGGAAGCATACAAAGCGGCGCTGCACAGAAGGACTAGAGCTGCTCGCGAGCTCTACGAGCAGAGGAGGAGAGAGGAACACCGGGTTCTGTGTGAACGCCTGAATCCATTTGTCAACAATCTGATAGACAAATATCAGTGTGGCTTTTTAGGCCAGGAAAGTCCACCATCGATCAAATATTCACACTGCCCCAGGAATTCCAAATCGATACAAACCATCTCTTCATCGGTTTCAAGGCTGCGTATGGCAGCATCTATAAAGACGAGCTATATAGCACAATGTCTAGTTTTGGCATCCCTGCCAAACTCGTCAGTCTGTGCAGGATGATGATGGAAAATTCACGGCGTTCCGTCAAGGTCGGCAAAGACCTCACCGACCCCTTTGATATCAAAAAAGGATTTAGACAAGGCGACGCGTTGTCATGCGACTTCTTTAACATCATACTTGAGAGAATTGTGCAGAACTCTCGCGCCAACACCAGAGGTACAATCTTTCAAAAGTCCGTTCAACTACACGCAGATGACATTGACATAATCGGTAGAACAAAGCGTGATGTCAGTGAAGCCTTCGTGAGTTTTGGGACGGAAGTGGCGAATATGGGTTTAGCAGTCAATGAGGGCAAAACCAAGTGTATGCTGTCATCAGGAAAAGACACCCAACACCGAAGTCTTGGACAAAACATCACCATCGACAGCTATAACTTTGAGGTAGTTAGAGACTTTGTCTATCTGGGTTGCGCTATCAATTCAGACAATGACACCAGCGCTGAAATCAAACGAAGGATAACTCTTGCCAACTGCTGTTTCTTTGGGCTAAGAAGGTGATTGAGTAACAAAGCCCTCTCTCGAGAACTAAAGTGTCCATGTATAAGACCCTTATCATCCCAGTCCTGCTTTACGGTGCAGAAGCTAGACCCTGTCAAAGGCGGATGAAAACACTTTAGGCTGCTTCGAGAGGAAAATTCTTCGGACGATTTACGGTCTCGTCTGCATAGACGGAGAGTGGAGGCGGGTATATAACATCGAACTGTACGGGCTGTACAGCGACACCGACCTAGCCAAAAGAGCTAAAATACAAAGGCTACGTTAGCTGGGTCATCTAGAGTGGATGGATACCAACGCCCCGGCCCGGAAAATCTTCGAATTCACCTCGCAGGGACGGCGCTAGAGGAGCACTGAGACACAGGTTGCGCACGCAAGTTAAAGGGGACCTCAGCCAACTTCACGTGCAAAACTGGAGACGGCTAGCTAGGAACAGAGCTTTCGGCTGAGGACCAGGTCCATCCTGGACTATAGCGCCACCTTAAGTAAGTAAGTAACCTATTACTTTCAAACATTGTACTTTTTGGCGTTTTTAACCTTTCGAAAAAATAAATATGTTTTCTGAAGTATTCGAGAAAAATGTACGAAAAGTCATGGGTATATGTACAATTGTACATATCCATGGTAAATTCTGGGACTAATTAATAAACAAATTTGCTAACAAGCTTATGGCGTGTTGAAGTTACTTAAGCAAAATTAATTATGAACGCTAACATACAAGTGAATAATTGCTACTATGAACGCAAATAGACCCAAAACAATTAAGTTATTAACCAACAGGAGGTACTTAAGATTTAGATTCCCTGAATTACACGTTTATAATGGTTGGCATACTTCAAAGCGAATCAAACGTAAACAGTAATTTGCAACGGACTCAGCAAATATCACTTAGGGTGATTTTAGCTCCGCTTGATTGGGTGGGTTTTACTATGGCAAGTTTTGTTTGCTTTACAATAAGAACAAGAAATAATAGCCTAGTCCTTAAGATCGTTGTCCGATTCACTTTCAAGGATGTGTTTATTACACGAAAATGATGTTGAGCTTATAATAAGAAATATAAAGTTCTGGGTGAACTCCGGTCCACAAGCATTTCCCTCTAGCGCAGGAAATCGCAACTACATTGCTTAAGGCGTTTACAGGGTTTTCAGTGCAGCCGGCATATATCACGTAAGACAACTTGACATAGGTGTTATAATAAGCCGTATGCTTAATGAACCTGGCTCTAGACGTCCAAATTGCATTTCACTTTTAGACGACTATATGATTTTTAAGTAAGGTTTTCTTGCATCGATTTTTAGATTGGAGACTCACGACGCTTTGCTTCTAAGGTCGGCACTCAAGGAGTTTGACTTTCGTAGCCGTTCAATTTTTATAGCTAGAACGTTTGTCTGGAAACGTGTTTAAAAAAATTAGAGCGACAGAACAGTCGCCGTCGACAGTGGGGATAGGCGCGAATATTATTATTATTATTATTTTATTAAACTTACATAAAATTCTAAGAATAATAACTAATGAACTACAGCAAGAGCTACAGAGGCCTTTAGCTGGGTAGGCGCGAATAAAATTGGGTCTTATGGAAGAGACAGACGCGATGACAGTTGTCGCTCGTGGAGGGCCTCTGATAAGACTTAATGTACCCAAAATCTGTGACAGATTTTCGCTATGATTATTTTGCGATACCATACCAGGACCCAACTTAACCGAGACCCTGTCTTGTTGACCCAATCGCATTGCTTTACATATATATATTTAATTAAAAAAAAACTGCCTTTATCCTTTTTTTTAACTATTATGGTAGTCTCAACCCCAGGTGTTTCACTGGCGTGATAAATAGATCTTCATTGGACTCTATCACGCTTTGCCCAAACACGCCAGTGAAACACATGCGGTAGAGCTTACCATTAGTACCCCTTAAAACTTAAAATGACCCCACTAAAATATTAATACTTGCCTTTTGCTAGCAATATCCTAAGTTGGTTGGTCTTGTAAGTTTAAAAAATTTTAGACTTTTCCAAAAGAAGCTTTAATATGTGACATGTGCGTGCGTTATAACTGAATTAACTCTATTTTCTATAGTCTCCCCTACGATTGTCAAAAACTAAAAACTCCTTTCAAATTCAAATATTGAATTCGATAGAAAAATATTAATAATAATTAAACTTCAGGGGATGATATTGATTTACAACTTACAAAACCCACATTAACATAGGCCTTTGTTTATACGCATAATGTTTTAAATTTTCTTTAGATATTATATAAGACTTATCAGGTGCTCAAAGTGTTCGCCTCCATTTTGTGTACATGCTAGAGCCCGTTTTTGGATTGCGCTGTCAATGTTTATTGAAGCTAACTGCTGCCACACTTGTGACGAGGCTTGGAGAATACGCTCTTCTAAATCATTTAAAGTTGATATTTCGGTAGAGTAAACAAGTTCTTTCATTCCCCCCATACACAGAAATCCATAATAGTAAGGTCCGGAGATCTTGCAGGCCAGTGAACTGATCCATTTCTTCCTATCCAACGACCACCGTACTTTTTGTCTAGCCAATTCTTAACTATGCAACCGTAGTGGGCTGGGGCTTCATCCTGTATGACGAAGATCGTTGAGTAAGTCGAACATCCTCCAATAGATCTGTTAAATCATTGCGCGAAAACACGAGATAGTTTGTAGAATTCAGTGTGGGTGGCAGTTTGAAGGGGCCGATTAAGTTGTTTCCAATTACACCTGCCCACAAATTGATGCTAAATTTGTGTTGAAATTATGACTCTCTCCTTGTGTGTGGGTTTTCCTCAGCCCATGTGTGTAGATTGTGAAAATTTGTGATCCCATATCCCTAGTGAATTGAGATTCGTCCGTGCGAAGGATTCTGCTAATAAAACCGTTGTCATTGAAGCTCCGCTCTAACAACCAGTTGCAAAACTCAAGTCTCGGCTCTGAATCATTCGGAAGCAGTTCCTGCACAGGTGTATGGTGGTATGGATACAAATTTTCCGTATGCAGGAGACGAAAAATTTTATGTGTTGAAACGTTGAATCGCAAAGATAAGCACCTGATGCTGATTGATTGATCATTTGCTACAGCTTCCAGTACTCTATCATCAACCGCAACTCTTCCTAGTGAAGCTCCTGCGTTAGGTCGTCTTGTTGAAACAGATCCCGTTTCCCGAAGCCTTCGAAATGAGTTTCTTAATAAACGGAGATTAGGTATCCTTCGGTTAGGATAGAGCTCATGGTATCTTTTCCGCGCTCTACTAGAACTCCCGTTGCACATCCCATAAACGTAGATAATATCCGCATATTCTTCGTTTGCTAAAGATGCCATTTCAAGTAGGGTGTCTAAACAACTGTTGTGTAACCTAGGCTTCAAAAATTAAATTGATGGATTTAATTTTGTTTTCTGACCTTTTAAACAATTTTCGCTTTGCCAAATTTTTAAACTTTTAGTCAAAAAACCGTTCTTATTGTCAACTGCGGTTATAAAACTAGGTAACAAATCATATTTCCAGCTTATACCTACCGCGGCTTCGTGAAAATAATTTTCCTTAATTTTATCTGCTTCGGCTTTTCCCAAGAATCGTAAAATCCGTGCGTTTTTCAGGTACCTTGTTGCAGCTAATTTTGTTAAGAAAAAAAAATTACCGATATGTTTATAACGTATTTTTTGCAAAAAAGTGACTTGAAAGTCAAAAAAATTTCATGGGCAGGGAATAAGAATCCGACTTAAGAGCAAATATCTCGAAAGTTAAAAAAAACCATCAATTTTATTTTAACACAGTTAAAAGAAGTACTATTTCTTCTAAAATTTAATCCTAAATTAAGTTCCTATTGTAAGTATTAGCGGAGATATTTGTGTTAGAATGGGTCAAGGTACCTCAAAGTAGGTGTTTTCTTAAATTCCCAATAAATGATATAAAAATTAGAGATAGGCTCATACTGTAGAACGATTTTTCTCTTCAATTAAGCCCAAGAATCATATCCCAAAGTATAGGCATCGAATAAGGAAACACCCTGTATAATCCTATTTATTTTTCACCTCATCCTTATCAGTTTCTATGACCGCTTATCCTTTAAAAGGGTACGGAGCGAGGGTGGCTAAGTGGTCGTTTCATTCTTCCGGATCTTCTGCCACTAGCTCAAGAACTTCAACTTAAGCGCGATTCCCATTTGAATATAGGAGACTGATCGATTTTAAATAGTGACGTTAATTACTTTATCCCTGCAAGTAATACCAGTCACATACCTCAAAAATCTCATTTCTGTAGCTTATACCCCGCGTATAGTTCTTTTGGCCATAACTTTAATTTCATAGATGAGGGTTGGGACGAACGCTGAATCAAAAACTGATCAGCTTGCACTATATTTTTTTTTCACTTCCACACATATCTTTGGCATATGTGTGGGTGGCTAATCTTTTGGTTCGCAAAGACGGATCTGATAAACATTCAGCGATGGCGACGCACGTTGCACGCCAAGCTCAGAAAAGCCATAAAGCTTGACTTATTAATCATGGCACATTAAATCCAATAACATAAGCGCATTGATTTTTTATTACCGATTCCGAACGTCGAATTGAGACGCCTCGCGGAGGGCAGGACGGTGAAAAAAACTTTTATATCCCTGTAGTCTAGTTTTAAACCATTTTGTCAACCAGAACTTTCTAGTGCTGCTTCAATTGACGATTGGAAAAGTCAGAATGTGATGCCTAATGTGAAGCCTAATTGGTCAAATTTGGAATATGTGAAGACCTATAGCTGTCAACACAGATGTCGAAGTTGACAAAGGTTTGATTAATAAATATCAAGTTTGTTTCCTTATACACCCAAAGAAAAACCTGTGTAAAATTAGCCTAAATCAAGTAATAAGTTAGCCGTTAAAGCAATTTTGAACTTGGTTAGTTCTAAGTTAAGCTATCTTAAATAACTAAGGTAAATAACACTATATTCCGACATTTATAAAGTTAGCTTAGATTTAAGTTACTTTATCCAAAATTACCTAAGATGCTTTGCCCCAGCAACCTAGTCTAAATCCTACCTAAGGTGGTGGAAACTCAGCAAACAATCTAAGGCAAAAGGTTCTCGGATAGGCTTACTTGCCTTATTATTTGGTCAATTTCCCCAACATTTTACCTTAGGATCTAAGCCAAATTATGATTAAAAAGTAAATGCTTGCACTAGTGAATTTACCTTAATTCTAAGGTAAATATGTCTTAGAACCTAAGAAACAATAACTTGGTTCCAGCATAACTTTAACTTCAGAAGCCAGGCCAAATATTTTCGGCAAAAACATTTTTACTTACCTTTTACACCTGCAAATCTTGTTTAGAAATGAATATCACTGTTTAAATAATAGTTACACAAAACGCTTATTTATTATTTGTATTTTGCATTTTAAATTTTACATAATTAACTAAAAAAATGAAATGAAGTAATTTTAAGTTTCTCACCATGAGCTGCATTCATGCTTCGTATTCGTTTCAAGACTCCCAGTTCCTGTTGTGCTTCAGCTCGTCCATCATTTCTCTCGATTCGATTTTGCTTGAAGTTCCTAGGTAAAAACCACAATATATTTCAATAAAGTTCATCCCAAAAATAGTGTACAAACCTTCAAAGTTCACAAAATGTTTATAAAGTTCACTTATCCTTCTCGTTTTCAATATTTAAACCTAATATTTCGCACTTATCTTATTCTTAAAAACACGGCCGCACACATATACATATGGCGTTCGTGCGATTTGCATTTGCGCACTCTGGTCACATAATGGAAAATATTCTCCTTACTCCATTACGGTTATCTAAGGTTTATCACAAATTTACACACATAGGTTAGGTACTCGGTCAATTAGCCTTAGTCCTTAGGTAATATCGCACGAAACATGGCGCGACAACAATGTACAGTTATCAATTCTTGCAAACAAGATTGAGTAAAAACCTAGGCTAAATTCACACAAACTAAGGCAAGTTGTCTTAGGCGTTAGGTAACATCACAAAGTTTTGCGTTAGATTTAAAATAGAGCCAGGAGAAAAGTGTAGGGATGTAAGGTAGATCGCCTTAGGACTAGGTAAATAAGTATGATTTACCCCAGGCCTTAGGTAATATAAGGATTCTGGAAATTTTAACGGGAAGATAAAGAAAACTATCACTTGATATAAATTGACAGTCATTATTTTATCGCATTGCTAAATAAATTTTTAGTAAAATTTTGATTACATTTTTACCTAGGGGAAAAGTTATGTCATACAGTTCTAAAAATTGGGGGGACTAGGCGAAAAATTGATATAAAGCCAGTATCACCTTATGTTAGAGCGAAAATTGCCTTGGTCCTCAGGCAATTTCACATATGCCATTAAAAATGTTTCTTAATTAAAACACCTAAGAAATTTAGGGCGGATTAGCTTATTTCCAGCCACTTAGGCCGTACCTAAATGGCCCTAGGTCTAAGATGTTTTTTGCTTGTCTAAGAAATTTCATACAAAATTGTTTACCTAAGGCAGCTAAGGCAATATTACACAGTATTTTTCTTTGGGAAAATATATTTTGGGTTAAGGCAAACTAGAAAGTCTACATTAGGCCCAGTGAGGAAAAAACACTGATTTTCGGCTCTCTGGCATTCTTCCTTCTGAGGCCCTCAAAAAGCACTTATGCCCCCCTTTTCCTGCGTTTCATTAGAGTAAACCGACTTTTCAGGGGACATTTGTTGGATACAAATAAGGTTTTATTATTTTCATCTAAATACTTTAAAACTCACGCTTTAGAGTTTAGCGAGCCAAGTTGGGAGATCAGCAAGCCCTCAACATGTCGGATAACGCCGGGGTAGATTAAGCACGATTGATGTGTAAGAATGTTATAAAACTGGGCTTCTCAGGGTTGGCTCCGACCAGAGCTTAGCCAACCATATGTTCTTACAAACCTCAAGACTACAAGAGATAATAAATAATAATTTAATAATAAATTCATCATTTAACTGACGAATACGTTTTCGACGAGACAATTTTGTGTCAAACTCTACATAAACACGCATTCATCCAAAGTCAAATATTTATTTTTGTTTTAAAATCGAGAATCCAGTTTGTCTTCCATAAACCACAATAAATGTTAAGGTACCAACTATCTGCCGATCAGCTTTTTAATTGCCACAACATTAAGCAACGGTTCATTAAAAGTCAGCTTACAAAATATTTAGAAAGTGAAGACCTGTTAACTGCAATCCATTAAGTTTCCTTGATGGAACCCATTATTAACTCCACCATCACATTAATGATGACTGCCATCATGATGACGACCAATGATAATGACTGTATTTACTTAGTATACTCACAGGAAGAACAGACATCCTTTCGCCAATTAATCATAGCGACATCTATTGAATTTTTCATCTCAAGGCTGACGAAGAAAGCCCCCCTCCCCCTACATACAGCGTTCAAACATGGTTATATATAGACTACTATCCGCAGTCAGAAATGAAAACTTAAATTTATTGTTTTGTATAATTAATACCAGCAGTTCCGTTTTCGAGAGAAAACCTACCAAACCAAAGAAGGATGTTTGCAGGGAAGAAAGAAAAAACATCCCGCCGCAGATATAAATAATTTTAATACCGATAAATGTTAAAAGTTTCTCTAGCTCTCTTCCTTCATCGCTGCTGTGCTGGTCCTGGCCGGGGCCATACTCGGGATCGGCTTTGCTCTGTTCGTGTAGTTTATAATGAAATATCGCATTCATTTGTCAGGCGGTAAAATTTTTAAGTGGCCCATTGTTTCGAATAAATTATCCTTAAAACTAAGTTATTACTTTTGAGCAACGAGGTGGTCAAGTTGAAGTTTTGCCGTCGTCGTCGGTTGAATGGGTTTCGTGCGCTAAAAAGTGTTTGTTTCTTCTTCGGCGGTATAAAAGGACTTCTGACCAGTGTAGGGACCTGGGCACTACAAAACAGCTGAGATAGGACACGAAGTAGTTATATAGTTGGAAATTGTTATGTGCTGGCTTTTTGTTTTATGCAAGAAGTAGAGGTCGGCAGGTTCTATAAAGGGTCCTTCCTCAAGGTGGAATGATTCTTCTCATCATATCCCCTGGAGTAGGAGGTGGATTATAAAATATTTTCAGTTTGGAATTGAGAACACAAAAATTACTGTCGGATATTTATGGCTAAAGGGGATGTTGGGTGTTCATTCGCCATTGAAGAGGAAGTGGGGTTTCTATTTATGGGAAGGACATTAAGTGCTTTGCTGGTGGGTAGGCGAAGGCTACACTTGCAGTTGAGTGTGGGTATAACAAAACGGAAGTTTTGTGTAACAATGCGGTGTCACTGTTGTATAGTGGGTGTCACGATGACAGAATTATCATGGGTATGGAATTTGAATGCGAGTCCTTGGATCCGTGTAAGTTGACAAATTTAAGTTATTTTCTAGTTTGAACAATGAATTTTGTTTTATTGTTTACGGGTTGGACTTTGTTGTGAGTCGAAGAATTTATAGCAGTAAACAGTAACAAAACTCCGCACAAGATGAGTTACAAGTAAAGGGAATATAGACATTAATTATTAGGGGATCAGTGGGTGAATTTCTCATAAAGAAGTTTTACTTCTTTCTTCTATGAGAAAATGAAAATAAGAAAATTGTTTGATAATGATTAATGAAATTACAGCACTGAAGGACAGAGTTTTTGCGCTTGAAAATAGAGTTGACAGCGAACCCGCTGCACTACAAAACAACAACACTGCTGTAGTCACCGAAATTGCCACTTTGAAACACCAGATTGAAGCAATAAACCACAAAAACATAGAGTGGCGCAACAGCTCGAGGTGAACCAGGGCCAACTTCTCAACAATGTATGCTGGTGTGTTAATTTCTTTACATACAAGGGGACCTACAATTTTTTGCCGAATCCGAACGGCACTTTGAGAAGTTTTTCAAGACAATTAATACTCTCGGAGGGCTTGTCAAACCCTCGCGGAGGTGGGGACCGTGAAAAGAACAAGTCTTTTTTTTTCAGGTGACGATGGCAGGATTCGAACCCAGACCTCTGGCGTAGTAAGCACACACACTAACCTCTACGCCACGGCACCCCACTGTGCTTCTGTTAGTGACCGAGAAAATTCGTAATGCCCTAGATAGGAGGGATATAACGCTTCTCTCGCTTTTGGACTTTTCGAAAGCTTTCGACACTGTCAACCATAGATTGCTGTACCTTAAACTTATTAAGGAGCTAAGGTTCTCGCTAAATTTGGCTAAGCTTATTCTCTCTTACTTGACAGGCAGATCGCAGTGTATTGACACCGGGGAACATAATTCCAGCTTCCTCCCTGTGTACAGTGGGTTTCCACAAGGATCCATACTCGGTCCTATACTCTTTCTCGCCTACGTTAACGACCTACCCAATGCTGTAAAACATTCTGTGGTGCACATGTTTGCTGATGACATGCAGCTACATATTTCCTGTCCCACGGATGACATTGATTACTGCGCAAGAAAAATGAGCGAGGACCTCGAACTCATTCGAGCTTGGTCGGCCGAGAATGGTCTTCTTTTGAACCCCACGAAGTCAAAAGTCATGGCCATACACAGAAGCGAATTTGATCCAGCACTCCTTCCCCCTATCATGATGGACTCATCGGTGATCGAATACGTCGATAACGCGCGGAATCTGGGTCTTATTTTCAATTCCTCTCTTGCATGGTCAGATCACATCGATTCTGTAGTTGGCAAAGTGTATGGGAGTCTTCGTTACCTGTGGCAAATTTCTGGTATAGTACCAGTCAACACAAAAATGATACTAGCTACAACATTTTTGCTTCCTATTCTGCTGTATGGGTGCGAAGTTTTTTGTAACCCCGATTACCGAAGTAAAAGGAAACTCAACGTCGTCTTTAACACTATTGCCCGCTTTGTATTTAATGTGAGAAGACAGGAGTACATCTCAGAGTACGCGAAGAAAATTCTCGGCTGTACATTTGATAATTTCTTAAAATACAAAGCGTTAACATACTTACACGATATAATGATTTCCGGGCAACCTGAATATTTATTCAACATTGGCGTTTGCTCGATCCCAAAGATCTTTTACACTAATCCAACCTAGGTACTCCTGCCTTGTATTTGAACGCCAGTTCTTCGTCCATGCAACCCGTCTGTGGAACTCCCTACCAATCAATTTAAGAAGAATTGGATATTCAAACTATTTTAAGAATTCACTTTTAAAGCACTTGGCCAGTGTACACCTATAAACGTTGAAACAAAGTAAAGCAATAATGTTAAACATATTGCTTTACCATATTGCTTTGCCTTTAATCTATTTTTACTTAGTTATAATAAATAAATTCTTTTTTTTTTCAAATAATTTTAAATTAGCTTCACAATGTAATAAGATATTGTCTTACTGTGTCGCAATGATCTTAATAAAATTGGAAAAATTGAGAAAATTGAGAAATTGATAATGATTAATCACGAGTCATTATAATCATTGAAGTTTCAAGAGTTATGAAGTCTTTGCTGTTTCAGAATCGTACAGGTGGGTGGTACGGAGGATAAAAAGGACAAGAGCGAGACCTTTCGTAGTCAAGACTTCCTATTTGAGGCTGATGCAAAGCAAAAAAGCGTGCACTCTAGATTATCCATACTCGAAGGAAACAGTTCTTAAGGCTTCATTTATAGCCACATGGAAAATGGTTACGTAAAATTTTTTGATTGTTTTTTAGTACACGTCTACTTTAATTCAGGTATGTAATGTTTAGTGTTTATTTACTGTCACTTCAAAATAAAATTCAAACTGTTGCTCACAATTGACTTACTTACTTACTTAACGTGGCGCTACAGTCCGGAGTGGACCCTTGCCTCAGCCAAAAAGCTTTGTCAGCCACGCAGCTCTGTCTCTAGCGAAGTTGGATGACGTCCTCTTTCACTTGAGTGATACTCGATGAGACAGTCTGGCTAGGACAATGAATTTGAAATTCTTTTCTGATATATTTTGCGGGCCGTCTAAAAATGGGAAAAGGGCCTTGTACAGTATTTCTTCGTTGTCTGCCCGTAAAACATCAGTCGTAACTTCTGAACGGTAAGTCGCAGAAGAAGAAAGACAAAATTTGATGTGCTTTAAAACTGCGGAAAGTAGAGCAGAACGCATTCGAGCTTTCGATCAAACCTTCTTTTTCCATGGTCAATATCATTTTGGCGGCCTCATCCTGTTTCGCCAACGGAAGTCGTCTAGCAGGTTGGCGGATTGGTCTAGCATCTCCGGTGTCTATGCGGTGTTGTACTAAGTGTGTTCGACCATAGCCTCCATCCTGTGAGGCAAATATATCAGCAAACTCGCCAATGAGATTTTCCGCTATGGTTTGCTGCTCCTGATTTAGCTCACAGTCTCCGAGTATAGTCTTACATACCCCGGCCAATTTTGATGGAGAGACATGACTCGCAGGCCCACTCTCAGCTATTGTCGAGATGGCTGCAATGGGTACACATCTTCCGATCACCTCTCCTTGTCTGAGCTTAACGGTGCGCTTATTTGGATTCATCAGTCTTACCGGCACCATGTTGTTCTTGGGCTCTGCAAGAATTTTTCCCATGACGTAACTTTTAAATTCACTTTTGTTATCTGGCCCGACAAGATAGGATCAGTGGTTCCCAGAATCACCCTCCAAACGTTTGCAAAGAACTGTCTTTGAAGAGGGCCGCAGAACTTCATCGCTTCCCAGTATTGCTCGAAGATTCACCGCGTTGTCGTTTCCGTATACCATAGGGATCTCGACGTTTGGATACGTTAGCACCTGCATTCGAAGGTCAAGAATTACCTCGTGTGCCCTCATGAAGTCCACTCCAATGATGCATTCGTCGCATATGTCGGCTACCAAGAATGCATGTGAGAAGGATAATCCCTCTAGTTGTATCTGTAGCTGCACGTCCCCGTATACTTTGGCCTCTTCTCCTGTAGCTGTCTTCAGACTGCAGCAGCTGGTGTTATGTAGCCAGGACGTCTGAACAAGGTCTCTTCGGATGATGGAGGCCGTGGCACCTGTGTTAATAGTGGTCACACATTATCTGTTGGCGATGATTGCCTCTACTGTCAGACTCTTGTTGCCAGCGTTTTGTTTGCGAGACCTTGATTATGGTGCTGGGGGCGTCGATTCCATCAACCAACTTCTGCCCCGACATCAGAGATGACAATTTACTTCATATGTAGTAGATCTACTTTACTTTTTCATATTTTGTATCTACTACGTAGTAAAACCAATCAACTTCGTAAGTCAAACGAGCAAAACTAAGCTTATTTTTAAGGAATCTCCATTAAACTGTTCAAATTTTGCTATTGTCAACCAACCGAATGCAAAACTTTACAAAAGTTCCTAAATGTAGCAATCGGAAATGAGAAATACATGCTAATCTAGATAGTCTTGTATACAAGACTTACTTTAAAACTTTAAAACAAAGAAAATACGTAAGCTGGATGCACACAGTCGCCAACAGCATTCTTTTTGTTACTGATAAAAGAGTTTGGGACTGGGTTCAAAAAATAAGCTGTAAAAGAACAAGTTTTTATTTCATATTCTGTGAAAAAGTGCGTTTTATGTCAACATCGACATATTTGCTACATTTTTCGCCAATCTACTTCGCATTTTTGAGCAGTTTGCTACTTTCTACGAGTCCAGCATTTTCATCCCTGCCCGACATCCTACCAGATGCTTCTTCATTCTGTCTCCTTCTAGCGCAATGTGGGCAGCTCGCTTGTCTAGCTGAGGCTCGGCTTTGTCGCTGTAGGTGTCCCAGCTTGTTACAATTCCAGCATCTCATTTGTCCCCGAGTGGTGTTCGTGTTTTGCCTTTCCATGTCGATGGGTTGACATAAGCACTCTAGAGTAGCCATTTCAATTATGCGATGGCTACCTCGCGAAGCTTGGTCGGCTGCTTCCATTGGCAGGACAAATGCTAGTGCTTCAGCGAGTGTCTTCTTACCTGCCATTCTTACAGCCATTTGTAGCTTTCCATCCGCAATAACATTAGTAAACGCATCGGTCGCCAACTGATAATTTCCCTGCTAGTGTTGGGATATGACAAATTCGCCAATCGCTCGATGTCGGCTTGCAACTGTTGTAGCGTCTCACCCCTTGTCTGAAGTCTTTGTCGCAACTGGACCCGGTAAACTTGCTGCATATGGTCGTCGCCAAATCTCATCTCAATGGCCTTTACCATGGCGTCGTAGTCCTTTTATTTTTCTTCAGGGATGGTCTGCAGCAACTCGGCAGTTGTTCCCCTGAGCGCAAGCGTAAGAGCAATCGACTTATCTTCGTTGTCCCAGTTGTTCGTCAACGCGGCGGCTTCGAACTTACTTACTTACTTAAGGTGGCGCTACAGTCCGGGGTGGACCTGGGCCTCAGCCAACAAGCTTCGCCAGCCAGCTCTGTCTCGAGCT
Organism: Neoascia interrupta; assembly: GCA_947623515.1. NCBI lineage: Eukaryota > Metazoa > Arthropoda > Insecta > Diptera > Syrphidae > Neoascia > Neoascia interrupta. The sequence continues at coordinate 69,483,715 of OX392462.1, read as the reverse complement.
AGCCGTCTCCAGTTTCGCACTCGAAGTTGGCTGAGGTCCCCTTCCACTTGCGTGCGCCACCTGAGTCTCGGTGTTCCTCTACCGCGCCATCCCTGCGGTGTGGATTCGAAGATTTTCCGGGCCGGGGCGTTGGATGGACACCCGCTCTAGATGACCCAGCCATCGTAGACGTTGTGTTTTGACTCTTTTGGCTAGGTCGGTATCGCTGTACAGCCCGTACAGTTCGATGTTATATCTCTTCCTCCACTCTCCGTCTATGCAGACGGGACCGTAAATCGTCCGAAGAATTTGTTTCTCGAAGCAGCCTAAAGTGTTTTCATCCGCCTTTGACAGGGTCCATGCTTCTGCACCGTAAAGCAGGACTGGGATGATGAGGGTCTTATACATGGACACTTTAGTTGCTCAAGAGAGGGCTTTGCTACTCAATTGCCTCCTTAGCCCAAAGAAACAGCGATTGGCAAGAGTTATCCTTCGTTTGATTTCAGCGCTGGTGTCATTGTCTGAATTTATAGCGGAACCCAAGTAGACAAAGTCCCTAACTACCTCAAAATTATAGCTGTCGATGGTAATGTTTTGTCCAAGACGTCGATGTTGGGTGTCTTTCTTTGATGACAGCATATACTTGGCTTTGCCCTCATTGACTGCTAAACCCATATTCGCCGCTTCCGTCCCAATACTCACGAAGGCTTCACTGACATCACGCTTTGTTCTACCGATTATGTCAATGTCGTCTGCGTATGCGAGTAGTTGAATGGACTTTTGAAAGATTGTACCTCTGGTGTTGGCGCGAGAGTTCTGCACAATTCTCTCAAGTATGATGTGAAAGAAGTCGCATGACAGCGCGTCGCCTTGTCTAAATCCTTTTTTGACATCAAAGGGATCGGTGAGGTCTTTGCCGACCTTGACGGAACAGCGTGAGTTTTCCATCGTCATCCTGCACAGACTGACGAGTTTGGCAGGGATGCCAAAACAAGACATTGCGCTATATAGCTCGTCTCTATAGATGCTGTCATACGCGGCCTTGAAATCGATGAAGAGGTGGTGTGTATCGATTTGGAATTCCTGGGTTTTCTCCAAGATCTGCCGCAGTGTGAATATTTGATCGATGGTGGACTTTCCTGGCCTAAAGCCACACTGATATGTGCCTATCAGATATGTGGCTTCAGGCGTTCACACAGTACAGCAGAAAAGATCTTGTATGCGATGTTAAGAAGACTTATGCCTCTATAGTTGGCACAACTCAGAGGGTCTCCTTTCTTCAGGATCGGGCAAACAATGATGAGGTTCCATTCGTCGGGCATGCTTTCGTCCGACCATATCTTGCAGATGAGCTGGTGCATGCTCCTAACCAGCTCATCGCCAGCGGATTTAAAAAGTTCGGCAGCTAGGCCGTCTGCTCCGGCTGCTTTGTTGCACTTGAGCTTAGACACAGCTACTTTCACCTCCTCCTGGTCGGGTGGGCGGTATCGTTCGTATGCTTCGTCGGTAACGTCTTCGCCCGGGTTGAATGGTTCGTTCTGCCTGACAGCGGTATTTGGTTCGTCCTCGCCGTTATACAGTCTGCAAAAGTGGGCTTTCCAAATCCTCAGCACCGACTGCGATTCTACAACGATGTTCCCTTGATGGTCCTTACAGGCTTCAGTTCGAAGTTTATACCCTTGGCAGGACCTTTTGATCCTTTGGTAAAACTTTCTAACCTCATTCCTGTTGTAACATCTCTCTATCTCTTCAACCGCGCGCTTCTCGTGCTCTCTCTTTTTCCTTCGGAGAAGCCGATGTTCCTCTCTCCTCCTCTGCTCGTAGAGCTCGCGAGCAGCTCTAGTCCTTCTGTGCAGCGCCGCTTTGTATGCTTCCTGTTTAGCTGCATGTACTTGCCGGCATTCATCGTCAAACCGGCGGTTTCGTTGTGGTGGCCGTGTGAAACTCAGCACTTCAGAGACGCCGCCTCTCTGATGGCATTTTGGCAATGTTGCCACTGGCTATCAATACTTGATGCTGGCTGCATAGGACTTCGTAGAAGGTTCTGAGAGACTAGGTTGGAGAAGGACCTGGCGATCTCTTGCGATTGTAGTCGGCCGACGTCAAACTTCCTCACAGTATTTCCATTACTTGGCGCTGGTCGGGATATCCGCAGCCATACCTTGGCTACAACAAGGTGGTGATCCGAGTCAATGTTGGCCCCTCGGAAAGTTCGGACATCCATGATACTGGAGGAGTGCCTTGCGTCGATCGCAATGTGGTCAATCTGGTTGACGGTTGATTGATCGGGAGATCTCCATGTCCCTTTGTGGATATTGAGTTGCGGGAACTGTGTACTAGCTACCACAACGTGTCGCCCCGCAGCAAAGTCGATCAGCCTGAATCCGTTATCGGAGGTCGTGTCGTGCAGGCTATGCTTTCCGACAGTACGACCAAAGATGCCCTCCCTTCCTAGCTTGGCATTAAAATCGCCTAAGACAATCTTAATGTCGTAGCTAGGGCACTGCTCATAAGTTTTGTCCAGGAGCTCGTAGAACATATCTTTGGTCTCGTCATCTTTCTCCCCTGTTGGGGCATGCGCGCATATAAGGCTAATGTTGGCGAATTTAGCCTTGATGCGGATCGTCGCGAGGCGCTCGCTTACAGGGTTGAAGCTCAAGACTTTTTGCCTAAGTCTGCCTCCAACAACGAAACCACATCCAAATAGGCGCTGTTTTTAATGCCGATAGCAGTCGCCGTAGTAGAGGTCGCAGTTTTTCATCCTTCTTTTGCCCGGCCCGTCCCACCGCATTTCTTGGATGGCAGTAATGTCTGCCTTGCAGTCGTTAAGGGCCTCCGCTAGTTGCTCGGCTGCACGTGGTCTGTTAAGGGACCTAACATTCCACGTGCAGATCCGGAGCTCGTTGTCCTTTTCTCGTTTGCATTGGTCGTCAACAGTAAATCCGTCCGAATCCGAGGCTTGTTTCTGATTCGTGACTGGTGTTTCTTTACGTGGCCGGGAAGTCACCCCGACGGCAGGCGGCTTCGAACTGCTTCTTGTAAATCGGCCAGGATGTTTGACCGTCGAACACAGGCGGCTGCATTTCCTTGCGTCGTGGGCTGTCAATTGAATATTCCCGAACTTTCTGCTTCTTGACGAAGTCGAGCTCTTTAGCTAGCTGTTCGTACTGTTGGTCCACCTTTTCCACTTCAGATTCTACTTTATCGAATTTCGCTTCGAACTTTTGATCTATTGCCTCGATTTGATCTTTAAAAATCGAACTTTGGGCATAAAGCTTCGTTTCGAGTTTAGCGTCCAAACTTTCAAGTTGCTTCTCTAGAGCATTCTTTTGTTCCTCAAGAGCGTTTCTTTGTTCTTTCTGGCCGTTTTCCAGCTTCTCGAATTTCTCGTCCAAATTTCCGAACTTGTCCAAAAGCAATTTCATGAAAGCGGGCATTTCCTCGGCAGTACTTACTATGCTTTGTTGCTGTTCTTCTGGGACTTCGAACAGCATCGTGTCTGGGTCTCCGCCTTCCTCGGTAATAGCGTCCTGGAGTCGGAGCAATAATGCCCTTTTGAGCCCTGCAGTCTGGAGATTACTTTTACCCAATTCTACTTTCAATTCAGCTGTTGTCAATTGTTCAATTTTGCGACCCATTTTGAATTATCTTCACACAACTTTCACAACACAATCAGTTTATGTTTTATATCTGTTCTAGAATATTCACTCGCAAATAAGTTAGCGGCACTGTTTTGTAAAATCGTTAATTAAAACTTTATCGCACTATCAGTTTCAATATATCCGTAAAATTCCACAATCAAATCTTTATGAGTCGGCGACACTGTTTACCCACACGATATCTCTGGAAAATTCCACTCCAAAAGTAAACTGTTTTAGTCACCGACACTATTTCCGCGCACTTTCTCTAGAAAGCTCCACTTAAAACTGTTTGACACAGTAACACTGTTCCGGAAAATTCCACTGTAGAATTTACCCGCACAATTATGAGTTTTATCCCACTCCTGACACCAATGCAATATTCAGACCTGGGGTTCGTCGAATAAAACTCAATTTCACTTTTGTAATTTCACAGTGAAACACTTTATTTATCAAACAAACTTATTTAAATTCAAATCACACTGTTATTCAACTTTATTTCTTAGAATTCAACACTTTATTTCGATTCCGTACGAGCCTGTCACCCGTGTATTTATACAAAATTAAGCACCTTTTAGTACGTTCCATACTTCCCCTTAGGTAATTTTCTATTGGTACTTCCACTGAATTCCAAGGAGGGGAAATCGAAATTCGAACTTGAATATGCCAGCTGCTGTCAGATGACTGCAATGACAGTTGGGTATGTTCGTTCACTGAATCAAGCGGGTTGTCGTTCCAGGAGTCGCTGAATGCACCGTCGATTCAGTCTACGAACACATCCGCTCGATTCACTGAACGAACATACCTAACTGTCATTGTCAAAAACATTACAGTATTTAAATTTAAGGCCATAAATTTTGAAACCCTTACTTCGCAAAGTTGATAGCACAAATTTAAACCAACTTAAAGTGAAATAAGTGCTTATGGCATAATTTTCTAAATCATTTCTAGTATTTTTTTGACGCAATCGCAAAAGTGCATGAAAAAGTGTGTGCTTCTCTTTGATGCCATTTGGAGTTTGGACAAGTCAGATGAAATCACGCGTGTCAAAAGTTATACAAAATTTAATGGAAAACATAACAATACACGTGTGTAAAGTTAGCACTACCACTTTAACATTTTTATATTTTGGTAATGCAATTTTTTGTCGTTTTTTTTTTTCTTCACAAGTTTTACAAACAAGAAATTTGTCGCTCAAGTCGTTCAAAAGATAAGGGGTGGTAGTGCTAACTTGACAGTCAAGTTAGAAGTTTTCGCGAAGTTATGACCAAAAAACAATATTTTGAGTTTAAAGTTAACACTACCACTTCAAAATTTTTAATATCTGACAATGCACTTTTTTTGTCGTTTCTTTGTGCCTACACCAGGTATCCGGATAGTTTGTGAGCGACTAGGCCCCCAGCCAGTCTTATGCTGGGTATAGGTACGGTTCGTAAAACACCTTCGTCCAGAGTAAAGGATAAAAGATAGAAAAGAAAAGAAAGGGTGGGGAATGATTTCGTGGCTTAGAATTGCACCCCAAAAACAAACTAGGTGCGGCGGGGTGGTAGGAATAGGTGGTGATTTTTGCAGCGATAATCGTTTTTTTGCTCCTGGGAAACGACATCGCCACTGTCTTTTGACAGCTAAAATGACAGAAGCACAGTGTTCATGTCAAATTAATCCTATATATGTCCGGTGAAACCACCTTGGGATTTATTTCAAATCGGCTCCCGGTAATCCTCTTTTAATTGCCGGTGGAGAAATAGTTTTAGTTATCTACATTTGTTTGTAAGGTTCTTATTCGAAGTCATTTAACTTGCCGCAATTTCGGCAAATTGGACGGTTGGTGTTCAATTGACCGAAATCTAGATTGTATTCGCAGTGTGACAACGTCAATTCAATTTTGAAGTCAAATTGCTCAGAATCTACATTATGGCTCAGTGTGAAAACGGTATAACCCTTTGTTATTAAATTAAAATCTAGACAAATCAAAAATTTCTCAAACGTCCCTTCGGATTCGGCAAGATGTTGAATTATTGTATTATAGAGGTCTACATTATTCATGTGTACATAAAGGGTTATGAAAGGTTGGCCGTCCCTGGGTCACATCGGGCTGTTGCGCCTTAGGGTTTTTATATTCTCATATTAAAGGTGTTGCCGTCCTCGGATTTGTCGCCTTTTATTAATGTTCCACCGGAATGATGTTGCTCAAATTGTAATTTCTTCGCACAAAATTGTTTTGTGTAGCAGCGTCACCTATCGCATAGTAGGAACACTAAATTTGAAACATAAACCTTTTGCTCAGTTCTTCTTAGTTCCACATGTGCCATCTATGCCACAGATATTCATATTGTCAAACGTCAAAATCAACTGAAATAAACACACTCATAGTAGAAGCGAGTCTTCTCTTTTTAGCCAATGGGCTTAAAACTACTTTAAATAATTTCTCGCGTTGTCTCTCTTACTCATGCCAGATTAAATAAAGAAAAACGTTGAAGTCATGCGCAGAACGGAGTAGCTAGCGAAATAGAGCGCAAAACCCCACTTTATTTGGTTGGGTAAAGGAGGAAAACAAATAAAATCAACAAGTTCTGTCGGACACACGCCACATCGCAGTCAAGTTTTTAATCGGAAACATTCAATTATTCCAATTTAATTTATAAGTAAGTGTGTTCTTTGAACTAAGCAATGATTTTCTATATTTGTCAAGTGTTTGACGTAAAATTTGCTGGAAATAACCCCCAGTGATGAAATGCTAACTGCTTTTAGATTTTAGTTCTCATTTACAAAGTCCATTTAACCATCAGTGTTTTTTACTTTTTTGTGCAATTTTCAAATTAGTTATAACGCCGACGCCCTGATTAATTGCCATTTTGTTCAATTGCAGAATAATGTCTCAGCCGGTTGCATTTTTAACACGTAAGGAAATCTTTAGCGCTTGTCATCGTTTGAACAGGTAAATCCCAAAATACCAAATCGTGCCCCCTGCGCAGCCCCGCAATGACGCACAATTTGTTTACATATTATCGGAATAAATTAAATTTGTTGGTAAACCACTTTTCTGTTTATATTGTTGTAGCAATGAACTAACCGCTGCCGAGAACTTGGAAGTCTACGGAAAATGCAACAATCCCAATGGCCATGGACACAATTACATTGGTAAGTGGATAGGCTAGTTAAGGTATAGAGTTTAGCACATTAAAGGTAATTGATGACGGTTGATTGAGGAATGCAATATTCTCGTTTGTTGGTCAGACTCGTGGCATCAATGTTGGCATGGATTTCTTCCATTTCAGAAATCTTGAAATACAAACGCGGTGTAGGTATATTGACAACAACATACCTACTCTAGCGTAGACTGTCACAGCGAAAACAATTGATAACGATATTATTTTAGAGGCTTTGATTATCTGAACTAGTTTATTGTCAAGCGATTAGAGTTCCGGTTTTTAAGAAATGTAGACCCGCGGCACGTGAAGCAGTTGGTTTAGCTGGATACTTATTGAATTACAAATTCGAGGCCAACGTGCGGTTCGCTGTAAACCGAGGCGTGTTTGTTGATTTCGAAGGCACGTTCTAAAAGCAATCTGAAATGCCTAGTACGAAAAGCTACACAGGGAACTTGGACTTCTCAGATAACTTTTTCACACGTCATTGAGCGTATTTTGGTATTGAAGACTGTGAGCACTTAATTTTTGAACAGATCCAGTCGCTGCAGCTTGCATGATTAAATGTATTCGATTTTAAAGAATCGCTGAATGAGATAACATCCAGGTTCTGGATTTATTTGGAAGAGCTTTGTATCTAAGATGACATACACGATTTGTATATGTACCTGGTCCTGGCTGGAGAACGATGCATGCCTATACAAGCCTATTGAAATTCACTATGCGACAGACTTTGACCATTCACCCTCAACTAAGCCTAGAATTTGAGCAGCACTAGGCAGTGTAGTTCTCCATGTCCCAAAGCTTGGGCAAGAAAAATGCTGAATTGCTTGTTCCTAAATCCTTACTTTACATAGTAACATTAAAGTACAGAGTGGATCTGGGCATCCACCAAGCAGCTTCACCAGCAAGCGCTGGTTCTAACTTCAGTTTTACGTGCGAATTATAGCTCCTGGACTCTACGTCGACACAGATGGGCCCGCTTATAAATCACCTAAAACATTTTTCCTCATCCGCTTTTTGAAAAAATCCAGGCTTCTATGCCGTTAAATAGGACTGGAAAATAGACTTTTTGGTTGCTCGTGTTATTGCTCGGTTGGTCTAGGTTCTCAATTGGGCGTCTCCGCAGTTGGCGGATAGAGAAAAGCTAACCATTATAATGGATACCTGCATGGAAAATATTCGGGATGGACCGAAAGCAGAAACAAAGAAAATATTCAGGAGCGGTTGTCTCTAAAATAACGGCTTCCTAGTCAATGTCTGCGCAGGTTAGGTTTACCGGAATATTAGAAAATGAGATAAAGTTTAGGGTAGGATGTTTTCTACCTTCCGTATAAAGTTATAGCTAAAGTTATAGCAGCAGTTTTAGCTTTATCGAGAAAAAGTCGGCTAGTTGTAGAATCAAATGTCCTATATTTTCATTCAGCAGGTGGACTCAAATGCTTTTAAAGGGGTTTCGGGGCTTTCCTGGCAAGTTCGTCGGTTTCTTTTCATTTCGGCCAAAACCGTTGTGACCAGAAACCCTCCAAAATCTGTTCTTGTTCCTTGACCTAAGTTGCTAAAGGGTATTGAAGTACGAGGACTGATATGGTGCAGCTACTTGAATGCCATATATGTATGCATATTTTGGATATGTTTGAAGCAATAAACGTTTTTGTTTTCGGACTTACCGCGATCGCTTTTTATGTATTTCGAAACGTCGGGATACATACAAAACGATCGAGGTACGTCCGAAAACAAAAACTTTTATTACTTTAAAGATGTCAACAAATCGGGATAAAATCAATTTAAAAACTAAAATATTGGATATGGTCATCGTGTTGGTGAAGCTCTTGAAGAACTACATATTGTGATTTCTCATTCCTCTTTTAGTGGCAGGTTTATCCTGAAAATGCCGCTTCCGACTCACGAGCCAATAACTTCGTCGCGCGTCTGACCGCGCAAATTATATCAAGCTGTCAAGCTTCATGCCGGGAGGCACGAAGAAAATATTAATAATTCCGGGTGATTGCTAGGACTCATCGCCTTGACTTGTACTTGACTTGCCGTGCTGCGTATTGTCATTTATTGTGTATATCTATAGAGGTGTGTTAACCCTATTATTGCCTCTATAGCAACTGTGGGGCACGTTCGCATAGCTTCTAATACACAAAAACACACAAGACACTTCCTCTCACCTTACCATGAATATAAAATAGGCAGCATTTAAATGTATGCCAAATATTGTAACTGGATTCACTAATCTTAATACCATTCCTCCGTAAAACACAAGCATGTGTGGATTGTGGATGTTTTTCGGTCCTACAGACTAACCCATCACAGGTAAACCGAAAAAAGTTTAAACAAGCCAGAAATGATTGTAATGCTCATATTCGCCGTGTCAAATTCCAATACGACCAAAAGCTGAGGCAGAAAATACTACATTGTCCCAAGGGTAGTAAAAAATTTTGGTCTTTCGTCAAAAATGTCAAAAACTGTGCCTCATCTTCCATCCCAACACTCGTTTACAATGACATTCCAGCTGTCACCTCTCTAGACAAAGCGAATCTACTTGCAGCGCATTTCGCTGCTAGCTCCATGCTCCCTGATTCTGCATGGTCCCCGCCTACACTTAAGCGCGTCGAATATACCATGGGACAAATTCACTTTCGCTGCACGAGCGCGAAAGTGAAAGAAAAAAGTGTCCAAAGAGTACTTCGAGATCTAAACATTCACAAATCCGCTGGTCCAGATGGAATATCCCCGATTGTTCTGAAGAGGTGTTCTTCCGCGCTGGCAAAACCATTGTGTAAGCTTTTTCATCGGTCCTACTCCTCAGGTCTCTTTTCGAGTAGATGGAAAACAGCATTTGTCAAGCCCGTCCCTAAAAAAGGCGATTATTCTTCTCCCTCTAGCTATCGTCCAATTGCACTTACCTCCCTTCTTTCTAAGGTCATGGAAACGCTGATTAATTATCAGCTTCTGAAATATCTTGAAACACGAAAACTTCTTAATGACCGGCAATACGGTTTTCGTAGCAAACGATCCACTGATGATTTGATGGCATATCTCACTGAAAAGTGGAATCATTGCTTGCATCTTCTAGGTGAAAGCAAGATTGTTGCGCTTGATATTTCAAAAGCATTTGACAGAGTTTGGCACCAAGCTTACTTGTCGAAAATGTAACCTCAGTAACCTCAGTTTCTCATATTTGTTCTCGGTTCCGCGCCCCTGCTCTTCGGACGTTGAATTTGAACGGCAGCGTATGTCAAACTCATTAAACTCTGACCTTAACAGCATTGTATCATGGGGATCTTGAAACAGAGTAGATTTTAATGCTTCTAAAACTCAATGCTGTCTTCTGTCATTGAACTCAAACCGAATCACCCAGCCATTATCCATGAATGGCACTTGCATCGACAAAACCGAAACGCTTTTCATTCTCGGTATGTGTGTCAATAACGACCTTCGTTGGAATGACCACATATTCGACGTCGCCAAGAACGCTGCGAAATGCCTAGGTTATAATAGGTTTTATATAAGGCATATATTCGCCGCAAGTTGGAATATAATTCCCATGTCTGGGCTGGTGCTCCAAAAACAGCACAGCTCTTGCTAGATAGGATACAAAAACGCGCGTTAAAACTTGTTTTAGACAAAAACATTGCGAAGTCTTTTGACTCATTAGAACATCGACGTAATGTATCTTGTCTATCACTGTTTTATCGCTTTTTTCACAAACAATGTTCCATCGAAATAGCTAATTGCATTCCGCCCCTGAAGACGTTCCACCGTAATACTCGCCAAAGATCGAATGCACATCAGTTTACCCTCGAGCCCAACTTCGGACGCACAGTAAAGTTTAGAGGTTCTTTCGTAAGCCGTACAACGCGAATGTGGAATGTTCTCCCACGGTCAATCTTTCCTGCGCAATACAACTTGCAACTGTTCAAAGCAAGAGTGCATCGGTACCTCTCCTCCTTTTCCTCTTCTTCTAATCCATTCCGCTCCTGAGATGTGTAACATTAAAAAGGGTATCCAATCCCTTATATTCCCGAGTGTATTATAAAAAAAAACAAGCATGTGTGGATAATCTGTAAGGGGTTTTTATACTGTGTCAGATGTTTTTATGCTGTTCTTACTGTCTTCTTCTTCTTCTTTATTTAGGATTACATCCTGTTCTTTAACAACGTTATTAAATGAAAATGTATAACATGTGATAAATAGCGGTAATAAAAAAGAAGCGCTGCTCATTGTTGGTCAGTCGAGCCTGATGTCTAGCATTCGTGCCATCTTTTCGGTGGACGTCCTTGTGGGCGCGGGTTGTTTATTGTGCCCTCTAATGCCGTTTTAGCCAGGCTATTTGAAGGCATTCTTTGAACGTGGTCTCTCCACATCCTTTGTCTGGTTCTCGTCCATCGCGTGACATCGAAAATCTCACCGAAATACGAGTGTTCGAGTGTACGAGTTCGGTGTTCGTTTTTCTGTTTAGGCGAGTGTATCCAGCTATTGATATTAAGGTGTTCATCTCAACTGTGGTCGACATCTGTTGAGTTCTGCTTCTGCACGAGTTTCTGCTGCAAATGTTATTATTGGCCGGATGCAAGTTTTGTATATTCTCATTTTGCTGTCGATGTTCATATATCTGTTTCGCCATATAAAATTTCTTAAACTGCCTGAGATTGTAGCGGCTTTGTTGGTTTGTGCTTTTACCTCTTTTTTCAAATCTCTGCTGCTTGTTATATGGGAACCTAGGTAGGTGAATTCTAGGACTTGCTCTGTTGGTTTATTGTTCACTGCCAATTTGTATCTTTTCTTCTGTCTCTCCATTGCTGTGGTATTGAGCAACTGTTATAGATATTGAAGAATAGCTTGTGGATTTCTTCGATGATGCATGGTCCTCCATATTTGACTAGTTCGTTGGGGATTCTGTCAATACCGGGGGACTTGCAGTTTTTCAGCTTACGAATTGTGATCTGCGTATCTTGGAGGGTGGGTCCCGTGTAGACTGGATCGTCTAGATTCCTTTCTATTGCTGTTATGGGATGTTCTACGTCGCACAGTAGCGACGAGAAGTGGTTTATCCAAGTTTCGGCTGGTATGGTGGAAGTGCTGATAAGTTCGTTCACTGGTTTTTTTAAACTGCGCAGCCAATTCCAAATCTTTTTTGACCGTCATTTATGTCATGTTCTATATCGGGAGAGAATTCTTGCCAGTATCGTTCCTTAATTTGGCCGATATAAGTGTTAACTCTGTTTCTGATGATTTTATATTGATCATAAGTTATTTCTGATCTTCTGTATCGCAGGTATTCCTCTCGTTTTTCTTTTGCCAGAATTTTAACATCTTCACAGAACCACTCTTTTGTGTGCCGTCTATTGTTGTTGATGTTGACTCTCCTTGTACTTATTGCTTCGTTAGCTGCTGTTGTGATGTTAGACGTTATTTTTGACCAAGATGTTTCTATGTTATCAAGGTCAGTGATCTTGTTAGATTTAATTTTGTTGTAGAGTCTGTTTTGATATAGTTCGATTGTGGAGTAATTTTTGAGTGATTCGATGTTGAACTTTTCTATTGTTGGTGGTGCACATCTGTTATGGCTTATTATGCTGTGTAATCGAAGTTTAGCTAATACTAGGTTGTGGTCTGTTCCGGTTTTTGCGGAGCTAAGTACTCTGACATCCAAGATTGCCGATGGATGTATTGATCTCTTGGAAATTATATAGTCTATGACTGACTTTTGCCCCCTGGAGTTTGGGAAGGTATATTTGTGCTGTGGTTTGTGTGGGTGGAAGGTGTTGTTTACCCTTAGTTCATTTTGCATACAGAGATTTAGAAGTAAGTTGCCGTTTTCATTGAGAGGTTCTTCGTTAAAGTGACTTTTGACACTAGGTATAACTTGGTTGAAATTTACTGTCTCAGCGTTATTCTTACATTGGGTTACTGCATTACCTACTGCTTGGCGAAGATTACCCAAAAAAAAAAAGAACTTAACGTGTTGTGATTCCTAGAGAGCGAAAAACCTCAAGTACCTGCTTTACGCGATAATTTGTCTAAAACGGACAAAAAGACACTGCACTGCGACCTGTAAGTCTATTGTACCCCAGTCGGTGTTGAGTTTTTCTTTTGAATGGCGCATTCTGTATGTTTTGTCCTGATCGACTAATAAAGCCGTATTCAGCTCTTCCGTATCAATATTCACAAGGCTTCACTCGTATCATCCACTGTGTTCTTCGCTTTCATTGTGGCATTTTCTGTTCTAAAGCTGCAGTGATGTGGACTTATCCGGTTTTTGCCAAACGGCTTTAGGCGTTAGAAAAGTACATTAGAAAGATCTTGAGTGCGATATTAAAAAAACAACTGTTGAACAGAGTTTGTTATCCTAAATTGTTTGTCTTGATCGAACAAACAATAGTAAAGCTCCATTATCCGACACTCAGTCCTCCGGCCATGGCCTGCAAGTGAGTTGTTGAATCCTTTGGACCAAATTATTGCCAGCCGCTCAGAAAAATTGGGCAGCTAGATCGTCACCTCGGGCACCGTCGTTATGCCTTTAAGCTTTATAATAGGGGGTGTATAAAAGGCTTTTTGCCTTAATACAACTCCTTTTACTACCTTCTTTCTCCTTTCGGGGTGTAAAGAAAGCTTACTTGAACTTTTCGCATAGCTAATCCACTTAAACAAAACTGGAAAACCAAAATAAATATTGCAATATGTAACGTTGACTTCTAAAAAAGAATCATAGATTAGGGCCCCTGTGTACGCGAAAGTGAGTATTTAGTATTTATAGACACAGAAATCCCGTGGTCTACTTCCTGGACTCATTAAAAGTTTGTTGTGTTTAAGATTCAAAATTTAATTGAATATTTTTCGCTGCAAAAAAAATTAAAAGTTAAACCGACAGTAGCAAGGATACTATTGATCTCTTTTTAAAATACAGTTTAGTGTCATATACCCGTTGCATTAAGAAAATTAAGCAAGATACCAAAACAAAAAGTGTTAAGCAAGAAAAGATCGTCGAACGGTAATGCCCCACTTACGAAATATTATTTGCACCAAAATTAATTTATTTTGCGTTTTGCTTTCAGTTGAAGTTACTGTTCGAGGACCAATCGACTCCCGAACTGGAATGGTTATGAACATTAGCGAACTCAAAGCCGCAATGGATCTTGTAATCTTTAAAAACTTGGACCATAAAAATCTGGATAAAGACGTTGAATTCTTCCAACAAATTGTAATGCCATCAGTTATTTTAAAAACTAGTACAAATTATAGAAATATTTCTCTTGCAGCCCAGTACAACTGAAAATGTCTCATTATACATTTGGGACAACCTCCGCCAACAGCTAAAGAAGCCGGAGCTCTTGTACGAAGTGAAAATCTACGAAACCGATAAAAACTCTGTAATCTATCGCGGACCATATTTTCAAAATAATATTTACGCTAATGGAAAGCGTAGTCAAAAGGAGTCTTGTACAAACATTTCTTCAGACTCGGACTAAAATAAAACGGAGCGGATATGCTTACATTCCTTAAAAGAAATACTGACCAGCCCAACGAGAGTTCTCGAAACGATAAAGTGAAACGGATTATTATAACTACGCTGTGATTGGACTTGAAGAAGCCAATATAACGACATAACTATCAGAATTTATTATTTTTCTTATTTTAATTGCATTGGCATAGTAAGATTATAAGATTATGTTTAAATTGTAGTAATAATGGGTGTGTTGCCTATGCTATTAAAGATAAAATGTATTTGTCCTGGTATTCATTTATCATCATGATTTTCTAAAATTGCTTATCCAATAAGAGAAGGGCGGAGGGAGTCTGGCTAAGTCCTTTCATGGCGTTCAAACATGTTGTTGTTTGCGCTGTACAAAGGGAACATATAAGACATTGTTAAAGTTTTTAGGATGTACCGCGTTTAATAAAAAGTGAGATCCTAAGCGTACCACCCCGAACGTTTCGCTCAAGTTTCATTGAGCGTGGTCACCAAGAAACTGCCTGAAGTTCCTTATTGGCGATTAACACTACGCAGGTTGTAGCGGTGCGTAGGTGGTGAAATGCTGTCTCGTTGATGCGTTTGATGTAGTTGGGAGCAAGCAGTGCTCACAATATCGCTTGGTGGTGGAAGCCTATTTGGGATCGACCGTGTAACGTTTATTATTGGATCCCAAGTTTGAGAAAGTTTAAAACTGTCATCTCTATTGAAATTTTGGTGTCGCTTTATTTCAATAGCCTCTCGAACTAGGCGGGGAGATATAATGAGTCTCGCGGGCAAGAACTTGAGCCTCATCAAAGAGTATCCAATGATGTTCGTTTGGATTATCTAAGATGTGCTCGCATATAGCCAATTTTTCCCGCTGACGTTTGCTGACAGCACTGATGTGCTCCTTCAAGCGGGTGGCGATGCTTCGTCTTGTTTGCCCAACATAAGAAGACCCACAGCTACAAGGGAATGAATATACGCCAGGTGTTTGGAGTGGGAAGCGATCTTTGCACGACTGGAGGTAGCTTATCACCTTTTTGGAGGTAAAAAGATTGATTTCACCCCGGATCACTTTAAGATTTTACCCACTCTGTCGGTGACACCTTTCATATAAGACAAAAGTGCTTTTTTGTCCATATCTTTGCCGTCCATTTCTTTGTTTTTTCGAGTATATATTCGGTTTGAGGTTGTTGTCGACAAAAATCAATTCAGCGGCAAAGTGTTCGCCCTTAGCTCCCATAGTTGCTGATTTGTGGATGGAAAACTTTGAAGAAAAAACTCTTAACAGCTGCAGCGAAAAACCAATACGTGGACGACACTTTTTGCATTCTTAAGACTTCCCCTCCGCGCTGTGACAAGTTTCTTGGAACACCTCAACTCGCAGTCCCTCAACTTCCCGCAAGAAGTGATTTGATACACTTATCGAATCGAATTATAGTCTTCTTTGGGGACCTCTACACTTGCAAACACCTCATTTAAACTACATAGGTTGATTAGCAGCTATTCTATGCATTTTAAATTGGAGACAAGAAAAATCTGTACAAATTATGTACAAGACAATACAAGTAATCAGTACTCTCGCTCAAAGCACGAACAGAGAGCAAAGTTTTGCCTAAGCGTAATAGTCCCCGTGAGTAGCAATGTATTATGAAACCGTGCTCATATGACGCTCTTATTGTCTCACTGCACTTGTCTCGTAGAAGTACGCTTTTGGTTGGAGCGTTGTTGTCCATCCGCTCGATGCGTCATCGAGCCAATGTTGTCTTCCTTTTTTGGCTTTTTGAAGTACAATCACATCTTGGAACACCACATAGAGTTCGCTGTAGTAACTTCTCCTCCGTTCGCCCATCTCGCACACAGGACCATAAATGCGCCCTAGAATTTTTGTCTAGAATGAGCCGCGCATTATTTTTTTTTCACTGCTTATCGCCTAGCTTTGCCTTTCGTGAAAGGAGTTTTGAACCCATTTGCTTCGGCAAATCGAAATAGCATCAGGGTGCTCGGGTTTTTCTTCGGCATATCTCAACAACGGTGGCATTTGTGAACTTGATGTAAATTACAAGGTGGATGAACACCTTAACTACCTCGAAGTTGTTGCTACCAACAGTGACGATTTGTCCTAAGCGGCGAACGGATTTTGCTGTTATTAGTTAATTTATACTTAGCCTTGTTAATTTATACTTAGCCTTATCCACATTTACTTCAAAACCAATCATGTTCGCCTGTTCTTTAATCGCCTTAAACCCTTCGCGTGCGCTATTACGTATCTGCAGGGCTGATATCTGTATAAACCTTTGCTCTGCGTACTATTATCTCTAGTACTAGATTGAGGAATGCTCATTCACGATGCACCGCGTATTTTCTAATGTTACACGGCACAGTTTTGCCAGGATCTTGAATTCGGCCATTTCCAAGTAGAGCTCCTTGCGGTCATATACTCGACTTAAAATTCATTGCTCTTTTCAAGGCGTTGTCTTAGCAAAAATTAAAAAAACAATAAGAACGAGTTTTACTTTTACATTCATTTACATTCAAGAATAAGCCTGGCCCGTCTGGTAACACCGACTCAGTGTTTTATTTTAATACATTCAAAACAATAGCCGGAAAAAATGGATACATAATTGAACTTCCGAAACGCCTATGCAGACCTCACCACTTAAATTCGTAAATAAACCCCTCTGCTCACGTGAAGCATAGTTATCTTGATTTGTCTGTCTGCAAGTTTATGGGTGTCGGCTTTGAGCATTGGCACGGTTATTTATTGGGTTTAAGGTTTATAAGACTTCTTAACTTCTTGGGTTCGTGGGGTGCCGTGGCGTAGTGGTTAGTGTATGTGCTTACTACGCCGGAGGTCTGGGTTCGAATCCTGCCATCGTTCTTGACTTGTTCTTATTCACGGCCCCCATTTCCGCGAGGGTTTGACAAGCCCTCCGAGAGTATTAATTGTCTTGAAAAACTTCTCAAAGTGCCATTCGCATTCGGCAAATTGTAGGTCCCCTTGTATGTGAAGAAATCAACACACACAGCATACATTGTTGAGAAGTTGGCCCTGGTTCACCTCGAGCTGTTGCGCCAATTTATTTATTTATAGTAACTTCTTGGGCTCGCGGCAATTCTCTATTAAAAGAATGTACATACTTACTATCTTTCGTCTTATGGTAAAAATAGTTAAACAGATGTTTAGGGCAATTACAACAAAGTAATAAACCGCGAGACCTTTGGTTGTTAATATATATGGTATTTATTTGTTGTCAAACAGATTTCTTTATTAATATAATAACTTTTCACCTGGATCTTAAACTAGATTTTCCTTTAAAACTAGAATGTTTTTAATTACTATTTGAAAAACAAAAAGAAATAAAGTAAAAAAAAAATATTTCTTTGGTTGGCGAAATGTAATCAGTTGATTTTTTGGTATCAGTATCAACGAAGGAGGAATACAAAGAAGTTTAATACAAGAGGCAGTTAAGTTAATAATTTAAAAATAAAAAAATAAACCATCTCTGATACTAGAAGACAAACATTCATAAAGCTTCTACCCTTAAAATACTTATCACTAGTTCATTGTTATATTGTTATCACGAGCACTAATAAATGGCAGGTCATTTCACACAATGTCACTCGAGAAAGTCGGCTATGAAATCAAAAGTTAAATTAACAAGTAGCAATTCATACTTTGAATTGTTAATTTTTAACAATTTTTATCTATTCTTAATCGAAACGCTTGGTCTTAACTCCTATATGCATAAATATTATGTTTAACAAACTTGCATTTCTTCGGAAGCATATAAATCTATACGAACTATGTCTTTTGTTAATTTG
Organism: Neoascia interrupta; assembly: GCA_947623515.1. NCBI lineage: Eukaryota > Metazoa > Arthropoda > Insecta > Diptera > Syrphidae > Neoascia > Neoascia interrupta. The sequence continues at coordinate 69,465,656 of OX392462.1, read as the reverse complement.
TCATTGCATGTTGTACGTGTTAATTTAGAAGACAGCTCTTTTAAAACTTAAAACTAAGAAAAGCTGAGCTAGCTTTTGAGCCTAACAGGGTAATTTTTCACCTGAGTGTGTGTGTTAATTTTTGGTTGCGCTGACTTTGGAATTCTCACTCAATAAATTATTTTGATTAAACACTAAACATCAGTATATTAACACTTAGGTACAAGTGAATTGTAACAATTGCTACTTGTTCCTAACTGTAAATACACTTGAAAATTATATTATAGGTGTAATGTCCTTTTATTACTTATATGGCACTTTTGTGACTTGCATTTGGGTTTTTTAACGATATGTATGGTATTCCAAATTCAAATTCATTTTTGGGCCAATACCTAAGAATTGGCTGTCGTTGTGGTAGCTCTGTATCCACGTAAAAATATGCATAAAGTACGAGTACGGTGTACGAGGCAATGAAAATAAACACATGCCACAGACCATGAAGATAGGGAAAGTTTATAGCTGACCAAGCATCACAAAACATTCTGTCGTTTATCCAACAGAAGACTGCTACCAACCAGACGGCACATGATCGCAGTCCAAGGCGATAGACTCGTTGATCACGAACGCTGAAAAAAAAGAAAACAAAAATATTTAAGTCAGTAAAATTTATTTTTGAATATTTCTTTTTGAACAGTTCTTTTCTTAATGCTGCATATAGTGCAAATTTTTATTAAGTATATGGTATAAGTTAATTGTAAACGAATCGGATGATTCACATCAAATAGGACTTTAATTGATCTTCCCTGGAGAAAATTTTCTATCCAACCACAAAGGTTTTTGCGGGAAACCGTAAGACACAAGTTTAGATATAAGAGCTTCATGCCACACTCGGTCGAATGCCTTGGAAATATCGAGAGCAACAGCTCTAGATTCACAATATTTCTCAATAGATTTCGTCTAAATGTGAGTAACAAAATTTAGCAGGCAACCATACTCATCATCGCTTAAAAGGCTATGTCTCTCTGAATATTTAATAATTTAGAGAGACTAAATATTTAGTTGCACATTTAGACCGATTGTGAGCACCTTACGATTTCTGTTTGCTTGTATAGTTTTTACTTATACTTATTAAGAGGTTTAACTGTCTGCAATAGACTTTCTCTGTAACTTATGTTTAAACAATTTGTGGGCGTGTCTGTAGGCTTATTTGAAAAATATTTAGCTAGCATACAAAATTTCAGCTTCCTAGCTCAAAGCTTAATGCCTTAAAACATGTAACATAAAGACGGACGGACATGGCTTATTCGATTCAGAAATCGGTCAAAATCATATGGCATTAAGTTCTTGGGGGTCTACCATTATTATTTCACCGTTTTACAAACTACGTGACAAAATTAATATACCTCCTATCCTATAGTATGGGATACAAAAATGCAAAAGCAGACCATGACTTACACTCGTCGTCTTTTAGACGTGGCTAGGTCAGGCTTTGCTATGTTTTGTTGGCAAAAGCGTGCGTTGACGATTGACGACCATGTAACACCTTTTATTGAGTTCTATTTCGATAATTTTGGTAATTCGAACACAACGTGTTTACCATTTATCCAATGGAATCAATTATTAACAGGACTCTGTTCAAAATTGTGACAAAATCGAACGTCATTTAGTGTGTATTTACATTACACCCTCTTTAGCTAAACAAATCGTTAAATTGCTATTTGAAAAGGCATTTCTCTAGAGTCAAGAAAGTGCTTTTGTTGAATCAACAACTCGAGCCAAACTGTGTAACAGAAATACAAAGCATGCCAAATTGCCAACATTACAATATGTGTCATCTAAATTTAGGTACATATGAGGGGTTCTTGTGAAGTAAAGACAAGTGAAGAGACCGACTGCTGTGGAAAACCACAGTTTTTAAACAAGTTGAAGGATTTTAACCTTAATTAGATTTTGGGATTCAGAGCTTCATTGGTTAACAGAAATTGCTTTATATAATATGATGGTTTGTGTGAGTGGTTTCTGTATCAAATTAATTTATAAAAAAACATCTTTTAGGCAAACACATTTAAACGTGTTATTATTATCGATTTAACTTAATCGATATATTGCATGACTTCTATTTTAAGTATATATAATAGAGCCTTGAACTTAAGTAAAGATGGCACGAATCGATTTACAATGCACGAAATATAAAAAAAAAAAACGGAAGCAAGTGCATAAATGCAAGTTCATGTTTCCAGAATGGTAAAAAAAAATTATGACCTTATTGATTAATGATATTAACAAAACCTTAATCCCCAATAAGCAGAATTTCCAGCAGCTGGTTAATTGAAGAGGGTAGAAGCGATGGAAGAAATGGAACATAAAGAGATCTAAAGTCCAATCTACCAATAAAAAATTTCACCACTAAGTATTCAGGAAGTTGGCATAGCTATGGTTGCCAGACTTGGTAGCTTCCTACCAAAACTTTTATATATTTTTCTGTCAGCTTGGAAGCCTTTTCCAGGATTTGGTAGTTTTTATTTCCCTCTCGCGGAAAAAATAAGTTTTAAGACAATAATTGGATAAAATTATTTTTAATAATCTTTCTTTTTTTTGTGTTCAATTTAACTTTTTTAAATGTTTTAATTTAACATTAAACTCACAATTATTTCAAAATTTAAAAAAAATTCAAGTTTAGAAACACCATCTTCAGTTCGCTTTCAAAGTATAGCTTCTTTGAAAGTAGTTTAACTTGGTTTTGATTTTCTACAATCTTTTAGATTTAAATAATTTTTAACTTGATCTGCAGAAGAGGACTTTCGGCCCGACTACAAAATTCTGCTTTCTAGGACCAACGAAACCCTCAATATTGTTAACAAGGTTGGCCTTAAAGGCGTTGTGTTAAGTCGTTATTTAGGTAGTTCTCTTTTACACCTCCCCGATTAAAATAGACCAGAGTTATCGAGCGAATTAAACTCGAAGAACAAGCGATTACCAACTCAAAATACATATATATGGTAAACATAAACATAGAAGATAAAAATAGAAATAAATGGTCACGAAAAATATTTTTACTACACAAAAGTTGTTAACTTTACGGTTGTAAGGGAAATATGCTGAAGCCGCGTAACTCCCCCGCAAAATAATAAAACTATTTTCACTCAATCAATAAAACGTGTCATAAAACTGTCATTATTTGTGATGTAAACGGTGTTTTTGCGTAACTACAGTAGTAAAACACACACGATTAAATTTTAGCTTCTGCACTTTTATTGAAATGCAATTAAAAGGAAAATCTATAGAATTGGAGCTATTTTCAACCCCTGAGAATAAGTTGCGATACAGCAGATTTTTTTTAAGTATAAAAACTGATTTGCTATCTGTCGTTAAAATCGATTTAATTCAAATAGCAATTAAATCATTATCCTACAGATGCCCTTTAAATTTCTTAACAGATTTTCACACATATAAATTCACAGGAATGCAAATGTTCCTACCATCTGGAAATATTTTATTGATTGATTTCTGGCCTCAAGACAAAAATATTTTCGCGACACTGCTTATGGGATAAAGCTAAATAATTATTATATTTATAGAAATTTAATTGAGGAAAGAAAATTAAGTAAGAAAGTATGTAATTTCTGCTAGAAGAGAATTATGTGTTTTGAAATTTTCTTTGTTCTTGATGAACTTCATTTGCCCTAAAGCGGTACAAGTACAATATAAAATGTTCGGGACAAATCAAATAAAACAATTTTTTCGCCTCCTTTCATTCTGTGGGGTGCCGTGTAGTAGTGGTCAGTGTATGTGCTTACTACGTGGGACATTCGTGGGCCAAATCATACCTCTGTCATCTGAAAAAATACCCGTCCTTTTTTAAGCTCCCCATTACCACCGCGAGGGTCTGACAAATCTTCCGGAAGGAACATTTGTCTCGAAAAACTTCTCAAAGCGCCGCTCGGATTCGGCCGCAAATTGTATAGGTCCCGTTGTATGTGCGGAAGAATACAACACACACAGCATACATGGTTAAGAAAGTGGCCCGCTGGTTCTCCTCGACCAGTTGTACCACGTTATTTATTTATACAGTAGTGACCGTTTAAAGCGAACTTTCGGTTGTAGCGAACCATTTCACATAGTCCCAATCAATGCCCCTTAAGAAATATCTAATGGATCATAATTTCGCATATAGAGAACTTTGGCATATAGCGAGCACTTTTCGCACGTCAAATAAGTATAACGTCCGGTTATTACGAACCAAACGTCAGTTTTTTTACACTTTCATTAAATTTTGAAAAATTTTCGGGACTTGCTCAAGTACTGCATAGCTTAGTTGTACCAAAATTCGTCAACTAAGCTATGCAACGTCAAAATTTGGTCTGCATATAAATTTTTCATTATTTCAGATTTTCAATCAGATTTTCCCAACTTTTCGGTACCTCTCCTAGAATTGAATACCTGCGTTGTATTACAAAATGGTAAAAGGTCAAAATGTTATCCTTCGACATTACTTTTTCGGTACTTTTCCGAATCGCGTATGTTTAAAAACGAATGCAACACAAATTAGTTAAGTTCCTTACTGAAAAAAAAACAACTATGATAGGACAAACAATGCCCTTCAGAAGTTGACTTTATTTTTTAAAGTTTCGGTTAAAACGAACTCACTTGATAGTAGCGGGCACTACTATGCTTTTGATTCTGATTTGAAAAAGAAACTTGTCAAAAATGCAACCCGACACCACTTGAAATGGACCTTAACAATGACATGCAACTTATTTATTAGATTACAAAACAGCTCCTAAAATCTGCTGTAGGTTCTCGGTGTAATACTCTATTCGTTTCAACGTTTTCGTATATGTACTTGTGAGTTGTGAATTTGAAATTGGCCTCTTTAAGAGGTTTTCTTGCAGTTTATCCTCCAAGAACTTGGCTACGATTGACTCTGCATCTTAAGGTGCAGGAAAAAATTTTGTGCAAAAAACACGAACCAAATGTTAAGAATTCTTTGAATTTAAAGTAAATAGTGTTGAAAACATTCTATATTATATCAAGTATCAATACACTTGTTAAGTTTATCATTTTACGTATTATAACTATTGTTTGTAATTTTATATCAAGTCCTGATGAAAATATCAGTTTATTTTTTTCATTCCTCATTTTATCGTTCACAAATAAAGATCTTTTATAATTACTTCTTAAAATTAAAGGCTTTTTTCATAAAGGAATTTCAATAGGTTATGGGCCCAGACACCAAACCGATTCGTAATTATTAAAAGAAAAGCAGATTAAAGAAAATTATAAAAGAAATGGCTGATACAAAATTCTCAATTGCGAAGCTTAATAATTCCAATTATTTTATATGGAAATATAAAATGGAAATGCTTCTAATGAGAGAAAGCTTATGGGGAATCATGAAGGAAGAAAAACCAGCCGACGATTCAGGAGCTTGGACAACGAAGGACAATACAGCAAGAGCAACAATATGTCTATCATTGGAAGACGACCAATTGCATCATGTCAGAGGATGTTCTACAGCAAAAGAAGTTTGGACAGTTTTACAAAACTATCACGAGCGAAGCACGCTGAGCAGTAAGGTGAGCATAATGCGGGACATTTGTAGTCTTCGTTTGGAAGAAGATGCAAATGTTGAGAGCCATATAGGGACCATGCGGGACTTGTTGACTAAACTGCAAGGGACAGGGGAGAAGTCTTTCACCGAAAGCTGGAACGTCGCAATGCTTCTGAGCAGTCTATCTCGCAGTTTCGATACGTTGATAACTGCTTTGGAATTAAGACCAGAACCGGATTTAACAATAAGTTTTGTGGAGTCAAAACTAATTGAAGAATATAGGCGCCGTCATCCAACAGAGCAAAAGGAATCCCAAAAGGCAATGTTATCAACGAAGAAGCCAAGTAAATTCAAGAAAACCAATTCGGAAGCAGAGTGCTACTTCTGTCATACCAAAGGAAATCTTAAACGAGAATGCTTGCGATACATCGAATGGAAGAAAAAGCAACAAAAACAAAAGGTGTAGCAGCAGAAAACCAGGCGAGTGGCGATTTTTGTTTGGTTATCTCTGATTCAGATAAATCTTATGGTAAATGGATTGTTGATTCCGGAGCTTCTTGCCACATTTGCAAAGATAAAGAACTATTTTGCGAATTCGATTCATCGATAAAAAGTACAGTGATTCTTGCAAATGGATCACAAGTTGAGTCCCAGGGACAAGGAGAAATACGACTTAAACTTTTAAATAAATTTCATAAGGAAACGAGTGTTAGGTTTCAAGAAGTTTTGTATATTCCTTCGGTAGAGATCAACTTACTTTCAGTTAAGAAACTAACTTCGAAGGGTTGTGAAGTATCTTTCAAAGGTGACACATGCTATATTCACAAAAATGGGCAGTCTATAGCTGTGGCCAAAGATAAAGAAAATTTATACTATCTTTCTTCAATTGAAAAGTTTTTGTAACGAATGCGGAATGTAAGGGCAAGTGTATACATTATTGGCATAAACTTCTTGGTCACCGTTCTATTGAAGCGATTTTGCAAATGAAATCGAAAGGTCTTGCTACAGGCATGAATATAAAAAGCTGCAAAAGAGAAAAATCTTGTTCTGTATGTCCAATTGAAAAATCTGCTCGCGCTCCATTTCCAAAGAAGAAAGGAATAAGTTCAAGGGAAGTACTTGACATTATCCATACGGATTTGTGTGGTCCAATAGATGTGACAACTCCTTCTGGCAAGAGGTATGTGCTTACTTTCATAGATGATTTCAGCAGATATTGCCATATATACTTGCTTAAGCATAAATCTGAAGCAGTTAGTAAGCTAAAGGAGTTCATTGCTATGGTTCAAAATGCGAAGAATAAGTATCCAAAGGTACTAAGATCGGATAGGGGCGGCGAATACATAGGGCAAGACGTAATTGACTACTTAAAGCAAAATGGTATTTTGGTTCAATATACGGCAGCATACACACCTCAACAAAATGGTGTGGCAGAGCGCAAGAATCGTTCAATTGTTAAAATGGCAAAATGCATGCTTATTGATGCAAATCTTCCGAAGTTGATATGGGGTGAAGCAATTTCAACGGCGAATTACTTGCAAAACCGGCTAATTACTAGGTCTACAGGAAAAACACCATATGAAAGATGGTTTGGTAAAGTGCCTGACTTAACGTAAATTAGGTTTTTTGGATAAGAAGGTTTTGTGCATGTCCCGAAGGTAAAATGAAAAAAAAAAAAAACGAAACAAGTCAGTCAAGATGGTATTTGTGGGCTATGACTCGAACTCAAAAGCCTATCGTATGCTTCAAAAGGACCAAAAGGACAGGTGAAACCCAGACAGCCAGGAAACCGGAGGAAAGCTTGATTGAAGTTTTATTTCCTTCAACGAACGCGTCGAAAGGTGGCAAAGCAGATGCACATAGCCAGGAATTAAATTCATCTTTTGACACATTTCACGATTTTAGTAGTGATGAATATTCTGATGAAGACTCAAGCAAACAACAACCAGTACCAAGAAAATCGGAAAGAAAAACAAAAGGTATACCACCAGTCAGATACGTTAACCAAATTCAAGAAGCAGACCCGGAAACGTATGAAGAAGCTATTTGTGGTACAGATCGTAAATCGTGGTTGAAAGCTATGGAAACCGAAATAGAATCATTAAAGAAAAACAAAACTTGGAGCCTGGTAGATAAGCCTCAAGATCGAAAGCCTGTAGGTTGCAAGTGGGTTTTCAAGCGCAAGATTGAACCTGACGGTATTCGATTTAAGGCACGGTTAGTAGCACAAGGATTCACTCAACGTTATGGCATCGATTATGAGGAAGTATTTGCACCAGTAGTTTCTCATACAACTTTAAGGACCTTATTTGCAATAGCAGGAAAACGGAAACTTCTAGTTCATCATGTTGATTGCAAAACAGCTTTTCTCAATAGTGACTTGAAGGAAGAAGGTTATATGGAACAACCTATTGGTTTTAAAAAATTAATCAAGAAAACAAAGTTTGTTTACTGAACAAGGCGATATATGGATTAAAGCAGTCAGCTCGTTCATGGAATAAAAACAAGCATAATGTACTTATCGAATTGGGTTTCAAACAAAGTTCAGCAGATCCTTGTTTTTATAACAAAGCTCAAGAAAGAAAATCTATTTTTATACTTATTTATGTTGATGATGTACTCATAGCTGCAAATGATGAAAAAGGCATAAGTTCGTTTAAAGAAAACATAAAAACGTATTTTGAAATCAGAGATTTGGGACCAGTAAGAAACTATTTAGGACTAGAAATTGAAAGAGAAGGAAAGGGTGTATTTTCAATATCACAGGCATCATACATTGATAAAATTGTTAAGGAAACCGGACTTGCAGAAGCAAAACAATCAGCTGTTCCAATAGAAACATCTTCCAATAGAAACGGAAAACAAACTAAACCACAGAAGTGCCTTGGTAATAACAAAGGATATCTAAAATTAATCGGAAGTTTACTTTATGTAGCACTAAATAACAGACCAGATATTTCTGCGGCAATTTGTATCTTAAGTCAAAAGACAAGTCTTCCTGCGGATGAAGATTGGGTGGAATTAAAAAGAGTAGTTCGTTATCTAAAAGGAACGTCAAATTTAAAACTATTTTAAGACGAAATCGATTCTCCAGTACTCTTTGGATTCTCAGATGCCAATTGGGGCGAAGACAAAATCAACCGAAAGTCTAATAGTGGATATATCTTTAAAGTGTTTGATGGACTTGTTTCTTGGAGTTGCAGAAAGCAGACATGTGTTGCCTTATCATCAACTGAAGCTGAATTCATCGCACTTTCTGAAGCCGCAAAAGAGGCTTTATGGCTAAAATCATTGCTGACAGATTTTCAAGAACAGTATGACCAACCAATTCTCATATACGAAGATAATCAAAGCTGTATTAAAATGATCGAGGGCTATAAATTCAACAATAGGTCAAAACATATCGATGTAAAATTCCATTTTATAAGAGACTACGTTGAAAAGAAAACTATAAGATGTGAATATTGTCCAACAAATGATATACTTGCGGACTTGTTAACAAAACCTTTACGAGCAAACAAATTAATTAAACTTCGAACTAGTATTGGACTTTTAGACAATATAGAATGAGAAGGGGTGTTGAAAACATTCTATATTATATCAAGTATCAATACACTTGTTAAGTTTATCACTTTACGTTTTATAACTATTGTTTGTAATTTTATATCAAGCCCTGATGAAAATATCAGTTTATTTTTTTCATTCCTCATTTTATCGTTCACAAATAAAGATCTTTTATAATTACTTCTTAAAATTAAAGGCTTTTTTCATAAAGGAATTTCAATATATATTGTCCAATGTGTCACACGAAAGTTTCGGTTTTCTGCTCTGATTGTCGTTCAAAACTTGTACCCATAAGATTTGCTTAAGCTTATACGGCAGCCCTGGTGTTAGATCAAACCCTGTTATGAACGATTATACGAAAACCTTTTGCGAGGAAGGGACTTTAGGAGATTGTACAACTGGAACCCTTTGTGCTGTACTATCGGTGTATTTGAAGCTAAGGAAACCAAAACACGGCCACACAGTCTTCGATATCTTCGAATGTTGAATGTATGTTGGAGACAGAGACCCATCACGAGTTGGGCAGCTCCGGCAAGGTTATGTTTAAATATAGAAAAATTGTCTGCACCACTTTTTTTTCCAATTTCAAGCGAAGTATAGAAACATTTTATGGTAAGCCACAGATGTTGGTTGTGGTTAGCCACGGATGTTGGTTGTTATATACCAACGTGATCGGCCGCCACGCCAAATGTCATAACATAACCAGCTGAGCACTTCAATTCGGCACCACGTTTTTTTTAATTTCGAGCGAAGTAAAGAAGTAAAATTTTAGTATAGGGTGAGCCAACCGATGGTGTGGATGTTGTTTGCTATTAGTGGCCTCATCGGCCAGCACACGCTAATCATCATAACCTCAATTAGCCAAGCACCTCAATTCGTCGCCAAAATCAACAATTGGGTCGTTTTGACAATTTTGTCAGAATTGAATGAACTGCGCCTGGATGATTCAACAAGATGGTGCTACAGCCATCAAAAGCCATCAATCAATCTTTTTGTTGTGTTACAAAATTCTAAGATTGTATTATTTTTGTGATCATTTGATTTGACACCTTCGAATTTTTTCTTGTAGGCTTGAGGGTAGGGTAAGGTGTCTGCCAATGACCTAGCGAGAATATCACATAAAACCCTAAGTTTCGACCCTTGACCGTCAGTTTTTTTTTTTTTATCTCAACGGTCGATAGTTTTTACCTTTGAATGGGCTTGCACAGTATTGCGTTCCATTTATAATTGACATGGACTGAACTTCATTTATAAATTAGGTTCGAGATTAATTCATACTTAAATTCAATGAAAACTTGTGACTAGCTTTTTACTCGCGCTTTAAAATTGTGGTTTAAACACCTATGCTTACAAATGGAATTCTTTTTTAATCATTTAAGTAAATCATTAGTCATAGATTACGTATAAGGTTTTATCCCTAAAGCTCTTTGACAAATAGGAATTTAAATACACTTCTACATCTAAGATTTTGGAATAATCTGACTCAAAGGGTTTGCAAATTACAACCCCTATTTTTCCCTAGGGCTTATCGCACACATGACATGATTGGCTTTTTGTGTCCTATCTTCTATCAGTTTGTATGGAAAAGCGCACACATGCGCAACCGACACGAAACCAGTTTGCGGCAACTTTTAAGTCTGTGTTTTGCCACAGATTTTTTAGTTGCTTGTTGTCATATATGACCTTAAACACATGCAGCTTTATTTTTGATTGCTGCTATAAAACCCTTTAATTTGTTTCACTTCGGCGACATTTTAGAGAGATAACAGTTAAATATTTTATCAAGGTTCGTGTGTAGGTAGGTACCTTTACGAATAAAAGAAGTTGCTCATTTGAGCGCTGCTTTCGTGGATTAACCTTTCGTGAGTAAACTATTGATGATTTAAAAGATTCCTTGTGTGCGATAAGCCTTATTTTCATTGATCGATTGTTTAATTTATTGATTTTATCGAAGTCACAAGTGTATTTATTGCTATCCTCTTAAAATCACAATATCTAAATTAAGTGTTATTAGTGCACTTCTACTTTTCCTTATCATACAGTTGCAGCACACTTCTGAATGACAAATCTAATAAATCTATCAAAATAAATAATAATAATAATAGTTTTTACAGAGGAGCCGCTTGGTTGTGACTTTAAGCAATTAATCATCAGCTGTAATTCATCTTCTTAGTCTATCAATTTCACAAGAATTTATCTATTTCCAAATGATTCTATACAAGCTACCGTGGTGGGTCAAAAGACTGCTGATAAGATAAAAGCTGGTGTTAAACCTGTCAAACAAATATGTTTTACGTTATTGATTGTTCGTTTTTTTAATCAATGATAGCAAAATCAAACGAAATATGAAATCACCTTTGACCACGCATAAGTTGATAAAATTTAATAAAAAAGAAAGTTCTCCTAGCCGTGTAGGTTGCGACCCCTTTTTCAAAGTAGCAGTCCACGTGAGTGATTGAGGAAATTTACCAAATGCGTTCGTTCTGTGAGTTGTAATTGATCGATTTAGATACATTTCCAGTCGAATCTATTTAGTTAATTAATGGTGCTACACTTGACATACTGCTCGGCATAGATGCTGCTAAATTTTGATAGACACGTGCTTTGCACAGTAGGCAAAAACGACGAGTTGAACAAAACTGAGTGTATTACACACTCATACTACATTGTTGAGGAGAATTATTTATTGTTTAAGTAATTTCTTACTTATGGCGGCAGCTATATAGGAAATTTAATTTTATTCATTACATAGCATCTTTTTGGTCGATTCATCCGAAAACAATATCCAGGAATTAAAAAGCTTGTCAAGCTAATTTTGAAGAAAAAAAATAATATTGTAAAGAACAGTTGAATTTCTTACTTGATGGAACTTGCTCTATAAAAATGAATAAAATTTAACGTAAACCGTCGTTTCTGCAATCTCTGCGAGAGAGATATCCAACTGCTCGGAAGTAGCTCACGCAAAATGCTGGACAGACTGTGTGGCACGTAGCGCCGTCTGCCTGTTGAAACAAAATAGAGCGTCCATATGAACTCTGTAATCCCCTGCCCTCAAACATCGCCAAGAAGCATAGAATGTATTAGTGAGTTTTAGGGTTATTTGGGTTATATAAGGTTATTTTTAAGTGTCGTTACTCTAAATTGTTTCAAAATACAGGGTGCCAAAAGTTTTTTCCCAATTTTTCTTCTTTTTGATATTTTTTTTAAAAATGTACTGTAAAATAAGTTCTCTTGTTTTCAAAACTCTTTATGTTGACTTGAAGTTCATCGTAGTTCGTGCTTGTGTCGGATTTGGTCGTTGTTATATAATTTTTCAATGCATAATTATGTTTTCAAGGACATACGGAAAACAGTTTCAAACTGTTCAAAGAAGATGAATTTATGTCAAAATTATGCCCTATATTATTTGGGAGAGACATGGGAGGTGGGGGCTTATGTTTTTTTTGCCTCCTTAAACATTTTTTAAAATGTTTTATCCAATGCATAAAACTATTTCGATTTTATTTCAATTGCCGATAGCCTTTTTTCAATATTCCAACCACCTATGCCAGTTTTTCTCTAAAATCTGTGGGCACAAATTTTTGAGAAAACGGTCAAAACAAGCTGCTTTTTACTTCGCTTTTACGCTATTTCTTAAACGCATTTTTCATATTTTCATATTATTAAATATTTACGCCAAAATTTGTTTTAAGTGTCAATTGAAGTAAGTCCGTCAGTTCCTCAACAACCTTCGGCCACAATCGCTCCCACCAGAGTGACATTTACCAGTTACGTGGCGAGTTGAAGAAAAACTTTATTTCTCGAATTGGCGTTGTCTTTTTGCCTTTTTGTTTGGCAATTCGGAAGAGTGACCTAGAACGCCCTGAAATTCGGGATTGCAATTGCAACTGAACAGCTAAACACGATCTTTTTGAATTTGTAGTTTATCTGGCGTTGTATTTGTGAAACTTAAGCTGTGGTACAAGGGGCAGATGACGTATGATTGTTTGTTCTTCTGGTTTACATCACAAATCACAGAACACATAAGATTATGCCATGTGGCATGCAAGCAAGCTGACACTCAACTTCAACTCCCATGATATCAGATTAACAGTTACTTTAGCCGAACAAATGTCTCGACATGCGTACGTCGTAATCCTTATATTCTTTCATTCATGGGCTTGTATTCTGGATTCACGGCCAGAAACAAATTTCTCTTTTCTGGAAAGGAACTGTCAAACGAGGACCAAGCAAACGGTTTCAGAAGAGTTCCCGGACGCGCCTGAATGACCAAGCGAACAGGCCAAATACAGCTATCGGGTCAAGTTAATTAAATGTCATCTTTACGTAGGCAAGACAGTACGTTGAAAAGATTTTCTTGTGTGTCGTTTTCTTGCACAAATCACAGAACATAAGATTACGACACTTCGGAAAAATCATGACTAATTCACAAACCAGCCTCGTCATCGGACTCCAAGCAAAACAGCTTGCGTATCTGTGATTGGCCAGGGCAGATTGTTGTGTAAACAAACTGGCTTTATTTACAGGAGTACAAAATGACATTTTCATCCGCTGACGTCATGTTTGTTAGGTCTGTTAAACAAATGTCATAACAAACGTGTGGTTTAATCTTTATATTCTTTCATTCATAGTTTTCTTGTCTCGGAAAAAATTAGAAAGAAACTGAGAAAATTAATTCCCAATGCAAGGCTGCGGAAGCAAAAAGCCCTGTACAGAAACGCCAAACTCTTGCTAATCGGGGTCAGCCTACCTTAACCACAAATCTTTTGTCTAACCTTAAAAAATATTTAACAAAGGTCTTTCGACAAAAAAAAAATCCGAGCTAGAGAGCGGTCATATTATTCTGTTTGATCGAATTAAAAGATGAGGGAGGCAGTGGGTATAGAGTGGTTGCTGTAATATTTTTGTGTAAACATAAACCTTTTCTTGTTAAAAGTTTCAACTCGGCACATCGAAACCCCCAAAATATGTATTACTGACATATGTTCAAACATCTTATTACAGAAACGTAAACTCAAACTCTTTAAAATTTGTTTTCTTTATGTATTTTTAGAGAGATGAACTTTATCGAATCGGAATGGAATTATACTTAAAAAATAAATCACCAAACTTAAAAAAAAAGTCTTAAAAAGAAAGCAAATGAAGTTAACACGCGTTTGTATCAGCAGAACATGTTCCGTTGTATAATAAAGCCTTCAGGCAAATCACCAACAAACAAACATCGAAGATAATAAGAGGGGTAGGTAACACTCCTTTACCGCATAACGGATTAACCATAACAATGGAAAAAAAATTCCTGTGGAATGGTATGTACAAATTTAGCCTTGACTTTGTTACATTCCTTCCTTACCTTAAAAATTAATATGATGAGCAAAGGTTTCTTTCTTTCACAGACTCACATATAAAATTCAAGTCAAAAACATCAGAAATCTGCCAGCTTGGCCTTATGGAGTCAGTTTTCCTTCAACTGCCTGCAAAGGTTTCCTTAATCACCTTGCATAATGCATAACCCTTGAAAAAACAGTGATTAAATTCGCTTAGATAGCTAAGAGCGAATAACATGACATTAAATTGGCATTGAACCTCAACACGCAACATCGACTCTAGCACCGCCCACGGAGAAAAATGAACAAGTTTTGACGTTTGACAGCAAAACTTTTGAGTACGCTACGGAATGTCTCATCAGGTACTCAACAGCGAACATGAATCTATGTCGAAGTTCTTCAAGCAAAGCAATGAAAGCAGTTTTTAAAGTATAGGTACTATTGATTTTATTTCCAACCTAAAAAATTAACCACGGCTTGATTTTAGGTATGAGGACTTGAGTCGACGGTACACGAGCAGTTCCTTATGGACTCAGTTTCACTACACTTCCACAAAAAAGAGAGATCCTTTAACCTCAATATATTCAGGGAGAGAAAATTGACATCAAAATGACATTAAACAAGTCAACACAGATTTCATTATGACGAAAATAAATGCGGCCCTGTCCCAGCAAAACTTAAACAAAAAGTCTCAGCGAAACCATTAAGCTCGTTCAAAATTTCAAAGCAGATTTTGTATAAATAAAAGAAGACGAGGAAGAGTGTGGCGGACTTAACTAGCTCCAAGACGAGTCTAGCGTTTGGAAAGAGTAGTCCTGGTATGTACTTTGGAATTTTGATCTAACCTAAAAATATTTGTTCTCTAGAAAAATTTCTTTTATTTTTCTTCTAGTCGACAAGTATCTACTCAGAATTTGTTGCTAACTAAACCTTGCATAGGCGAATCCCTAAAGCATCAACCAGTTGTGAACAAGAGCCAACCCCCATAACAACTGTGATGTTATCTTAAATATGTTGGTAGTCATGCGACCACAAAGAAGCTGTATAATCAACTTCAAGTTTGCAATATGTGAAGGCCAGTATTTAAGTTGTTTCGCAGTAAACGAGCTAAGACTTTCTCAGCGTCGAGTCCGTCCATGTCGATCTGGATATGCGCCCAAATTTCTTCCTAAACAAAACCGTATGAAATAACTAATTCAAGCTTGGTAAACCTCAACTTTTCATTGAATTTTGGAGCTTGAATCTTATTTATTTTGAAGTCGGTAAGGTAGTCATGTGTCATTTCGTCAAGAACATCGAAGCCCGAAAGACGGCGGTAGCAGGTCCTAGGCAAGGGATTTAAATAAAATTTACCACAAACTTATTTATTATCACATTGCTTGCAGATCATATTTTAACAAGGTTATGCTGTCAACACTAACCCCAGCGCACTGCAACCGATCTTGAAGGGAAATTGACAAAGCAACGCCACCACAAAATTTTTTTCATCTCGACAAAATTCGAAACGCAAAGGCACTTTGAAATAAAGCAGGTCCAATTAGACTTGAAGCAACTTGACCAGAGAATAAAAGGTAATAAAACAATAAACTACGGTCTAAAAGCTGGCCAAGGCAGCACGCCTACGACTCCCAAAGTGGAAATTATTGACTCGATCGGTTAAAAGTAAGCTAAAGGAACAGTATTTAATCTTGTACACACTTCCAAAGTGGGAATTGTTTACCCGATCGGTTAAAAATAAGCAAAAGAAACAGTATTTAATCTTGTAGACACTTTTATTTGTCAAAATAATAAAGAAATTTCACAAAAACGTTGTTTGTTATTCTGTTGAACACCATGCCAGTATGCTTTCAGGTTAAATAGCACTCATGTAAACAATGAAAACAAAAACACTCAAAACTACGCAAAATACGTGGAATTTTAAGCTCAAAATGGTTTTAAAATGTGGGGCACACGTTGCACTTCATTTTTTTACAAAACAATCGCCAAAAAAAACTTAAGATAAGCCCGAAAATCAAAAACATTTGCGTTGCAAATAACAACCGCCAAAACGTGGACTACGTTATCTACCGTTTGACATTTCGAGGTCGGCATTACCGACGCGCATGCGCCTGAAAAACATTACCGACGCCAAAAGTATACCTGCTGCTTTTCTGAGATTCCTGGTCGCCTGGTATTTTTCGGAATTTTTGGCTGAAATCACCGAAAATCGTGTGGGTGGATTTGGGTGGGCGGGAAAAAGGTATGATTTCTGGTGGGTGGTATTTTACTCGAATTTGAAGTTTTTTGATTGCTGTGCTTGCCACCATATTGCGAGTGTGGCATTGCACGTTGTGTGGGTTGCATGCAAAACGACAACTCTTGTTTACAATGTTGCATGCTACGTGTGAAAAATTGCAGGGACTAAAAACCTTGTGAAATGTTAAAGAGTTATATGACATTATAACAAAGTAGCGTGCGGCATGCTGTAAATAACATGTTGTAAGTGACACGTGCATTGCATGAGGCATATCGCTGGTTTCGTGTCGCAAGACGCATGTTGCAAGTAGCATGTTGAAAGTTCTGTACGGCAAGTAACAAGTTGAATGTTGCATGTTTCGAATTGCGGGTGGCGTTTCGCAAGCTGCGTGTGAAACAGCCGTCTCATGTTGCAAGTGACATGTAGCATTTTGCAAGAGACATGTAGCATGTTGCAAGTAGCGTGTTGCAAGTAACATGTGGCTTGTTGCAAGTAGAATGTGGCATGTTGTAAGTAACATATGGCATGTTGGTAGTAACATATGGCATATTGCAAGTAACATGTGGCATGTTGCAAGTAACATGTGGCATGTTGCAAGTAACATGTGGCATGTTGCAAGTAACATGTGGCATGTGGCAAGTAACATAAGGCATTTCGCAAGTTGTATGTAGCATGATGCAACTAACATGTGGCTTGTTGCAATTAACGTGTGGCTTGTTGCAAGTAACATGTGGCATGTTGTAAGCAGCACGTGGCATGTCGCAAGTAGTATGTGGCATGTTGCACGTAGCACGAGGCATGTTGCAAGTATTATGTGTCATATTGCAAGTAACATGTGGCCTGTTGCAGGTAAAATAGGGCACGTTGCAAGTAGGGTGTGGTGGCAAGTTATGCATGGCATGTGGCAAGATATGTATACCATGTTGCAAATATTGTCTGCAAGGTTGCAAGTTGCGTGTGTTATGCTGCAAAAAACATGTGACATGTAGTGGCTTATGATGTTTCAAGTAACGTGTGGCATGTTGCAAGTAAGTTGTGGCATGCTGCATGTTATTTATGGCATGCTGCGAGTTATTTATAGCATGCTGCAAGTTATTTATGGTTTGCGGCAAGTGTCGATGTACAGCATACTGCAAGTAATGTTTGTAATGTTGCATGGGTTATGCTGCAAGAAACCTGTGTAATGTTGTGCTTTGTGAGTGTTGCAAGTAATTCGACAACGTTTAAAGTTACATGTGGCATGTAATAATTTATGTGTTGCGTTTTGGACTTATGTCTGGTGTGTTGCTGTTGTACGAATTCTCCGAGAATTTACTGATACGTAAACAATTTCCTTGCTCGTGGCGTTTTTCCACATACATGTGCGTTGTTGCATGCTTCTATTTCAGTTTTCAGCCACGAACATAAGAAACCAAAAAATAGTTTCAATCTCTTCCATTTAAGACGGGTTTGTTGAGGTATATGTGCCACAAGTGACACGTTAATTTCAAAATGTGTGACAGAGCATTTGGCACATCGCACATGTTTGGTGCGCGCAACCGTTTGCATGTTCCGGAGTTTAATGTATTCTATATGTTATTTGCCGACACAAGTTGCTGTTTCTGTATGGGGCAATGACAGTTTGTTGTGTATATTCATAGAAATCGTGGAGTGTATGCTATAAGTTACACGCAGCAAAATACACATTAAAAAGTGTAGTTGCCACATAAGTGTACGTACAACAAAACGCAAATGTACGCAAAACAATATAAGTCATGCACTCAAACTGCGTTTTCTTTTGAAGCTCCACGTTTAACAAGCCGGTCACAATGTGTGTCTGTGTCTGTGTCTGTCGCTGTGTCTCGCCACATTTTTTACCTAAAATCAGAGACACAGCGAGATACGCATTGTGTCGCTATATACGTGTTCCCGTAAGCTGAACTTCGAGACACAGCCGGTCACAATGTGTGTCTGTGTCTGTGTCTGTCGCTGTGTCTCGCCACATTTTTAACCTAAAATCAGAGACACAGCGAGATACGCATTGTGTCGCTATATACGTGTTCCCGTAAGCTGAACTTCGAGACACAGCCACAGACACAGATACTCATTGTGTCCCAGCTATAAAGTTTAGTTATAAATTTGTAGTCACACAATGCACCATGCAGGGAGCACATTAAATGGATGCAAGTGCAAAGATGCATGTGACATTAAAAAAATTTGATTAAATTGTAATTTTATAGCAATAGCAACTTGTCATTTTAACAAAAATTTGCAAAAGAAATCTACTTGCCTACAAAATTAAATTACATAAAATCCTGCTTTTGTTTAGGAACTGATGCTCCGCGTAACGTATAACCATATTTGTTGCACGTTCCTTATTAGCTTGTGACAAATATTGTCATTGTTGCGATGACCAGATTTAAAATTTATTTAATTGAATGTGTTCTCACATTCAATATTGTCATTATTGAATCTACATAGTTGGTTTAAAAATCGAATATGCATGTTAGAACATGCACGTCACAATATCAAAGTTAATTTAAGAGAAAGAAGAAAACTGTCATTACTATGCCAGCTTTAATATAAGGTCGACTCAAACCTGGATGACAACATCGACGAAAAGGCCATTTAAAGATTCATAGAAACTTCTATGAGGCTGTGCGAAGAACTTTACGAAGTCTGGTGAACGAGCTAGAGAAAGTAAGCTGATAGTAATCCGACAAATGAAATGGAAACGGCAGCACCATTAAATTCACAATGGACAACAACAGGTAGAACAACATCAGCAAATGTCTCTCTTCCAGAATAAATGTGGCCAGTGCTCGATCGTTGAAAAACAAAGGGACTTATATCTTCTCTAATAGGATGAATCTTAATAAGATGTTTGGAACCCTCAAAGGCCATTGTATGGTAGGGATAGGGACATATGCTAGAAGACTCAGGAATTCCTCTAACGATTTCTGTAGGCTATTTAGAGATGAGTATAGGAAGAAAAAACCGTAATATTGTGTGTGCAGACCTATCCACTTTGAGAAGGAATACTCTTGGTGAATATTTCTTCGAAGATCTAAGCTATCTAGTAAGCCTTGACATAAAGAAGGTAATAAGCTTCGTCTCCGGGTTAAATTGGTTACACGTCTAAATGGTGAACCACACAATTCCACCCCTATTCCGCTCGGAAACACAATCGGTATACAGCAACACCAAATCTCTCATCATTTCATCTACCACACCCCAAGGTTTCCCTTACAGGAGTGGTCCGTAACGGTTTCCCTCAGCTTACTTCCTATGGAATTAACCAAGGGGAAGGGCTTGGCTAGGTTAATTGTAACTGGAATGACACCGAAAACGGTCACCGAAACGGTCAAGGAACTCTCCCATCCTTAAAGCTTATTCTTACTAGAGAACGGTATGGACTTATACCGAAATTGGTTGCGTTTACATGTCCCTCTAATTTAGGACTACTCCTCACTGACCTCCTGTTGACCACCTTGTTAACGCGGATTCATACCGAATACGGTTACAACTGACCCATCACCACGGAAATTTCTAACTATGAGTCCAAAAATCATGGAATCCTATTTTTTTATGACATCGATTACTGGCCTCTACAACTGTGCTGACAGTGGTACGTACCGAAACAGTTAACCTCAGCCCTCATTTTTGGGTAAGTCTCTAACCAATCGACCAATCAGTGACCTTCGGAACGGGTTTATACCGGTACTACCCTTCCTAAATCGGGTAGCTATCGTTTAGGTCCTCATGCTCGTACCTCCCAGTCTTATCAAAAGTGATCACCACAATGTACCTCCTTTGCTCGAAGTGTGTCCCTGCCGAGCGGGGATAGCCACCTAACGACCTAACGTAACATATACAGTGAACAAATAAAATGAAAGCCGAGCAAAAAATAGTCATTAAGTGCAAACGTGGCATTTAAGTTGAAGCATAAATACATAGGTACACCATAAAGTCATCCTGAGCAAATGTTACATGGCTGAATAAAACATAATGCGACCCCATTTAGATAAAACGTAAAATCTAGACCAGAAAGGTTTAAGTTTAAGTAGGCTTTTAATTTACAAGACTGAAGTGCAGCTGTTTTGAAATACGAATGGAATTATTTGCGCGTTTAACCTGAAATTGGTGCATCTTGCAACTGGTTGGGTGTTAACAATAAATGCACATAATTTTTTAAAGAACACTATTTTTATTGTTTTGTAAAAGATCAATACCTTTGTATCAATCAGATACTTATACATCAATCAAACAGTGCTAAATTTTATTGTGTAACAAAAATGAGCACCGCGAAATGTTTATTTTAATTACCCTGATTTCCCAATTTTTTAAATGCGCCAAGTTGCGCTTTGTTTAAGTTTAATTCTGGTTTTACGCAAAAAATGAGTCAACCCAAGGCTTTGCGTCGACCGCTTTCACATAGCCTCGCCAAAAAAAATTTAATTTCCTCCCTTTTAATTTCAAAGCGAACAATTAAGCAGGCAATAAATAATTGGGATGTTTGTCAACAGTCATTTTGTGATTCAACACTATGCCTACTTACCGGTGTAACTCATTGTACAACATGACCATAGTGGGCACCGATAAGCCCATTAACACAAATGCATTGACGATTGGCTTCCAAAGAGAAAGACCTGTCGCCAGCAAAGCTGAGTAGAACATAAATTTCGAAAACGTCTTTCTGTAAATAAATAAAGAATAAAGGGTGTGACTGTTATTATTATACAAGGCATTAAACATTTAAAACCGTTAAACAAGCCAAATACTGTTAGCAGAACAAGGAATTAGTTGTTCAGTTCATGAGTTATACTCAAAATTATTATAAAAAGGCTTAATTATTGTCTCTCTTTGGAAATACAAGTATTTTTTTTTAATTTAAAAAAGTTAATTGTACCCTTTTCCACTTACCAAGTGCATATCTCGATACATCTCATCTTTTATGAAAATCTCTGTAAACGCATTTCTTAAATATAGCTTAAGTTACTGACAACTTACCTGTCGTTCCGACAAAATCCTGGATAATACCGTTTCGGGAAGAATAAAGAGTAGGCCGCCATAAACACCCACAAAATCGCCAACTCATCCAGCAGCTGTCCAATGAGGCTAAGTGTCGCATGAAAGTACATTGAACTGAGTCCCACCACAATAAGCAGCACCCACAATAGGTGTATGCCAGGTGTGACAAAGCGTCCATATTCCTTGAAGAGATATATCAACACCGGTGGAAACAGCAGGAACAAGAAGTTACTTATCTGCAAAAGGAATAAAGAAAAAATAAACAACATAAAAGTTATTGTAGGAGATATACTTATATATTCGGTCATTTTATTGGATTAAGTCAAGATAAGAATGAATTAAATATTGTATAACAAAAGTAGCATGCCTGAAATGTAAACTGTAAGTAAGTAAATTAATAATGCTAAATATAGTAAAAAAAAATCTGTTGTCTTTTCCTACAAAGGCTGGAATTATACCACAACATGTCGAATAACTAAGTTCTGAATAATTCATATTGCACAAGATTATCCGCTTTTTTGGCTAATACTTAATTTGAAAAAAAAAATATACAGGACATTCTATGCTGTGTTGCTTTTAAAGAGCCTGGTTAAAATTTTTGTATGAACAAATAAGATATGCTCTCGAAAAAGAAATACTATTTCGCTGACTATTTTCCATTTAGACAGAACCCTGAAAAACAAAACTCCGAAAATTTTAGGTAGTCTATGAAAAACTAAATACAAAGTTCCATGCAGCAAACCTCGCACCTACCCCAAACCCAACAGTGAGCCCAAGAGTATGCCCATGTTCCTGCCCATGTCAGTTACTTAATTGACCTCACTTAGGAAACCTGAGTTGGACAAGTCCTTGGGTGATCTGGCTATTATTTCTACCGCCTAGATAACCTAGGTTACGCTGACAGAGTATGCTCTGCTGATTCTTCGTCTTGGTTGCGCATATTGCATATGTTATCTTGCACTATAACCATCGTTAAAGGTGTTTTTTTCAGTGACAAGTTAGAAGCCCTGTGGCTAACCTGTTCTTACACCCCTTGTTAGCTGAAGAAGTTGATTTGTTGGAAGCCAGTTGGCAGGAAGATTTTGGCTTCTGTTTTCTGTCAAAGTGAGCATGAAACAAGGGCAACGCGTCAGTTCCCAGTCTACCGAAATTTCCGAAATGAAAATTCTTCGCACTTTAATAATACCTTCATGGAATTTTTTTATACCCCATCCCAAAGGTAATGAAGTATTAAGTTTTGATTCATAGTTTCTTACATATAGAGAAATAGTCATCGTAGACCCCCAAGACCTTAAAAGCATAATGATCGAGACCAATTTGTGAATCGAATGAGACATGTCCGTTCGTCCGTTTGTCTTTCGGTGGTTTTTAGGCCTTCAATTTTGAGCTAGGAGCTTGCATATCCGAGCTTTTCAGGTCCCCAAGCAGTACAAGTGTTAACATTTTTTAAGTCCGCCCACTGACAGCCTACTTTACTTATGATTAGCATAAAATCAAAATTGTTGTATGACGCTGAGATTTGTAATATGGAGTATCCTAGCGTAATTATATTCAAAAAACAGCGAAAAACGCCCCCATTTTGAGCGTGGACGCTTCATTTGCTGTTTTACAGACGATATTTGTAGGTACATGCAATATGCTTGCTTGCAACCACGATATACCCTCATATGAAATTAATGTTAATATATTTTTGTATACAATCAATTAACTGAAAAAATTTTCACCACGCCTACTCTTGGAGGCGTACTTGAATAAAAACCTAATTTTTGATAAAAAAAAATGCACTTTACACTATGCAAAACCGTTTGGAATCGACAAAAAATTGTAGGTCTCCTTGTATGTGAAGAAATTAACACACGCAGCATAAATTTTTGAGAAATTGGCCAATTGGAGCTATTTTGCCTCCAGAGGCATAAGTTGGGGCATTATACAAAAAGGCTAGCGGACCATGCCTCATATCCATGAGTTATACTACCTACTAGCGGGCAGGTTACAATTAAGAGTAATGGCACCACGCCCAAGTGGGGATGTTTTCCGCTCTTTTTTTTAATGCAAATCACAATAAACTTCAGCAAGTCTTTAGCTGCATCCGATATAGTTAAACATCTGGGATTTATCCGATGCTCTCTTAAGCCTCCCCTTTTTAAAAGGTATATTGGGGGTGTACGCTGAAAACCACCTTTCTCTCAGAAAGAAGTATGAGTTCATTGGCACTTACATCCATGAATGACATCGAAGAAACCGATACGCTTTCCATCCTCCTATGTGTGTCACAAAAAACCTGACTTGGAATGACGACATTTCCGACGTCGCCAAGAACGCTGCGAAAAGCCTAGGTTTCCTTAAGCGATGCAAGAAATATTTCACCTCCTCTGATTTGGCTATTTTATACAAGGGCTACATCCGCCCTAAACAGGAATATAATTCTCATGTCTGGGCTGGTGCTCCTAAAACCGCACTGCACCTGCTAGTTATGATACAAAAACTTGCGATAAACTTGCTAGTCTATTGACTCTCTGGAACATCGACGCAATGTCTCTTGCCTGTCATTGTTTTGTTCCACTGAAATAGCCAATTGCATTCCGCCCCTAAAAATATTCACCCATAATACTCGCCAGAGATCGAATGCACATCAGTTCACCCTTGAGCCCACTTTCGGACGTGCTGTAAAGTTTAGAGGTTCATTTATAAGCCGTACTACGCGAATATGGAATGTCCTGCCACGATCGGTCTTTTCTACGCAATACAACCCTCAACTATTCAAAGCAAGAGTGCACCGGTACCTCTCCTCCTTTTCCCCTTCCTCTAAGCCTTTCCGCGCGTGAGATGTCAAACATAAAATAGGTAATCAGTCCCTTGATCGCGAGTTCATTATAAAAAAAAATAATACTTGGAGTTTGGAAGAACTTGTGCAAGATTTGCCCTTCGACTTCTGTCTAATGGATATTCCCTCTGACTCAAGGATACCAGAAATACGTCGACTTCACTCAGGCAATGGAATGGCTTCGATCAGACACCGAGCCAGGGGAATGCATCACATTGTATTCTCACAGGGATGAGATCTCGGATAGACAAGGCTCAGAACAAGAGGTTTTTTTTTCAGGATCCGAACCTGCGATAGCGGTGGGTCTGTTGTCCGCCTTCATCAAATGTTACGTGGGCCGTTGATTTTGATTCATAGGTTTCTCGTGAGCAAAAGACTCTTTGGTGGCGATGGGTCGGTGTTGCACCAATCGACTGCAGTGTTTGTAGGCGTCCTTTCGGGCAACGAGGCTTTCATTCAGCACTTAAATATGTTAGGCTCATTCGACTCATTAATTAGTTAGGCTTATTAATGTCCTCATTCGACTTAAAATTAGGCCTCGATTATAGGCCCTTAAGGTTTTGGGGGTCTACGGTGATATTTCGATATGCTACAAAATGAATCGACCTTCATATACTCCCTATTGTAGGCACCTACCGACAATAGCTTCAAGAGCGATAACAGACAATCACTTGTTGGGAAAACACTCAGCAAAATTGAGAACAGTTCACACCAAGTATACATTTGCAGAGACTGCCCTAAGCCCAAAGCGAAAGATGATGTGAAACACATCTTGCAATATCCAAGTGGAAGCAGACAACAGCCTCAACTTTTAGGACAGGAGTTAAAGCCGTTGTCTGCTACCTTCTCCTTTTTTTCTCAAGGAACTAAACGAGCTTGCAGGTTTATCGGGGTGAATACAGTATCGTTCAGCTTATAAGTTAATTCCTCTACATAGGGCCCAGGGACGTTCTTAAGCCCCCTTGTTTTAGTTGGCTGAATTGGATTCTTTTTTTTTCGTGAACGTGAACAAATCGGAAGTGATGGTTGTTTCCCGAACTCCTTTGCAGTGTACGCTGCACATAAATGGAGTTCCATTAAAACAGGTGGAGAAGTTTAAGTATCTCGGGGTCTTTTTCACGAAAGATGGGAGAAGTGATACTTAGTTGTCCTGTAGAATTGGCCAAGCTGGTGCAATAGTAAAGGAACTGCGCCGGCCGGTCATCAGGAAAGCTGAGCTTGGAGTGAAAGCAAAGATCTCAGTTTTTAATTCAGTGTTCGTTCCGACCGTCATCTATGGTCATGAAATTTGGGTAATGACCGAAAGAATTAGATCGCCGGGTACAAGCTGCCAAAATGAGATTTCTGAGGTGCGTTGCTGGTGTTACTCTACGGAATAGAGTAAGAAATGTCAGTATTCGTGGGAATCTTAATGTTGAGTAGCTACTTCTCCGAGTGGAGCGATCGATTCTTCGATGGTTTGGAGACGTTGTTGGCATGCCCCTGACAGACTTCTTAGACAGGTCATGCTAGCCGAGATCCGAGCGCGTCGCCCCCCTGGTTGGCCAAGAAACAGGTGGTGGGATCAGGTAAAGATCCTCTCTGAGTCCCGCCTGAGGATTACGCCAAAGTCTCTTGAGTTGGTGGCGGAGGATCGAGAACGATGGAAAGACCATTTAGCCACCCTCGCTCCGCGACCCTTTTAAAGAATAAGCGGCATTCGAAAATGATGATGATATTTTTCATATACCTTATGAAAAATGGCTTGGAATATTTTAACATTGTACGTTATAACGTACGTTGTGGTACAGCGTACATTATATGTACAGCTGTACATTACATATACAGCAAACGTACATCTGTTGTGTGTAACAGATGTACGTTTTAGGCTGCTATGTTTTTACTTTTTTCTTTTTCAATTTTTAGGACAGGATTAGTAAAGAATGTTTAGAAAGTTTAGAATGATATTTTAGGGGTGTGATGTCTGATGTCCATTTGCGAAATTAATCACTATCACAACGAAATACCGATGACTATATTGACCCCCACTGTCTTTGTTCTGTTGTGTCATCAATGGATTTCTAAATACGTAAACAATCAGAGAGTACAAAGAAAACGTTAACCCAGGAATTATGAAAACACAACAAGAGAGCACAGGCAATGAACTACAAGTACACAAAGGCCGTGTTACGTAGTCGCGTAAATTTTTCCGTCGTTTGATGACAGAGTCGTGACAAAAAACTCTGTATCTGTACGATTAGAACTATATCTCTCGTGATTAATGGTACGTTTTAAAGCAAATGTCTTCTTGCATGTACCTCAGCTAGGGTTGGGCAAAAGAATAATACTGGGCTCTTTCTTATACCCTCGAGAAAAACGCACAACAAACGGATATGTTCTCAGCCTCGAACTAAGGTCAATCTGTGCTTTCCGTATTACTTAGAAGAAGATACTTTCCTGGGATTTTGTAGCGTGACGGTCTTCTTCATATCAAATGGTCATTGTACTTTTACCTACTCTAGTTTGCGTTTTATCTAACATGAAGTAATTTAATTAATTTTGCTGGCACATGTAGGTTAGATACAAATGCCTCACTACACGTGGATATTTCGTATAATGGTATTAGAGGCTGAAAATAGATGAATTAGGGCTTTGCAACGAGTTGAATAATTATTGTTCATAAGTATTCTATTTTTGTATGAATTTTCATAACAGAAACGCACAACAAAAGTGGTAATAATTGAAAAAAAAAAAAGAGATAAGATTTAAAATTTATTGCGCTGGTTTGTTTTGGCGGCGCTGTCAGTGCAATAAAACTGATTCAAACAATGAGGCACGTAGCATTAGCATTGCGAATTACATTGCACCGAAATAAATTATTATTCAAAAAACTTAGGTAATATACGCCTAGACTTCATGAATTGGACTTTAACTGTTGACTTATCGAATAAGGTGGCATATTTGATAAAGATAAGATTTGTTGAATATGGACAACAACAACGGTTCGCTTTTACTTCTTTTTGTTTTGGTGGGATCTGCCATCCTGCATAAAGTAGGTATCTAGGTGCTTTCCTTAAGCCAATATTTGAATATGTTCATATAGTTACAGAACTGATAGCAAAAGCAAATACTTTACCTATGTAGTGATAATGAAAAAAGATATTTATATGAGAATGTCTGATCGAAAGTTTGGCTTGTGAATTGTGAGTGAACAACAAAAATTCCTGAAATAAAAACAAATTTTGCCGAATAAAAACAAAAGAAGAAGAAAATGTTTGGTTCACAAACTGTAATCACTTTTCAAACGTTGATAACGCGTAAAAGACAAAGAAGTACAACCTTTCTACCCAGGGTGCATACATTTTACTATCTATCTTATAATACAGTAAAAAGAAACATGTTAAGCCATTCAAACCCTTAACGAAGCTGATAAGTTGATTCATCATTATTGAACCTTACATACACATATTCGAAAAAAAAACCCTATTGCGGCAGGTAAGGTTAGGTTAGGTTGAAAGTGGCAGTCGGATCCGAAAAAACTGACACATATAGATCTATTTAGTGTAGGTCCATTGTGGTACCACGTGGATCTAGAAAATTTTGCCGGGTTGTTTAACGAGTAGATCAACGAGCTACTAATGAAGCGTGAGAGACATTTTGTGTCAGTCACTCAGCCGTGTTTAGATCGCTGAGATCATTATAAAGGGTCCGCCAAATAACTTCTTTTTTTTTAAATGCTATAAAAAAAACTACTGAATATGTTCTTAAATTTCTTTTTTTATTTGAAAGTACAATCCTTCCAGTTAATAATGGAAAATAATATTATTCAAATGGCTGCCTCGGCTGGCCATGCAGTAGCCTACACGACCGACTTAGAGAAGATGCCGATTTTGCCTAAAAAATTATCTTTTCATATGAAGCTCATTTTGATCGTGGCGGGTATGTAAACAAGCAAAATTGTCGCATTTGGGGCACAGAAAACCCGCCCGCATACATTGAAAAGCCGATACACCCAAAACGAGTCACTGTTTGGTGCGGATTTAGGACCAGAGGCATAATTTTTCCTTGCCATTTTTCTTCAAAAATGAGCAAGGAGTTGTCGTTACAGTCAATGGCGATCGTTATCGGGCCATGTTGAACGAATTTTTGTTCACAAAAATTGAAAAGGAGGGTATTAGCAACATTTGGTTTCAACAGAATGGCGCTACGTGCCACACAGCCGAAGCTACACTCAATGTTTTGCGCCCTGCTTTTGAAGATCGCACGAGCTGATGTCGTTTGGACACCGTTGGACTATTATTTGTGAGGTGCCCTTAAAGATAAGTGTTACACCGACAAGTCAGAGACAAGCGACGCTTTAAAGGACAATATTCGTGAAGCCATTGGTGAAATACAGCTGCATACAAGCTATAATATGCTTAAAAATTGGATCGATCGTGTAGGCTACTGCATGGCCAGCCGAGGCAGCCATTTGAATGGAATTATTTTCCATTATTAACAGGAAGGATTGTACTTTCGAATAAAAAAAGAAATTTGACAAAATATTCAGTAGTTTTTTTTATAGCATGTTCAAAAAAAATTATTTTGCGCACCCTTCAGAAGAGAGCTCCAAGGTGAAGATTTCGTTTTTTAAAGAACTCCTGCACACCGAGCCATGTTACGTGTTTGCTATCCATGCACACCAAAGCCTTGTTGCCTATGCTTGCCTATAAGACAGTGTCATACTACACCACTGTCTAAGGCAAGCATAAGCGCAAGCATAAGCGTTACATACTTTAACCAAATTACAACAATTTGAAAAATCGTTTTTGAAAGTGCTTTAAGGTGTTTAAGTGAAATCTTTCAAGTTTTTATGTTCTTCTTATGGGGGGCATTATATTCTTCTGACCTTTTTTAAGAATTTTGTAAATTTCAAATTTATAAAACAACCATTTTTTTCATTTTTTTCAATTGCCT
The DNA here is from genome assembly GCA_947623515.1 of Neoascia interrupta. Lineage (NCBI taxonomy): Eukaryota > Metazoa > Arthropoda > Insecta > Diptera > Syrphidae > Neoascia > Neoascia interrupta. The sequence continues at coordinate 69,436,233 of OX392462.1, read as the reverse complement.
TTTCCAATAGCAGACCCACCAAAGCTAGCATTGGCTGTTTTTCTTAAATTCTAAGGGCACCAATTATTTCGTTAACGGTAAAACAAGCTTCTTTATTTTACTATGCTTTTTAAATAGGCTTAGAAAACTTAGGTTGGAAACAGCAATTTTTTTAAAACAGCTAAAAAATAAATAAATAGAGTGGGGCAACAGTTCGAGGTGAACCAGGGCCAACTTCTCAACAATGTATGCTGTGTGTGTTGATTTCTTCACATACAAGGGGACCTACAATTTTTTGCCGAATCCGAACGGCACTTTTGAGAAGTTTTTCAAGACAGTTGATACTCTCGGAGGGCTTGTCAAACCCTCGGGGGGGGGGCGTGAAAAAGAACAAGTCTTTTTTTTTTAGGTGACGATGGCAGGATTCGAGACCTCCGGCGTAGTAAGCACACACACTAACCACTACGCCACGGCACCCCACACTGTTTTTTAAAGCAGCTAGCTTAATTTTTATAGGCTTTGCTTTCCAAATTTCGACTTCGACAAGATCGCTAATAATACCATAATAATAATACCATTAATGCAAGAAGATTAAAAAAAAATATTTAAAAATATTTTTGAAAATGCTTTTATGTTTTCGAGTTAAATCTCAGAAGTTTTTGAAACTTCAAAATTCGCCAATTTTTCCTTCAAATTTTGTATAGTTTCTGATGCTTGTGATTTTTTTCATATGATTTCTCTAAATAGCAACGGAGATAAAGAGGGGGTGGAAGGAGGGGAACACACGTTTTTTCGTAAATTTTCGCGATTTTTTTGGAAAATGCGTCAAAACGGCTGTATTCAAACTCTTTTGGAAAATTGCGACTTAGGCACTTGTTTAATTTTGATTGTGTGTTAAATATCGGCTTTGTGCACTGAGCAATTCAAAAGTTATGGTCTCAAACACTTTGAAAAACGTCATCCATTTTCAACTCTTCATTTCTCAAAAACTTTTCAATACATATATTCAAAAAACAAAATTTTTTCATTAAAGTTCAATATTTTTTTTTTTAAAGTCCTGACTCGCCTATTGCGAACTAAGGCACCTCGACCTGAATAGATCTTTTGTGCCGTGAAACATCAGGATAGTTAGGCTAGTAGGTCATTCACCTTCCGTGCGAAATGGATAACACTACTAGCAGAGGAGGTCTTTCTGTCTTCCGAACTCAGTTGTTCTCTGAAGAAAAAGGTCCATCTAATACCATTTAGGGCTGGACATTCACATAGGATGTGTTCAGCGCTTTCGTCTTCCTCAATACAAAGTCGGCATTCAGAGGAGTCAGCTATTTTGATTTTAAAGAGGTGATACCTAAACCTGTGGTGCCCAGTTAGGTAACCTACTAGGTTTTTAAAATCATGCCTGTTTAGATTGAGGCAACTCTTGGCATTGTTTGTGAAGGGCTGAATGGCCCGTTTGGCCTGTCTCAGGCCTGGGGTGTCCACCCAATATGAGATACATCTAGTATGCTCCCAGTTTTTTATAACTTCGTAAATTGTCGATTTGGGGGTGGTGCAGAAAGGTTAAGGTCCCATAAAGGGGGTTTCCGAGCCTTTTCTTGCTAATTCGTCGGCTTTCTCGTTACCATCAATACCTTCGTGACCAGGAACCCACCACAGTTTGGTTTTGTTTCTTGAATTAAGTTTCTGTAGGGTATTGAAGCAGTGCATGACTGATTTGGAGTCAATGATGTGCGAGCTAAGGGCTTTTATAGCTGCTTGACTGTCCGTGTATATATGGATGTTTGCACCTATAATACCAGAGATGTATACGTAGCTGGCGCATTCTTGAATGGCGTGGAGTTCTGCCTGGAATACACTGGGACATTTTCCCATCGCAATAGTGTATTTCAGGTTCGGCCCGTAAACGCCGGCCCCACTCCCGACCCCAAAGTTCAATATTTACTTGACTTAAATTTTTTTTCTAGTTTTTGCTTGCAAAACTTCTCAAAATAAATACCTAAAAATTTTTAGTCCATGCATGCGGCTTTCTTTTTTCAGTTATTGACTAATAAGAGCGTTGAATTTAAAAAAAAAATTAACTTATAGGTAATAACGTAAAAATTAAAATAAGATTTTTTTTTTTAAATTGGTTTGAAAATTTATTGTTTAATGCTTATTCCTTAAAACAGCTTTTCTTTTACAAAAAGTATAAAGTTAGTTATTGCATTGAGTGTAACCGTTACGTTTTTTTTTCTGTGATGTCGTTATTTTTTTTAGAAAATTTGCCAAAGAAAATTTAAGAAACTTTAAACGAATTAATGTTATTTTTATTTTCTGTTACAAGTCCTTGTTTTTGTGACGAAGCTCTGGTTTTTAATTAAAGCTGAGCTTCTAAGACTCCTTTCAAAAATATTTGAAATAATGGAACTTGGTACCTACCTTCATTATTCCAAACCTTTCCCTGGCTCACATGAGAAATACGTCCTTATTGTTGCATTTTTTGCAAATTGTTTTTCTAATGACGATGGCAAACGATGGCCAATTATGTTATCCTACTTCCGCCTGAATCAAATATAATATTCATCTAATCAAATTGGTAGCCTTTAAATGCTCGTAAACGTCATGCGGGATCTACCTATAATACCTACCTAACTATCATTATTATTAGGTACTTAATTTTTACTTAACCGGTACCTTCCTAGCCATTTAGGTTTTATATTTACCTACCTATAGTGCGCCAAAATACTAATTTAGCACAACACCTGACAAATATATGTACCTACATAGGTATGTATCTTCATACAATGCCGCCCATTGTGTTGCTGTTGCAAGGTCACGGTTTTAAAGTCTGACAATGACCCACTTTTGCAATTGGGACAATCACAAATGAAGCAAGAACTCAAGGCATACGCATAAGCATACGTATAGGTACAGATAGATAATATAAAAATGCTCATGCATCTTGAGCATTCACATGTCACTTGCCAATTTAATGGTAAGCATTGTCAAATCCATTGCTTTCCAACTCAGTTTTACATCAACTGATCTAATACATAATTTGCTTAAAATATTATTTGAATTCCTTGTACGCAAAACATAATTGGGTGCACCGTGCACGTAATAAATATAACAATCCAGTCAGACACACGTGAAACCTTAACGCAACCCCAATGCGCAATCAGCATTGCTGAAGGTTTTCTCTATTAGCTTCTCTGCGAAGAACAAAGCAAAACAAAGACAACTAAAAATAAAACAAACGAAAAACAAAGAGCCAGAAGATAGCAACATTTTCAAGTTCAATATCACAGTTTTCTTATATCACAATAGAAAGTTGACACACATTTACCACCCTTTGTTGTCCCCCATCACTTACCGTATTAACAAACTCGGCGATATTCGATGAAATTTGGTAATTGCCCTCACACCAATCAACGGGCGAACTGCCCGGCTTTAAGTGCTCCCAAGCCATCTGGTAGAAGCTAAAACTGCTGCTGCCGGTGTTACTCAGATTTGTGGCTATTGTCTTTGACGTCCTTCACGAATGCAGGCCTCCAATTGAGGCCTTTCGGATGGGTGAAACGTTCTATTTTAGTTTAAAATAATGCGGTGCTTTGTCCATACAATTTTCACTTAGGGGTTGTTGCAAGAGAGCACGTTTCTTCGCCCCAAAAACTATGTTTACACACACGAGAACGCGACCGTGACTGATGCACAATGCAGTGTGACAATTGATAAAGTGCACTGCACCACAAAATAGGCGCAAGACGAGAGAAAATTAGGCAATGAGAGAAATAATGTTACTGCAGCAGCAACTACCCGTTCCTATGGTTCTTCAAGTCCTTTCACTTATGTCAAGCAGTGAAGGATAATTATGGGGTGGTTGTAGCGCTTGGTTCTCTGTTATGTAAGTCGCAATTACCCTTTGGTTTGGCAACCGTTTGTCCTAAATCGAACACACAACACGAAACAAAGTTCTTTAAACTATACTCAAAATATGTTTTTTTATTATTTTATTCCTGACTTAATCAAGCGTCAATTCAGTTCAAGAAAACTTTACCGAATGAAGTGGATTTCACTTGAGCAACAAACGGCAACGATACACATTTCACGGAGAATGAAAATAAAACACGACCACAACAACGGAGTCTCTCTGTTCAACTAAACGGTATTCTATCTGGCGAAAAACCGTTTTGGGGGCTGTTCTCACGAGCATGAAAATTCACTACCCACCCACACAACCCACTCCTGTCACTTCACTTTGGAATAACAGAAGCAAGAAAATGCATAAACTGTCTCATGTCGTTTGTACCTGCGCTATTATCATTTGGGGGGTTGAGTAAGCTCGCTATTCATTGCCCCTATGTCTATGTCGTCGATACGATAGTTCAGCTGTTTTGTGCAATTGCCTTTGACTGACATTCGTGGAACCGTTCCGTTGTTGTTTACTGCTATGAGTCGAGTGTGAATTTGTCTCTTTTGAGCAGAATGTGTCTGTTTTAACTCAGCAGATTGTGGCCAGTGGGGTTGACTCAAACTCGAAGGCGTACAAGTACAACTGTTCTTGAACAAAAGACTTTTCTGCAGGTTAGTTATGCAAATGAAAATTCAAATCATGGAAAAAAGTACATAATGTATTGTTTATGTTTTATAATAAACTCGCGAATAGGGACAAGGTCTATGAGGAAAAACTACCCTTAAAAATTAGTATAGCAAGCGAAAAGAATTAGAGGAAACATAATGCAGTACGCAACACAAACCCTACTATATAAGCAAGCCCGGAAGCGCCGGAAATGGAACTTGCTTTTTACTGTACCGTTAACAGCACAGATCCTCACAGACTCTAAGGGTGCGTCTCCACAGGTTAGCTTCCAGGACAGAAAAATCCAGGGTAGGTAGGCAGAAATATTTTTGGTCGGCACATTATGGCAAGGCGATTCAGTCGTCATGTCTATGCTGAACAAAACGGATATTCGCTGCATCATTGCGCTAGGATCACTTAAAAAATTGAATAGAATGCAAAGTAAAGTAAAAAGAAAACACCGTTTTTGGGAGAATCCTTTCTTAGAAGAGGGCTCTTCACGATCTGAAGGAACATTTATTAAAAGATATTTTGTGGGACTTGAAGCAACATTTTTTTTAGAAAATTATTGAAAAAAAAATTTTTGGAAATAGAATTGAAATTATATCCAATGAATTATTCTAGCACGACGCACATTTCCTATTTTGGCATTTCTCAAAAGAATAAAAACGAATATATATCCCTTTTTAGCAAAAATCCATCATAACTCTTCCGTGCACGTCATCACAAAGCGGAGTCAGCCGATAGACTACCGCCCTGGTCTGGAACACACAACAGATACACAAATTCCAGTTTCTCGTCAAGTGCTCTCGTTAACAGTGCTGTTTAAGCCGAAAATCAAAACAGAAAAAAAAATCTTGAAAAAACGTCTTGCCGAAAAAAATTCCAACTATTGGTGTCTCCACAGAATTTTGTCTAGACATATTTCTCGCCTGGAAATCGGCAAGACGAATCAATGACTAAAGGAGACACTAGGCAACGAACAAAACAACTTTTTTCTCTTTGGATTTGAATAGCGATTTTTGCGTTGACTATAATTAGGCCACATGAAAACCTTATAAAAGAAAAGAAAAGAAAAAAAGTGAGCATTTCGATCACCCAATTAGGTACCTACCCGGCAATCTTTTTAAATCTTTTTTAAGCTTGAAATTCAGGGGATAGCAAATATGGGTGTAAGCAAACTTTGCATACCCCCAACCCATCAATGAGCCCATGCAGTGATAAAGAAGAACTTTTCCACAACACCATTTTGATTTCCTCTGGATATGAGTTTAATGAAATCACCCAGGGACTTATATTATCTTCCTCGTTTCTTAAGCTTGCAGTATCGGAAATCGCATTTGTGTGCCTCGATCTCTTATAGGAAACCTTAGGGAGAGTTGTTACTTAAATTTAGCATAATAATCATATTAAAGGGGCAGGGTGCCGTGCCGTAGTGGTTACTGGGTTCGAATCTTGCCATCGTCACCTGAAAAAAAACAGTTCTTTTTCGAGGTGCCCACCTCCGCGAGGGGTCTGAGAAGCCCTCCGAGGGTATCATATGTCTTGAAAAACTTCTCAAAGTGCCGTTCGAATTCGGCAAAAATTGTGTGTAAAGAAATTAATACAAACATCATACATTGTTGAGAAGTGGGCCCTGGTTCACCTCGAGCTGTTGCGCCACTCTATTTATTTTTATCATACTAAGGCATTTGACTCTGAACATCTAGCCACCATTTGTTTGCAGAATTGCAGATTGTGGTTACTTTTTTCCATTTTAAGCAGTCCGCCCTAAAATAGGAAAAGGACCTCTTATGGTATCAACCGCGTTCTTACTTTCCATCGGCAAGTCGTAGAAAGGCAAACAATTGTGTGCTTTTTAACTGCGGAAAAAGGGAAGTAAAACCAATACTAGGGCAATTTTCTTTTGCAGATATAAAGTTTTAATTACAGTTTGATGCGAGTTTCGTGCGAAAACTCTAACGGCAATTGAAAAAAATCGATATAACTGTTTTATGGATTTAAAATTTAAAAAATGGTAAAAAAAGACCAAAAGGACGTATGTCCTCCATCTCCGAAACGTTAATAGGTAAAAATTTTAAATAACTAACGGCCCTGAAATTAAAAACCAAACTATAGCAGCTTTGAACTAGTAAATTTTTTCCGAGTTGTGCTTCAAAACACTTTAGTTAACTGACTAAAATCATGTGTGTGCTAGCAAACAATATCGTACCTTCAGGTAACTTTTTTATGCCGAAATATTCATACTGGGATTCAAATTACTATTTCATTGTGGCATCATTTCGACAGTCTTTGAAGCTCAGCATCTTTTGTGCTCTAGGACAGCAACGATCTACTTGCGCACTTTTAAACGCGGGAGAGCAGAACTGCGCTAACAGTAGTGCTCTCTTAAAACAAAAGCTCTTATTTCCCAATTTAAATCAAATCTATAAGTTAAATTTATCACAGTGAAAAGCCAAGTGTTTGACCCATCTATCGGATTTTTTTTTATCTGTGGCCAAAAAGAAATAGGGATATCAGAAAAAGTTCTTTGCGCTATGCCAGCACCGTCTAGCATCAAAGTCCTCAATTTATCGAACTGCCCTTGTATCTTTTAATAAACATTTTAACTATTGCTTTCTAATATATAATGTTTTAACATTTAATTTCATCACTCCTCAATCGATATCACTTCTTACACGTCACCTTAGCGGATTCCACTGCACTTAGAGAAATATATTGGTTTATAGGAAGCGTATTTACAACAAACGGTTTTAAAATAAATAAAATATCACGAACACTCCACAAGAAAACGCTTACAAGATTGCTCCGTGGTACTTCCAAGCGATACTTATCGAAATTTAACTGTTACTAACTCGGGCAACAATTTTGGACAAGACAAACTATATGATCCCTCAGTGACTTCAACTACTATCGACCAATTTTGTCCCCTAAACTTTATAAATCTGATTGAATGTACAAAAAAGACAATACATTAAGTTAAATTATTGCTACATATTCTTGGAACATGCATTTTTCTTCTTATATTTAAAAATATTATCTTATGTCTAAATAAACTTGTTAACATAAAACCAGAAGAAAGAAGTGGAGACGCATCTTCCTTATTTCTTCTTTCGATCCTGCGTACATTTCGGGCAGAACCATTTCCCTTTTGGTTTGGTTGTGAGTCCAACACAGGCAAAGTGAAACCATTCAATAGGACACTAAAAAAAATAGTCAAATAGTTAGTTTCATGTTGACGCAAGCATCAAGGCTACAAAGGCCCAGATTTTCTAGCACTTGAAGACACAAGAATTATCACTTACATCTGGATTGTCGCACCCAATCATTTCGCCGTAGGACACTTGATGGCACAGACAGTATGTGGGCTCATTTGGATCCACTGGCATATCAAGCACATCGCTAGGATGAGTTGCTGGTCCCGATTCCTTTTCGGATTCTTCAACCTCGGCATTCTTCTAGTGCAAAACGAGGAAGGAACAGGGTAGTACGACATTAACATAACATTAGGCAATCACAGAACAGGATGTGTGTCAGAAAACAAATTCAAAACAAACGGTAATGGAGTATGATGAACATAATGGAAATGAAAAAAGACATGGAAACAGAGATAACATGCAGCAAATGGAAACAAATTGTAGCATAACAGCAAATTACCTGTGTCAAGCAACTCAACTAAAATAGAAAGAATTTTGTTTATTCAAAATGATAAACAATAGTTTTTTGTTGTTGAAACATTGAAGAAAAGGCAAACAAAACGTTTAGAAAATAATAAAATAAACTTGTAGGCTTTCCTTTTTTAATGAATGTAATGGAATTCGAGATGATGATTACCTTTTGACCCTTGCGATTCTCTTTTTCTTGATTTACCTTCTGCTTTTTCTTTTTGCTACCTTGTGCTGTCGTTCCACCAGCGCCACGAGTTTCATCCTCCGAGGATGGTGAGCGTTTCTTTTTGCCAGTTGCCTTGGCATCCTTGGTTTTTCTGCGGCCCTCTATCCAAAGCAAACATCAAGTAAATAAAAAACTTTTAAGAATTTTGCACCACTAGAACCTACTTTTTATGACAGTCTCCTCCGACTTGCTTCGCGTAGAGGCAGCTTTGTCTTGGATTTCCCCCTCGAATCTTGCCAAATCATTGTCCAGCCTTCGAATTTGCTTGTCCACTAGCTCGTAGGTTTGAATGGCCAGTTGAACTTTATCGTCGCTATACTCCTTTGCCTTGCCAAAAAGCACTTGAATCTCATGTAGGCGTTTCTTGCGATCCTCCTCTGTCATCGCATCCTTGTTGGTAACTAAGTTTTTCATAAATTCTTTGGCATGGCTATCGATACTTTTCATTGCTGTTTGTGCTCGATCGTCCAGCTTGCGCATTAGCTTGAAATTCCGTTCGAGTTCTGTGGGCAGCGACTCCAGACCTACAGACGGAGCTGATGTTTCTCAAAATGGTAAGCTGTGTGCATACGCGTACTTACTGTCCAGGTAATTCTCTAAATAAAGAGCAGATGTCATGTTTTTCACAGAAATTTCGCGAAAATAATTTTTTTAAGACTAAATGGTTTTGATTTTTTGTTATTTTTCCCTGCTTCGCTCTTGATTACGCGTCTTTTCGTGATTTTTGGATTTTTTTACAATTTAACAAATCTGACAGTTTGTTGGAGGGAGTTTCAAGGGAAGTGAAAACGTCAAAATTTTTATATGTAGGTATTCTATTACAATAAGAATTTGCCAGACAAAAGCGGAATGTAAATGTTCAAAAAGTCTGATGCATTCTAACAAATTCACGTTGGGCTCTACATCCGAACAGCCAAATACGTTTTTCTCAATTTTGAAGTTTGTCTGGCGTTGTATTTGTGAAGCAAAGCTATTCTACAGCGGACAAATGAATTTTATCCAACTTCACACATGCTTTGTATGCGTATATGCGTTGATTTGGATTCAAAACCAAAAGCGAATTTCTCTTCTGTTCAGAAGCGGAACTGTCAAACGAGTCCAAGAAAACACTTTCAGGACAGTCCAGAAGGCTCCAGGACGACCAACCGAAAAGGCCAATACATTATTATGTTTTGCCCATAAATTACTGAATAACTAGGTATTCAACTTGCGTCCTTCTTGCCCTCCAACACCCAATTGCTTACGTGTTTTATAAAGCCTTTCAAGATTTTATAAAGCTTAAAATGTCCGTGTCGGTGAATGCGTGTAAGAACAAGAAGATACAACAACAATTTACATTACGTGATCAGCTGATGTAAAAGCTCCTAAACGAAATTGCATGGAAAAGAGGAATTGGTGAATTTACTCCCATTTGTAAGCAGATGTCGGCGGATGGGTTAGTTCCTCAATTTCAGCTTGTGGGCAAAGCTTTTACAATATGAAGTTGAATATTTAGTTAATCAGTAATTTATGACCGACACGGAAATTTAATGCTTTATAAGAAACGTAAACAAATCGGCGTTGGCGGGCAACAGGGACGCAAGTTGAATATCTAGTTATTCAGTAATTTACGCTTTTGTTTAACATTCCTGAGTTAAGTACCCAACACTGTATATGTGAAAAAGAGCTATTCCTTGTCTCTTTATTCAATGCTTATTTTACACGCATACGAATTGACATTGAACTCATATGTCATTTTTACAGTTAGGCAAATGTAATAACAAACGCGTGTCGTAATCTTTATAATATTCTTTTATTCATACGTATGTAATGCAGTATATAGAGCTTTTAACAATTTGACGTCTACTGGTATTATCGAGTTCGGGATGCCAAGGCTATGCTAAAAATATTTTCATTATATAACACAGAAAAGATAAGAAAAGTGTTGTATAAACAGTGTATACGACCACAAAAGGGTACACGGAGATCATATCTTCGGAACACTTTTTCGATACTTTCCACATATTTTATTAAAATAGTTTTGCGGTCAATTTAAAGAACGGAATAAGCACAATAACTTCTTTTCTTATCGGCACATTCTAGGTTGAGTAGTTTGTTAGTAATTCGCACTTCTACAGAAACTATTGAATATTTTCATATAAAAACGCGATTTGCTTGGCATCCACGTTCGAAAAATATGAAAGACGTCAGATTTTGACAGCCATGGGTAAAGGTCTATAGAGATGTTTGTTCACTTGTCAAAATCAATTACGTTCAAGCTGTCAATTGTTTCTGAGGTATAAATGTGCGATTTGAGTATGGATTCACTGCAGTTTCTTAATTATATAATAACTTTTAAGTTAAAGTTTTATCACCACAGAAAATCGTGGTACTAGGTATTATGCGCTGTTTGACCCCCTTTCGGTCCACATACGACAAATTATCAAACACTGCTGAACGTCATACCTTTTGGTCCTTTATATCTAGGGAAGTCGTGGTCAGGTCTGTGAATAATACGTTTGGCAACTGTTTTGTGTAATTGTTTGCATGAAAATTGTACTTTTGTGAATGCCAACATATTTTTCCATATTATAGTTATGCAAACAATCACCAGATATCACACATTAATTAAAAATAAATTAAATTATCTTCCAATGTTTTGTCTTTCTTAAGGTTGGACTTTTTTAAAACATCCAAATGAGTATAACCTTTTTTTCGGGCATGGATTATTGAGACCTTATCAAGACACATTCCCATTTAAAAAAAAAATTAAATTTTTTAAGCACAAAATTAAAATTTATTAAAACAAACAACCGAGCCGAAACCGTGAGTGAATAAATAAAAATACACTAACAACAATCCATACAAAGTTCTTGAGGGTAAGACGTCAAATACGGAGACGTCAAAACTCAAACAACTCTATAGAGTAGTAGAGTGACAGTCCACTGACGTTTCTTCAAGAGAAATCAAAACAAAACAAATATAAATTTTCAACAAGTTAAAAATTTTGTCCAATTGAGTATTTTATTTAAACAAAAATGGCGGACTACGACTCTGATGAAGAAAGATCCCAACTGGACAAACTACAATACGCCGACGTTAAAGCGGGCATGTTTGTAAGTGGTTGGGACGATGAAAATGATTTAATCGAAGAAGACACAAATCCCCAGGGTTAGCCAAACATTTGCCAGAAAATAAAAATGAAATTTCACATTGGGTTTTGCAGCAACCTTAGAAAGGACGATTCTGTGGGCTGTAAATGAAAACAAAATTGACGAAGTACGCTCAGTTCTTAAATTAAAACCAGAAGCTGTGAATGCAGTCGACCCAGATGGTTACACTCCCTTGCATAGGTATGTAAGAAATTGTAAACACCAGTCAGGGTTGAATAAATCAAAACGATTGATTGCAGAGCGTGTTACAATAATTTCACAGACATAGCTCAGCTTTTGGTGCAGTACAATGCTAATCCGAATGCCCTTACCAAGTTTAAGTGGACTCCACTGCATTCGGCTTGCAAATGGAGCAATGCTGAATGTGCTGCTTTTTTGCTGCAGCATGGTGCCGATGTGAATGCCAAGTCCGATGGGTTGCAGACGCCCTTGCATGTTGCATCAACCGTTTCGAACTGTAGGAACACAGCAATGACACTGCTTTTAGATAGAAACATCGATGCTCAAGCAGAAAATAATTCCGAGGAGACGGCGGATGTTATTGCCAAGCGAACGGGGATGACGTACCCGGTGTTTGAAATTGGACATCCATCTTATAATATCGAGACTGGTTTGATTGAGTAGAATGAAAAGGTATGGTTGGGACTTTGGGAATTTTTTTAATTGAAATATAAAAAGGAAGATAATGTACGTTCACTTAGAAGCAATTTTCTTTCATCCCTCGAGGTAAGCTTAAGCTGCATCCACCAGTTTTGTTTATTCCACTTCGCTCTTTGTAGTCTCCACCCAGTTGTCGATTCCTAGCTTCCTTACGTCAGCAATAACGTCGTCAAGCCGAAACGGGTTCCCGGCACTTGCAGTGTTGTACGGTGTGTAGGTAGGTATATTACTTTCTGCGACCAGCTTTCAGGCATGTGGTTAACATGCCCGGTCCATGTAAACCATTACGCCTTCGCGAAGTTGACATCTGTGCCATGGCATATTTGCAGAAGTTCCATCTGCATATTAGAAGAAGTGCCCCATCTGAGCTTTGCGCTTGCCAATCGAGTAGGCCCAACAATTTTCCTCAATATTTTTCTTTCTAAGATTCTAAGCTCGCGTTCTATTCCGTCGAGTTCATGTTTCAGATCCATAGCATAGCACGGGTCTGCTAGGCGCCTTGTGTGTACTACACCTGGTTTTGCTCTACGGGACGCGGTGCCTGATTTGAAAATCTCAGCATGCCCGTAACATCTGTTGCCACAATGCTATATCTTCATTTAGTTTATTTCCCCTTCCCACTATACGCTGTGTCAGCTGCACAAAGGAGTGCTTCGTACATTTCCTCAATCTACTTGCGATTGAAAAAAATTGAAAAGAAAACTTACTTGGAATAAATATGTATTTTCTCTAGCTGCCTCTATGTGCGCATAGTTCTGCCAATAAACAGTTTTGCATAAGCACTCTTTTTCATGCATCGCCGCTACTAGCCTTATAATTTTTGAATAGATTGCAAGAGCTTGAAGCGCTTAATTGATTTTTATCCGTTTTGTACAGTCGAAAACTTGCTCGAGGTCCATCAAAAGGATATGCGCCATTGCTTTCGTAGCATTTTTCTATAATTTGCTTTAGCAGACCTAGACATCTAAAAATGCTCCCAAAATACTGCCCTTTGGTATCGTTCAAATTTCTTAAAAGCAGGATATTGTGCGAGTTTCCATTGTAACATCTTTAAACTTGAAATTTAAATCAAGTTTTTTCATTCGATAAAAAAAAAAAAACTGGACTAGAGAAATTTCAGCACAAATGTTATTCTAAAACGTTACAAAGTAAAGACATTACTAAGAAGATCTGGAGTCTCCAACAAAGCTCCAACACATTTCCACTCTTTTGTGTCTGGATTGTATTCCTCGACTGAATCCGAAAAACCAATCGAGTTAAATCCCATGCAAACCAGCAGGCGATTATTTACACTCAAACATCTCAAGCAGTGTAGTCCAATCCGCAACGGCTCAACTGGTTGCCAAATGTTTCGTGTTGGATCGTAACACTCAACCTTTCGGCTAATGATTCCATTACTGGATATTCCTCCAACAACATACAACAAACCATTAACTGCAGTGAAACCAAAGGAATTGTTAGACTCACTTCTTGGTGCCATTCGAGTCCATGTGTTCATAGCCGGATCATAACGTTCCATTACCGGAGTACCATTTCCCGTGGCATACGAGTAACCATTCAAAACAGCTACCTTAACATAAGTAAACTCTGTGTGCGTGTATGCAAGCGCTTCCCAGCTGCGTGTAGCAAAGTTGAATTTTTCAACTCCGTGTTGCCAGTTGAGATTGTGTATATCACTACACCCTCCTACAACATAGAGATCAGCGTTTATTACTGCCATTCCAGGGAAACAACGGGGTATTCTCATCGAAGGCAGATTCTGCCACTTCTTCTTAACCAGATCGTAGCATTCAACGCCTTTTAGAACGCGATCATGAACACATCCGCCGGCGATAACAAGCTTTTTATCTAATATCTGGGCTCTATAGCGTTGCTGGGAGCGCGTGGGATTGACTCGACTTCCCACTCGTTGTTGTATATATCAAAGGTTTGAAGTTCTAGAACGTCAGTGAATTCTCCGGTAAGTAAAGCCATTTTTGAAAGACTTAAGCGCGATTTTATGTTAGCCACTGCCATGTCGTTACGCTTTTCAGGCACAAGATGCCATTCTAGCCAAGAACAGATCGTTTCGTAGCATTCAACGCACAGCAGACTTCTATTCTTGATGATAAATTGCGGGCTAAGAAGAGCGAAACGAACATGAGTCAAAAGATTAACAATACCTTTCATACGATTCGCCTTATCGTGTGCAAACCACGTTGTTAGACTGAGAAACAGCGCTTCCTCACTGATACGCAAATGGTCGCTGGATATGATTTTGCTTAGCTGCTTGTCATTAAGAGTCAAAAACTCCTCTCCTTTCGAAACCTCGTGAAAGTTTCTAGCGGCGAAAGTACACGCCTTCTCGAAGAATTCGCTGTAATTATGCAGATCAGCGATCAACGCGAATCCCAAGCAGTTGCTGGCATCTAGCTCGTCTGCCATAAAGTCACAGCAAGCACCAACCAAAGGGCTCATTTGCAAAAAGTCTGCAGCTTTGAATACACTTGCGAACGTTTCGCTACGGAGTTCAATCGAAGACTTGTACATAAAGTCAAGAATCAACTTGAGGGTCGCCCCGTCAATGTCGCCAACGGAGACCTCATCAGCCTTAGCTTCCTTCATGACACTGCGAAACATTGCTCGGAAATAATCACTGGATGCAGCGAGAACATTCCGATGCGCGGCCACCTTGAAATTATCGACTTCAGTGACCAAAACAATGTCAGTGAGTTCCATTTCTTCATAAAAGGACCGCAGTTTCTTTGATACGTTATGGGTTTGCGTATCACAGACGAAGAGCTTTCTTTTGTTAGATGCGGGCTGGCTTGAGGTAGGACCTGAGTACAGGCTTGCCATTATGTAGGACGGTTCTAAAAATGTTCCATGTTTGGATTAAACGTGCCATATTTTTATCTTACTATACTGACCTTTTTATTTTTGAGTTAAAAATTAAAGCTGTTTAAACAAGTTTTTTGATTGAACAAAGGAGATTGCTTCGGATTCGTTGACTGTAAATAAAAAATTAGCCTATACATGAAATAATACAAACAACATTTTCGCTATCAGTTCATAGTACGGCCTTGAGTCTTTAGTGAAGGACTATCAATGCAACAAGTGGAATGCACGTGTGTCCTCCTTCGTTCTAGGTTTTAACCATTTTTAAGATAAATTCCAGAAAGTCTACTAACGTGCTTTTACATATATATTTAGGTTTGTAAGGTTGCTTGGTAAAATGTTGTTTTTGTTAAATATAGTAGTCTGAACTTTAAGGATTTTGTCGTCACAACAAACAAAACAACTGCAGAACCCTACAACTGCAGTCGCATCGCAGTGGCGTCTATTTTTGACAGTTGGAAATAAGTTCTGTTGGATGCATTGCTTCTAAATTTTTGCTAAGGCTCCAATGACATTTTTTTCTTGGTTGTTTTTTCAACCAATTATAATAGCCCCTATAATATTATTTTTAGATAGATATCGAGCGAAATTGGCAGCCCATACACACACTGATTGAAAAAGATCCAAAATTGTTTTCGTGAGCACTATGATGACGAACGCATGAAGAGAATCTTTCTTATGAAGGGAAACATTTTGGAGCACATGCATCATCGATAGCATGTGCATGTTTTTTATACCCCATCCCATAGTATAGAAGGTATATTAAGTTTGATTCATAGTTTGTAACATAGAGAAATAATCACCGTAGACCCCCATGACTTTGAAGCCATATGCATAATAGTCTTAAGCGTGATTAATCTTATGTCGAAATACAACGAAAATCCCACTCAAGTTCTACCAAAAGATTGTGTTGCCCGTAATAGACTTAAGGGCCAACTATAATAGTCGGAAGCAAACTGATGCTAACGTCATTACCGAACGAAAAGTTAGCTTTAGTTTCGTCAAACAGACAAGCAACTTGCAATTGCCTTTTGCAAAAGTATAAATCTGTCAATTTCATTTGTTTTGCAAAGCGTTGTTTTGTTTACGTGCATCTATTTTAAAAGAATAAAAAAAAAAAACAAATAAAAACAATTCTGCTTTCTTTTGGTTCAAGTTCATTAGAATCAGCCACACCAAAACCAATTTCAAAATCTACGTACGAAATGTGCGGTCGGGAGCGCTCAATACGTACGAAACAAAAGTCAAAGAAAACTTTACGAAACTGACCCGACCGATATTATGGGCGCGTTATATGAATCGAATGCATTCGCACAATTTCTCAAGGCTCCGTACGTAGCATTCAGTCTATTATAGTTGGCCCTTTAAGCAAACGATTTGAAAATTTTATGAGATTTCACTGTGTACGTCTCGAATATCACATTGCCTTGAAAATTTAAAATCAAATTTGAAAATTATGTCACTTTTTCTTCAACTTTGGATGTTAATATCTCCGAAGCCGATTGTCAGATCTAAAATGTGTTTAAACTTATGAGGCAAGCGTAAAATTCTTGGTATATTCCCTTTTTTCACGGATTTTTTAAAGCACGTTTAAAAATAAATATGGGCTTAAATATGACAATGAGTGAACTAATGACAAGCAAAACCAAAACTTTAAGCACAAATTACTGAATAACTAGATATTCAACTTGCGTCCCTCTTACCCTCCAACACCCACTTGTTTACGTATTTACGTGTTTTAAAAAGCCTTTAAAGCCCACTTTGGTTATTAGCATGAAAAATCAAAGCGATATCCTCGCTTTAGTGTGTTGTGATTGGCATTTAAAAAAAGCGAATACCGCCCCCATTTAGGCGTGGTCATACTTAATATGCATTCTAATAAACGATTTTTCTAACATTCTAATAAACGCACTATAAAATGTTCAGATATGTGCGTAAGCTATCAAGTGAATAAATTTTCGCCACGCCCACTTTTGGGGGCGTTTTTAAGTATAAACCAAATTTTTAATACTTGAAAAGCGTGCAATCAACACGTGTATACCACTTCTGATAAAAAATATAAACAAAAATACAATATTATTGAGAAGATTCTTAAGTAAAAACTTCTAAAAACAATTGAAGTTAAATGAAACTGAAATTTTACAACCAAGATTTATGACACAATTCGGAGTTTGACAGTGGTCAATTGGGATGCGGTATCCAACGATTCGCCTAAGCGGATTGTAGCCCTCACACTAGTTTTAAATATTTTTGACGCATTTAATAGAGAAAACATTTTATGCTTAACCTACAACCAAAAAAGCAAATCGGATTTATAATAAATCAAAAGGTTTCGCTAAATTTATATTTATATTTTCACTGGAAACCAATCCACCATTAGGACAAATCTTCTACCCCCAGGGGTCTAACCATAGCTTTCATCGGATAGCATCATTGGAACAAATCAGTGGAACAATGTCTTCGGTTTTTCGACAAGTCATTTATAGCAATCATTGAAAATTTTTGTCAGTGCCAACAAACAGCTACAGGCGTTTGAGGTTGGAGTTGACCAGTGAAAGGAAAACTGTCAGTTGAGAATAGAAAGAGAATGGAATGCTTTTCAGTGAAACGATTTTGTCGGAAAAACACAAATCAAAATCGGCTGTTCCTTGAAATTAATTTCCGTCAGTGAAATAGTAAAAGTAAAGAAAATTTTAGTATTAATTTATACATTTTCATTAGGGCCGAAATATGAGCTCATTATAAAATTCGAGAAAATTGTGTTTTCGTTCATAGTTTTCGTATTAGCTTTGGCAGCTGTTCCAGGGAAGGAGCTGGAAACTCGCAGCAAGAGAAAGTCAATGGGGCGCCCATTTTGATTTCATCAGCATGATTTGTTTATTTTTGTACTAAATGCTAATGAAAGTGCAATGCAGGATTTTGGTTGGATAGAAAAACGTTTGAATAAATTTACAATAATTATTGATGAATGAATTAACCGGAAAAATCAAAATACTGCAACATTTTTTGTTATCTTTCTATGTCAATCGGGAAAACTGTCCTTTACCACTACACTGGTATTTAAAAAATACCGATTCAACATAAAGCCGCGTTGTCACAAGCAACGTAAAAAACTGACAGAAACAGAATCCCATACATTAGCAACTGAAACCTAAATTCGCTGAATGCTTTTTGCATTGCTAATGTATGAAATTCTGTTTCTGTTCCTGTTCCTTGTGACAACGTCTTTAGTTATTTGTTCGTTTCTGTGATTCCCAAAAACTGATGGTAACAGGTGATTTTATTTATAAATTTAAATTAACAACGGATCAGCGACTTTATGAAAAAGTTCTGTCTGTATGTTATGCAAATAGTACTCTTATAACTGGTATATTGCATAAGGGTTAGGGCAAAATAAATTCATGTTTAATGCCTTTATACTTAACTTAGATTGGTAAAAATAAAGTTCATCTATTTGCTTAAGAATTTCCTGGTGCAGAAAAAAATCCATAACTGCAAATGGGTTTATAAATTAAAAAAAACAAGGATTAAGTAAAGAAGCCTGCATTAAACGGGTGTGTGTCGCGTGTTTTTCAATGTGTGCACACATTTATATATGTATTTAGGTCTAAAATGTCACCATAATCGTGAGTCACTATAACGTGAGAGGCCCCTTTAAATTCGGGACTCCAAGCGCGTAGGGGCTGCGAAAAAATCTGTAGTTTCAAATGGAATTTTTGGATTTTTTTTAACCTAATTATAAATAAGTGCCATGGTGCATGACGTCCCAATATCGATTCCCAACCGGAGCAATAAAAGTTTTTCACGAAGGTTTGACAAGCCCTCCGAAAATATCATTTGTCATGAGAGACCCCTCAATTCGATGTTCGTAATCGGTAAAAAAATTGTAGGTCCCCCAGAAATGAGTTTTTCAGTGAATTATTCCTGGAGTTAGTCTCGGCTTAGCTCAGCAAAATTGCAGCTTTCAATTTCCGTGTCGGCGAAAACATGTGAGAAGACATGAGGAGATGCAACAACGGGCTCAGCTTATATAAAACCGGCAAAACGGAATTGAATAGATCTCACGACTTAACTCGCATTATTGTAAATAAATGTCAGGGCATGGGTAAATTCGTAAATGCCAGCTTGTTGACAAAGCTTTTACATGTCATAAGTTGAATATCTAGTTATACCGTAATTTATGTTCGTATTAAAACCTTTAAACATATTTATTATGAACTTTGGGAGGCAGTTCTAATGGAATACATATCGAATAGTCCGAATGAAAAAGAAAGGCAGAACTGATCGATAAAAAACCGATGATTTTTCGGCCGAAATAGTTGGAATGGTACGAATAACAAAAACGCGTTAAATGAGGTTCCTTGAATTTCCCTTAGGTGGCGGCTGCAACAACTAAATGCATTGACACAGAAAAACAGAGCTTCAATTCTTACAGCTGTTCGATAAAATGTCAACACATGGTTAACTCGGAATTATGTGTTGTCTTTTAATTATTTAACCCTAGTTCGAATAATATATATTCTACCAAAAAGCATTGATTCGAATAAAAATGTTTCTTCGTCAGATAGTGACCCGTAGCCGAGCAGTCCCGCTGCGATCCCTTTATCTAATTGACAAGCGTTGTGCGGCTTTAACGGCTGCTAAATATTCAACAGACATTTCCTTCCAGGATGAAAAAGTGTCAATATTTCTAGAGAATCTTCGCAAAGAGTTCTACGACCTACGAGTGAACAATGGGGACTATTCAAGAATGAATAAACTGTCGGATGTGGTGCGCGCTATCGAGCAGCGTAAGGTGCTCTTAACAAACATAAAATCACTAGACGATATGAAAAACGAGAAAGACGAGGACATGAAGCAATTGATCATAGAGGAAAATGAGGTGAGTGTCGTGATTAGTTACGAGACTTTCAAGTTAATCCATTTACAAAAAGGTCTATGCAAACCTCCTCAGCAAGACTGAAGAGGAATTGTACAAAGAGATGCTTGCACTAGCCGACGACGAAAGCTACCCATCCCTGATACTTGAAATAAATGCCGGCGCCGGCGGTCAAGAAGCGATGCTCTTTGCTGGCGAGTTGTTCAACATGTACTGGAATTTTATTGATTTTAAGGGATGGGGCGTCGAGC
The DNA here is from genome assembly GCA_947623515.1 of Neoascia interrupta. Lineage (NCBI taxonomy): Eukaryota > Metazoa > Arthropoda > Insecta > Diptera > Syrphidae > Neoascia > Neoascia interrupta. The sequence continues at coordinate 69,415,983 of OX392462.1, read as the reverse complement.
CTCTGGAGGAGGATCGCACTGATATTGGAGGTGAGTCTTGTAAAGAGGATAAACTATTGCCTTTATTGCCATTTGTTAAGGTCTCCGTCATGCAAACCTGATTGTACATGGTGAGGAAGCCTTTAAACTACTCAAGTACGAAGCCGGAGTTCACCGTGTTCAGCGAATTCCAGCCACAGAGAAGGCTGGTAGAATACATACTAGCACCGCATCGGTAGCAGTCATCCCACGTCCAGATGATGTAGATTGCACAATCAACGAGAAAGACCTACGAATAGAGACCAAACGCGCCAGTGGGGCCGGTGGACAACACGTCAACACAACAGACTCAGCTGTTCGTATAGTCCACATTCCTACAGGACTCGCTGTTGAAGCCCAAAGTGAACGGTCGCAGCTGAAAAACCGAGAAATCGGTATCGCCCGCCTTCAAGCAAAACTCTTGCAAAAAAAGTTGGAGGACAGTGAGAGCAGCAAGAGTGCAACGCGAAAATCCCAAATCGGCTCTTTGAATCGCAACGAAAAGATTCGGACGTACAACTTCCCTCAGGACCGGATCACAGATCATAGAATTCAGGGCGGAACCGTACACAATATAGACGAATATTTTAGGGGAACGCACCACCTTGAGTCACTCATTGAGCGACTTGCTAAGGAAAGTAGGAGAGCTAAGCTTTTGGAGATGATTTCCAACGCAGAGAATAACGATTTATTAGAAACAAATAAACAGTAAAGCAAGTTCACGTCATTTCGCAATGTTACTCCAGTCACCGGCAGAGCCAATCTGAGTCAAGTGTTTCCGCACTTCTTTCTCCATGATTGCTTGGATCTCCCGGCAGCCACCTAGTGCCTGTTCGATCACAATTGGCAAGTTATCCAAGTGAAAGCGCTGAGACATATCCATGAAGGCGATTTTATTGGAATTCGGCAGCGATGCCACCGAAAGCGTTGGCCCGCCCGAAGCTTCTTCTACATGTGAGACGTCCGTTAGTGGAATGTTGTTCTTGCTTAGAGAAGCTGTACACGCACACACGTACTCCTTGAGACAAATCCCAGCGTCGACTAGTGCCAGAGTGGCGGCGTTAACAGAAACCGCATAGTTGGCTCCGTCGGCTTGCAATACCTCGATGAAGACATCGATTTGTGAACGAGGATAGAGTTCAGTCTTAATAGCAGCCTTAAGAGCCTGCTGAAGGTGAAGAGTTATCTCTTGAGATTTGCGATCGCCTCGGGGTCGATTCTTACGCTCGGCGGTGGAGAACGTAGCCATGCTGTACTGGCAGTTGACGCTGACCTCTTCGTGGCTGCTTTTCTTTGAGGATGCCTAAATGGAAACACTATATTTTTGGAGCAACTTCGTGTTTGTATATTTACTTGGTGGGGACCATAAACAGCAGCGAGTACTTTTGTGTTGCCCTGTTCTATATAAGCACTGCCATCCGGCTGGGAAAACACTCCAAGCTTGCATTTTATTCGCCGCAGTTCATGTGGCCGGCGACCATCTAAACGCAAACCTTGTTCACTCAACAAATTGTAGCCGGACATTGTTAAATACGTTTTATTATCGTCAACGATAGAAGAACACACCAACCCAAAATGTTTTCAAACACGCACATTTTTGTGGCAGATGACAGAAGCCACTTAGCGATTGGGGCGACACAAATTGCGGCGGTTGATTTTACCAAATGAAAGAGTTTAGCATGTGAAATAGCAATTTCTAGAATTTAAAGATATAAATAAATGATGAGCGTAATTCGGCTTTCCGAAATGTCCTATTACACACGATTCGTATGCCACGACCATAATAGCCTTACGCTGGGTTTCATAAGGTTTTCGTTAACTTGCGTTGACTTAAAGTTTTGTTTTTGCTTGTCATTAGTTCACTCATTGTCATATTAAAGAGCATAGTCATTTTTAAACGTGTTTCAAAAAATCCGTGCAAGAAGGAATATACGAAAAATTGTACACTGACCTCAATAGCTTAAGCACATTTTAAATGTGACAATCGGTGTCGGAGATATTAACATCCAAAGTTGAAGGCCGAGATATTCTCGTTTAAGGGTATTGGTATTGTGAAAAAGGCGAAAACCGCCCCCACGTGGGCTTGGTCAAATTTCGATTTACATTTTAACAATCGGTTTTCATTCAATATATTTGATTTGAATTCAAAAAAAACTTGCACTGTAAAATGTTCAGCTATTATATTCATAAATATATACGCGTATACTATCAACTTAAATGAATTAATTTTTACCACGCCCACTTTTGGGGGCGTTTTTTATTGCGGGATATTTTCTGCTCTTGTTTGTCACGAAACTAGAAACAAAATAAGACATTGTTATGTTCTAACATTAAAAAACCTCAACTTTATTCTTTGCTTCTATATTTGTGCACCAAGTCCCTTATAATATACGCGATTCTATTGATTGATGAATGAATTAGCCTGTTAGCTTTAATTTAACATTCGGCAAAGTCGTGGGTGCTTCTTCGCCTAAAAACATACGAATACCGCTTCCTGTGACTGTCGAAGAACATGATTAGGATGAATACAGTTTTTCCATTTCAAGCCCATGTTGAAATTAAAGTTTTTGCACTAGTTTCAACACAGTCTGTTGGTATTGGTAAATCTGAAAATGAATCTTGCTAAAAATCGAGATTTTATTCTGCGATTTCAGATTCGAGAAATGTCAGTTTTCCTTTGAATTTCCCCGCATTTTTGCCCCCAAAGAAACGTTTTCAAATTCAAATCTGTCGGTTTTGACATACCCTTACCCACTTCAAATTTTTTTGACTCCAAACGAAACGCACATTATTCTGTAACTTATGCCTGAACAGAAATGTTGATTTCAACTACAATTTTAATGGGTGCAAAAATACTGAACTCGCCCACTATTAATGCCCCCCCTCTAACACCAGCACACAAACGAGAAGAATTTTATCTGTCATTTTTTAGTTATAAATGGCGGCTGTTTGTTTTCAACCGAAATTGCTTTTAGAAAAAAATTTTGTGAACAAAGTTTTAGCCTGTTAGTGCTCGAGTCTATTTTTAAAAGAACTGTGTTGCTCAATCTTCTGACTCGGAGCTAAGCTAACTCAAAAGGCAACATGTCAATAACTTCCGCGGGTAATTACTCTTTTCTCGGTATCCTCTAAGCACCCACGCAAAAGTTATCTCTCCATGATGTACAGGTCAATGGGTGAAGTTTTTCAATGCAGCTGGTATTCCTTCGCCAGCAGCAGCAACTTATGCACACATTTTTGTGGAAAATCGCATCCAAATCGACATGCTGATGGACCTTAACAAAGACTATCTACGTGAGATGGGCATCACATTAATGGGCGACATCATCGCGGTCCTAAGGTTGAACCTTCTAATATTATTTCCGCAAATTGCCTTGGTATGATATCCTTACTGTGTTTATAGGCATTCAAAATATGTCAGCGAACAAACGGCTCGGGACAGGGTGCTGTCCAGTGATTTACCAGTTCCAATTGCGGCTGTAGTGGCAAATCCTGTAACACCCACTGGGCGAAATCCGACTAAAATAACTCTGAACAGTAAGGGTACGCTTTGAGGGTAGGGATTGTGCTTTGCTCTAACTCTATTTTCAGATGATCTTTCTTCAAAAATCGTCTCCACGGTTCCACTGCCAAAGACACCCCGGAGGGTACTACCTGAGCACGAGGGAAAGTACACGGTAAAACTGCCAACTGGAACTACAGAGAGAAGCAAAGAGATTCTCGCAAAGAAGGCCAAGCGTAAGTTATTGCATTGTTCTTTATGTCATGCCCTACCTAACTCTTTAGTTTACAGTTTACTCAGATAAAGAAGCGGTAAAACCGCGAGTATTCGACCGACTTTCGGGTGGCAAAAAACACGATTTTGAAGATCTTACAAGACAAGATTCGGAACCCACTGAACAACTTGTGCGTATTGTTGGCATCGGAAAGAACCTGACGTCGTCTTCGATCTTCTCTCGACTTGGAGCGAAATCGAAATCTGATTCAACGCAGCTCCTTAAACCGATTCTCAAGAAGTCACCAAAAAGTGTATGCTTTCCAATTGGTGCCTTAGATTGTCCAGAATGTATATATTTTCTTCTTCTCAGAGCTCGGCTGGTGTAACGAAGCCTATTGCAAGAACCTCCGCCCAAAAAGTAATGCTCGTCAAGAAAATCCCAATTAAATCGGACTCGGACTACACAGAAGACGATGACTCCGAGGACGAAGACGAAAGAATGGATTCATTCTTTCTGTCAGATAAATCTGTTTCATTCGCTTCGGAGGCGGAAGTGCGAGAAATTGCTCCGCGAGTAGTCACCATTAAGCCCAAGGGTGGTATGCATGGTAGGAATCCATAACGTTGCCAATGATCTGGAATCAAGTAATTCACTATTCTTTTTTAGCTGATAGGATGCATAAGACGCAAAAAACCCTCAAACTCAAACCATCCCCGCCACTGAGGAAAATCAGTCCCATTAAGCTCGAAAGATTAAAGTCCGATGCGCTACTAAAGCGAGCCGATAAAACTGTGTACAGTCGGTTGGGAAATACAACTCCACTAAAGAATTCCGGATCCGTTACTACGCTTATAGACCGTATTGGAAGAGTCAATTTGACAAGCGCTAGTGGACGAGCTTCAAGTGCGTCTGCGACCCGGAAACCCTTCGTGGGCTCCAAAAATGCGAGTGTGTTTGACCGATTGGGATTCACACGTTAGAGCGTGTCAAAAGAGAGCAATTTTACACTGACCCGACTGGAGTTGACTAGCAGTCCTAAGGCCTAGTTTGTATTTATTTTAAATACAGTCATTGTGACCACAAAGTAGTAATTAATAAAACGGGACAAGCTATCATGTGACGTGTGTGTTTTCGATTTCTTTTCTAATGTTGCTTCTTTCAGTTGGCCTTAAATACTGGGGTGAATTGAACCTTTAGCGTTATTTGCGGTTTTTTTTGTTGAAAAAGCAACATATCGGACCATTGAATACTTTGAAGGCTTGACGGCGGATAGACGCATTACTAACCATTCCTTGTGGAAAGCAATCTAAATCAACAAAGAAACCCATATAGCACGTCACCCAAAAAAACCTTAAGCAATTACAACCAATAAAATGCAGAAAGATTTTGCACCTTCGGGACCAACACCTCAACTCTTAATAAAGCCTATAGAAAAACTCGCAAAATTCCGAAAATCAAGATCCTGGAAAACTCGAAAAACTGAAATCGTTCAAAAATCCCGGATATTTCCGGCAATATACATTTCAAATTAGGTAAAATTCGACATACCTAAATACGCCCTGAACACCTTCAGAGAGGGCGGCCGGTGTATGATTCGAAGAAACGCCCGGAGTTTTTTTTTTGTTCAGAACCACCCAAACACTGCTGGATTTCCGTGATTTTAACATTCGGATTTTAATTTCCTGGATTTTGTGTTCTGGGATTTTAATTTAAGGGGGTTTTCCGGAATTTCGTTCTCTGGGATATTGAATACCGGGATTTTGTAATCGTTCGCTGACTACATGGCTTGGCTACTCCTCAAAAACTTCTTTTAATTTAAGCAAAAAATAGTTCAACTTCACATTACACTTTTCGAATTCAACATTTCATTTTTATTTAACCGCTTTTCGCTTTCGTATTCGACCTTCGCAATTCAACAATTAAAAAACAACTGTAACTGTCAGACACCACTAACCGACTATTTATACATAATGAACCGAGCTTTCGAAAATTCGCTTTTGGTAATTTTCCACTGGAGGAGAAATTCAAGTTTCATATGTACAGTGTTGGCTGAAACTTAGGAAACTTTAGAACCGTCAAATAACTTTTTTTTTTGAAAATGCTATAAAATTTCTCAATTTTTTTTTATTTGAAAGTACAATCCTTCTGGTTAATAATGGAAAATAATTTCATTTAAATGGCTGCCTCGGCTGGCAATGCAGTAGCCTATACGATCGGTCCAATTTTTAACCAATGGCTTCACGAAGGTGGCCAAACGACATCAGCTCTGCGGCTGATAATGCGATCTTCAAAAACAGGGCAAACAACATTGGGTGTAGTAGGGTCGGCTGTGTGGCACGTAGCGCCGTCCTGTTGAAACCAAATGTTGCCAATATCAATTTTCGCCTCTTCAATTTTTGTGAACAAAAATTCGTTCAACATGGCCCGATAACGATCGCCATTTACTGTAACGGCCACTCCTTGCTCATTTTTGAAGAAAAATGGCCCAATTATGCCTCTGAACCAAAATCCTCACCAAACATTGACTCGTTTTGGGTGTATCGGCTTTTCAATGCGTTCGGGTTGTCTGTGCCCCAAATGCGACAATTTCGCTTGTTTAAATACCCGCCAAGATCAAAATAAGCTTCATCTGAAAAGATGATTTTTTTGGCAAAATCGGCATCTTCTCTAAGTCTAATTTTCAAAGTAATGTCGCAACATTTCCCAGCGTCAAGCGTATACACAACCATATTCGTTCAGCGGAAGGACAAAACTAATTATCTGTCAACTCAGACATGAGCTAAGTGTTACCATTCACGAAATAAGCACTAGTTGAAAAAAAACATTGGGTGGCGGACCCTTTATTATATAAGCCAAACAAATAAGTCATCGAGATGAGTTGAAAAAAATGCCATAAGGTCAGAAATTGCAATTAGAAGAAAAGTAAAACATAAAGTCGCTTAAAGTCATTTTAAATGAGAATTAAACAATAATTCTACGCTAAGCCTTATCAAAAAAGCTGACAGTCCGCTCCGTGTATCACTACATACTTGACGGTCTTTTTGTTTAAGAATTTTCTTACTGAGCCTTTGGGAAATGTTCTTGAAAACGCCAAATAAATACTTTTCTATGCCAAAAACTGGCACTAAACGAAATTATGCCATTTATAGATTCATCTATCTCTACAACAATAACTCGAAGCTTTCACCTAAATCGACATTATGCAAAAAGGGCTGTTTTACGGATTATTATGGCACTGCTGATATTTTGTAGCCATTAGACGAAGTATCAGGATGTGTGTCTTTGTAAATACGCACAGTATTTTGGAGCCCAGAGTCGCAAGAGTCAAAAGTGTAAAATTTCAAATAGTGACATTTTGTTTTTAACGTCTGAGGTCGGATTTAGCTGATTTTTAAAATTGACCATACAAAAGGGATTGTTAGCGCGCGACAACTAAATTCCAGGTATCTAGCTAAATAATTACGATCTTGTTTACATATAGACGGACGGACAAACAGACATAAGTTGTCTCGTTCATATCTCTAAAAGGTCTTAGGGCCGGTTTTTCAGTTCTGAGTTAAACCCAGCTTAAACCAAGATCTGCTAACCCCGTAACCAAACGAATCTGGAGTTAACCCAGCGAGCAGTTTGTTTTAAAAAAGTTATCAAAATCTTTAACTCTCGAAATTATTGACTCTCCCATCTCTCTTTTCACATAGAAAAACACAAAAAAAGAAGTTCGTGTCATGTTCAGGTGCCATTTTTCACAGAAACACGCAAAGACACTGCGATTTCACATAGAAAAAACATTCAAAGAAGTTCATACTGTTCTCCAGAGTTGATCTGAAACTAACTCACCAAATTTGGTGAGTTAAGCCGAGATTAATCCCATATCTAAGTTCACTGAAGAACCCATTTCTGGGGTTAATCTCAGTTTAACTCGGAAAGTCAGGTGATCTTGCACTAAAAACCGGCCCTTAGGAGTCTACGGTGATTATTTTACTACGTTACAAACATACATTAAACTTAATTTACCCTGGGTAGGGTAAACAAAGTTGAAAAAATGGGACTGTAAACGTAGTCTCCCGATCTGAATCCCAGGGTTGACTATAGATCGGAAAAAATTTGGCTCAATCGCAAAAATAAGGACGAATTTTCATTGCCAGTCAGAGAATAAGTCTTAAATGTGTTTGCAACTACTTCGACTAATTATATTTTTTCTGTTAATATAGGTAAACTTTTTTACTACTGCCGGAAACATGATTCAAGTAATAGAAAAATTATTTTATGGCGACTTACCCCGAATTATTTATACAATGTTTGATTAGTCTGAAAGTAAAAATTGAATCAAAATTAATAAATTTGTATGTTGTATAATAAAATAGTACATGTAGCATATATTAAAAAAAAACATAATAAATATCGTCCTGCAGTGAAAAGTAACGCTTAGCTACATTCAAAAAAAACTAATTGCAAGAAAACCCGAGCGTTGGTACCTATACTCGAAATAAAAAGAAACAGTATTTGTCGGTAGGTAATTAAAGGGAAGACAGAAGGAACATCGGCTGCTCGGGGCAGATGTTTTAGTGCTGAGTTAAGCTCAGCTCAAACCAAGATCTGTTAATCCCATAAAAAACGAATCTGGAGTTAACCCAGCGATCAGTTTTTTTTAGTGCAGAGCTAACTCCATCAGCAAAGTTTTCAAAAATTTCGACTCTCAAAATTATTGACTCTCCCAGCTCTTACTTTGCATAGAAAAACACAGCAAAAGAAGTTAGAGTCATTTTCAAATATCATTTTTCACAGAAACACGCAAAAATTTTACTAAAAGGCAAAAAACAGTGTAACGCGAATAAATTCGAAAACGAATTTTAGAACACGTTTAACTAAACCAAGGCACTGACACGTTTGCATGTGCTTGGTCAAACCTTTACCAAAAATTACTGAATAACTAGATATTCAACTTCGGACATGTAAAAGCTTTGCCCACAAGCTGAAATTGATGAATTTACCCATTCTCTGACAGTTTTTTTTACATATGTGAGTAAATTCATGAATTCGTCGTTTCTATGCAATTTCGTTTTGCAGCTTTTACATCAGCTGATCGCATAAGGTAAATTGTTGCTGTATATTCTTACACGTATTCACCGACACGGAAATTTAAAGCTTTAAAAAAGGTTTAAGCTTAAAGGCGAAGAAACGTAAACAAATGGGTGCTGGAGGGTAAGAGGGACGCAAGTTGAATATCTAGTTATTCAGTAATTTGTGCATTCTATTTCATTGTGAATTTCTTCGGAGATAAAACCATGATTTATATTTGGACAAAGAAGCAAGAAGGCAACTGATACTGAGTACCTAAAGAACTCCTATTAATATTAGTTAGGTAGGCATATCGCGAACAACTACGGGGGGGACTTGTAGACCTTTTTCATTTTAGCATAGTTCGGATAAAGTTGGCGATAAACATCCTTCGCCATTTAAAAACAAAAAAACCTTCAAGGAAGACGATCCTTTAAACGCGTAGGTATCTAACAAGAAGAAGAAGGATTATTTTTTCAGGTTATTTTCGGTACATTGTATGTGTGTACCTACATCAAATTAGAGATATGAGGTAGGTATTTGCTTTTTATACCCGACCGAGGGTTTATTAATTTTAATGCATAGTTTGTAACACAGTGAAATAATCACCGTAGACCCCTAAGACCCTTTAGAGATATGATCGAGACCGACAGGTAAGTCGATTAAGCCATGTCTGTCCGTCCGTCCGTCTGTCCGTATGTATGTAGTTTTGAGGTCTTTAAAATTGAGCTAGGAAGCTGAAACTTGCAGCGTTGCTGGGTTCTCATTTTGTACAGACAAAGTATGAAAATTGAGAAAATCCGCCCACAGCCACGCCCACAATTGGCGTAAATGTCAGGCAACCTCAAATTTACATTTTATTTCAAAATACCTTTTGGTCGAGATAGACAAAACATATGAACTCAAATTTTGGTGGAGAGCAATATCAACCAGAAGCCTTTAATAAGGCAAAAATTGGACCGCCCACACCATTGACCATGCCCACTTTTAACATCTGAAATCTTTGAAAACCTGATTTCTCGGGAAATTCATTCTAAATTGAAAAAAAATTCTATGACAAATATTAACGATATTAACGACATTTGCTAAGTTTATTGCTTACGAAGCATTGAGCTCCGCCCACTTTTAGGGGGCGTTTTTGGGAAAAAAAAACTGTTTTTTAAGCATAAATATTCGCTTTTAACCCATTTTCTCATGTTTCCAACGAAATTAGAGTTAGTTGATTTAAATGTTCAGCCTACGCCCTTAATTAGGGGCGTGGTCAACACAAATAATTGACATTCAGTATATGAAACAGACCAAAAATTTTAAATTTGGTGTTGATGGGTAAAGAGGGTCGGGTATTTAGAAGTTTGTTACAGACGAACTCTTGCACTTACTTGCTTGTTATTGTTGTAGTCAACCTTGATAGGTAGGTAAACGTTTGTCAGAGGTTTTCAGAAAAGATGTCACTGATCTCGACCAAGGTGAAGATTGGAGAAATTAAATTTCATTTAATTAAGAAAATTAAATGAAAAAAAAAAAACTAAGCAGCCAATTGCATGATAATATCCATGTATTAAGTAAGAGTGATTCCTAATTTCAAGGTGACTTTACATTATTTTGATGCATAACATTTTGTATTTGCCATGCTGCGTCATGCATGGAGTCCCAATAAAATTGTTAAGTACACTCATGTGCGACAAAGTTTCTCCAAAGCTCTTCCTTCCTCTTACAATATTTCCCTGATTAGACAATCATAACAATTTTCTTGTACCTAATCAAAACTCTTAGAAAAATGAAAAGCGACAATCGAGAGTATTACAGTGCGGTTATTTTCCAGACGGACAATCATTGAAATCAATTTTAATTCACCATTTACAGGCAAGACATGAGTTAGGCAAGCGCCTGTCTCTGTCGTCATGAGTTAATGCCTGAGAAAATGCATTAAAGCAACTTGCGCTCAATGAAATAAAAGCCAAGATAGTATGGAAAAAGAAATGTACATTATATATATTAAGTAGACTTTAAGCTTCAACGGTCCAATGACTTCGAAATGAAAAGCAAAAAGATGCAAACACTTTGATCGGAAAAACGAACAAGGCATTCTCAATGGATCAAGGCGATCCAGTTGCAATTTTCTTTTCTTTATGCGTGTTTACTGACTCATTGCCCTGACAAATTACCCCATTTAGACTTTTTATAATTGACTTACGGCACACTTAGGTAGCTTTTTTGCCTAATACAATAAGTAACAGGTAGCTACGCAAAATCAACTATTTACGCATACCGGAAACATGCATTTCAAAAACAATGGCATAATGATGGTTGAAGAGGGTGATTAAATGAACCAGATAATAGCACTTTCTTTCTTTGACCCAATGGGGTAGGTAACCTTGCAGCCGCCTCCCTGACTACAAGAGTAACGAAAGCGTATGCAGGTTTTTATACGTGCAATTGAAGTTGCGGGAAAAAATGGGGTCCTTTTACTAAAATAAAAACCTGGCTCTACATAGTCATGTATGTATGTTTTACCTAGACGGCAGCAATAGCCAAGCAGAAAAATCTCACTCGGTAGCCTAACAAACTGTAGAACACTTGCAGTATCTTCCAAGTCGAAATTCTAGCAATCCTCATAGCTGTCGAAAAGGGAGTATTGGAATTATCCCAAGCAGCGATTCAGCAGGCTCTGGTGTCTGGTAACATCAACTCTAAAATCTCTTGTAGACATTGTCGGAACTTATGTCCGCATTACTTGGGTACCAAACCAAAGTGACTATATCGGAAATGAAAAGACTGACGAGGCTGGATGGCTCTAATCTATGTATATTACAAAAACCGGCAAACATCTCTTTTGAAACAGCAAAAATGGCTAAAACCATGTGGAAAATAGCCTGAACAGATGGGAAAGTTTGCAGAGATGCGTTCTTATAAAGCCTATGGCGAAGGCCATCCGCATAGACAGCAGCAAATCAAAAAAAACATACATAGATGCTCGTAGGATTTTTTTTCCAGTGGGTTGGGGGCAAACCATGTACTAATATGCATGGGGGCAATGCAGAGGCGCTTTTGGCAAGATATGGGGCTCCGAAAAGGGTCCTCTTGATCTGTACGGCCATGGTTAGACCACTCCTCTCATTCGCATCGGTTGTTTGGTGGAACAGGCTTTCGCGGAAACGTGTTACTTCCTCTTTAGCCAAACTCCAAAGAACGGCTTGTTTTGGCTGCACAGGGGCCTTCCCTAGCACGCCGGGCTCTACTCTAGATGCTTTGATGAACCTCCCCGCCCTTGATATATTTATCATGGGGTGTACGCTGAAAACCATCTTTCGCTTAAAGAGAGGCGGTTTTTGGTACCAAACACACTGGAATTTTGAAGAACTTGTTCGAGAATTGTCCTTCGACCCCTGTCTTATGGACATGCCCTCTGACGCAATGAACCCAGAAATCCTGTTGCGACAAAACTACTAAGTCAACTTTTCTCACGTAATGGAATGGCTTCGGCCAGACTATGAGCCAGGGAAAGAATGCCATAGTATTTTCATGAATGGCTCCAAAACCGGACAGGGGTCTGGTGCTGGAGCCTTTGTGAAAAGCGAGAACATTAGATTCCACTACCCCTTAGGTAAATATGCGTCTGTCTTCCAAGCGGAGATTTTCGCTATCCTAATGGCTATGCGCTAAATTGTGACTAAGAGGTGGAGGGCAAGAAGCATATGCCTTTGCAGTGACAGCCAAGCCGCTCTAAATGCGTTGCTCAACCCTCTTACCTCGTCCAAGATAGTGCTCGAACTCAAGAATTCGTTGAACTTAGTAAGAAGGCTAAATGCAGTGAATCTTGTTTGGGTTCCAGGTCACACTGGTATCCAGGGAAATAAGATCTCTAAAGAGCTTGCTCGGTTAGGCTCAGAAGAGGTTTTCTCAGGACCTGAACCTATCATAGGCCTGCCTGTATCTGTTGTTACGTCTGCCATTGATACTTGGGTTTCTCGTGAGCACAGGGTTCGTTGGCGTGACTGCAATGGGTGTAGACAGACTAAACGACTACGCCCGGACATCTGCGGGGGGTCAGCGTCTTTTCTTCTATCTCTTAGGAGAATCGATTGCAGACTTCTTGTAGGCATCCTTACCGGCCACCAAGCTTTCGCCAAACACTTAAATGTTCTAGGCTTGAGCGAAACCACCACCTGTCCTGCCTGTGGAGAGGGCGACGATACAGCGGAACACTTCCTTTGTAGTTGCTCTGTGATGTCTTCCCCATCCCCTTTGCTCGCAAGAGATGGCGGATCTTTTGGGGCTGCCTGACGTGGTGAGCTCCGAACACCTAAACTCTTCATCACTGAAGCTCCTTCTCGTTTTTCTTCGAAAGATGGGTAAACTAAATACATTAATGTAAGGTGTCTGCATGGTAGTACAATAGACCAGTAGTTGTGTCTGAGTGCTTCATCGAATAGTAGCAACCTCCAACAAAAACATAAAACAAAAAAAAATGATGATTAAAAAATATATAATCAAACAGACGTATTTGCTAAAAACTCCTGTTAAAAAAAATTTTTTGATGTGTGTTGCTGAATCGCATAGAGCCAGGCCGCCTATGCTCATACCACTTAAAAGGTCATCACTGGCCATAGCTACAAGAGTGACAATGTCGCAGGAACTCCGGTTGGGCCAAGGTGACCATAGATAATTTAAGATCCTTATTTTATATAAAAATGTTTATCTCTTACAGGTTGTCTCAATTCTTTATAGGGTCATGTAAAGGGTCACCGTTGGCCTATGCGGTTTTGCTCTCTAACCCAACCTACGTGGCAGAACAGTTTTCGTGATGTTTGATTAAGCTCCTGAACGTTTTTTGAAAGGTTTTCATATAAACCCGCCTTCGAAAACATGTTGAAAATTTAAATAAGTTGTAGGATAACATCCAATAAAAGCTGCTATAACCTTCGAAAATAACCTCGGAAGAATCGAAGGAAAGGGAGGTTCAATTCAACCAGAAGGAAAGGGAGGTTCAATTCAATGAAAATAATGACTAAAAAACATTTGTAACAGAAGAGCATGAAAACCTCTTGAAAGTCTCTGAAAAAAAATAACGCGAGCTCATAACTTGGATGTCTCGCCTCTCACATCCAAAGTTGGTCTTAAGTTTCTTATCGATTCCGAACGACGCGTTGAGGAGAAGCTTTGCATGACAGAATTTACTCTCGGAGGAGTTATTTAGGCTTTTGATAAGATGGAATCGTGAAAAAAAAATTTAATTTCCCGCTGCGACTTGAATGCGAATACCTTGCGCAGTAGTTCACATACTAAACACTGCTTAACAGATACCACAAAAAGAGATTTGGCGAAAATAAGGGGACGCATACTCTAAAAGACGAGTTTTGCGCCTAGAAGAACATCTAATACCGCCGAAATCTCACCCAGCGAAGCCACAAAAAACAAGAACCAGTGGAATATTCGTGTATATTTGCGATTTGGATTTATTTGCCGAGCACTAGAGCAATAAATGTCCTGATGGTCTAATAACCATTGCTGCATACGAAGACAAATAAACCTATGTAGCTTGTTTTCTAATAATTTAAAGAAATAAACTTTTGTTGGTTTATGTGCATTATCTATGCAGAGAGATCATGTAGGCTATTTGGACACCCGAGATAGAAGTGGGATGTGGTGCAGATGGTAGCACCTATGACCGACAATTGGGAAGTCCTGGGTTCGAATCCAGGTCCAACCAACCATCTTTTTATTAATTATTTATTGCCAACATGTCTTGTTAAGTAAATTATAACAGGCCCCTCTATTTTTACTTTAATAAAATAAACTTTTGTTTTTACTTTTTGATGTCTTCAAGATGTCTTGAGAGAACAAATTAAAGTTAGTTTTATTTTTTTCCACTTGTAAAAATAGGTAAAACGTGCAGTAGAGGCTTAAGACTTTGACGGCTACTTAATTTGCGAAGATTGTTACACAACCTACATACATACATAGGTACCTACATAATTAAGAATCAAAACAAAGTTATAAAACTTTAATCTGTGTTTCTCAAAGAATTTCTAAAGGTCGCTATTTACGCAAGAAACGCCCTTATCGTAGGTGTGGGATAAGGCAGTTCTAATCACATAATGCGTCATCGAACATTTTTGAACGAAAACAGCATCAAAACAAGACAAATCTTGTTTTGTTTTCCCTATGCCTTTCCCGTTTTTCTTTACTGAAAAGAAAGAGATAAACATTTATGAGTGTCCTTAATTGCTTTGTTGTTGTGTATTTTTGATATACAAAACAACTTTCGACCTGCATCGTTTTATGTTTTTACAAGTAGACTTTGGTACCTACATATACCCTTTTTTAAATCCTTAAACTTGGGTAAAATTTTTTTTTGTATAAATTTCCAAGGATTTTATCGATGGACATCAGTCTTGTACTACCTGTGAATGCTGGCGGAAGAGTTTCGATTTTTGAAAAGTTTCGTTTCTATTTTATCAACATTAAATGAAAATGTCTACTGAAGTTGCATTTCAATATCGTCACAAGAAATTCGATCACAGAAAACGAAGCCGCGAAGAGGAGCTTAATTCATCAGAAAACGATACTTGCTCACCTTTAACCGATGGAGATTCCTCGATTGTCTCCGATAAGTGGTCCAGCGTCAAAAATTCAGGACAAAAAATCGAAAGCCGAATCTCAACCGACCATGAGCTACAAGAAGAAATGCAACTTATTGACTTGAACGAATGTAGAAATCCTTCAAAACGAAGGCTTTTGCACCAGACGAACGCAAGTCTGATTTGTATAACGGAACCAGTCAACTCTGCTGAGGGTCTTCACAAGCCGAAGAAGAATAACCATCAAAGTTTTTCAAGAAACCATATAAAAGCTGAACCAGGAGCATCATTGCCCATCCGCATCAAGGAAGAACTTATCCAGTTGAATGCCGTCTTGCCAGAAATACCTCTCGAAACCTACGAGGAAATTTGCAAATTTCGCAGCAACATGGTCCGTAAATTTCCCAAAAAAGAAAGAACGGCTAAAGAACAAGAAAGACGGGATAAGAACACGTTTGCCTGTCGGAAGAGTCGTCGAGTAAAGAAAATCGAGCAAGTCGCTATCGAGGAAGAGTATAAGGGCTACAAGGACACTCATCTACAATTGACAGAGTACGCGATAAGAGCAGCAGCTTATTTCAAGGAGTTGATGAATATGACCCAGGCAGCTGTTTCTGATGTAATTGTCATCGATTAAGGCGAGGAGTTACAACTTAGCAAATATGTGATAGAATGATGTAAATATATATTAAATAAGTTACATAAAAATCAACACATGGCTTTTTTATTTCAAAAGAATTCGTCAATCCAATCAATACTTGATGCTGGCTGCGTAGGACTTCGTAGAAGGTCTTGAGAGACTCGGTTGGAGCTTGGAGAAGGACCTGGCGATCTCTTGCGATTCTAGTCGGCCGACGTCAACTTCCTCACAGTATTTCCATTACTTGGCCCTGGTCGGGATATCCGCAGTCGTACCTTGGCTGCAACAAGGTAATGATCCGAGTCAATGTTGGCCCCTCGGAAAGTTCGGACATCCATGATACTGGAGGAGTGCCTTGTGTCGATCGCAATGTGGTCAATCTGGTTGACGGTTGATTGATCGGGAGATCTCCATGTCCCTTTGTGGATATTGAGATGCGGGAACTGTGTACTAGCTATCACAACGTGTCGCCCCGCAGCAAAGTCGATCAGCCTGAATCCGTTATCGGAGGTCATGTTGTGCAGGCTATGCTTGCCGACTGTACGACCAAAGATGCCCCCCTTCCTAGCTTGGCATTAAAATCGCCTAGGACAATCTTAATGTCGTAGCTAGGGCACTGCTCTTAGTTTTGTCCAGGAGCTCGTAAAACATATTTTTGGTGTCGTTATCTTTCTCCTCTGCGAGGCGGTCGCTCACAGGGTTGAAGCTCAAGACTTTTTGCCTAAGTCTGCCTCCAACTACGCAAACCACATCCAAATAGGCGCTGGCTTTGATGCCGATAGCAGTCGCCGTAGTAGAAATCGCAGTTTTTATCCTTCTTTTGCTTGGCCATCCTTCTTTTGCCTGGATGGCATTAATTACTGCCTTGCAGTCGTTAACGGCCTCCGCTAGTTGCTCGGCTGCTCATGGTCGGTTAAGGGACCTAGCATTCCACGTGCAGATCCGGAGCTCGTTCCCCTTTTGTCGTTTGCATTGGTCGTCAACAGTAAATCCGTCCGAATCCGAGGCTTGTTTCTGCTTCGTAGCTGGTGTTTCTTTACGTGGCCGGGAAGTCACCCCGACGGCACGACCTCCAACCTGGAGGACATCCTTTGTTTAGCTCTAAGGACGGAGATCCGGATAGCCTGCTCCTTATAGGCCTGAGCTCCGAATACGTCGTAGTAGCCCATATAAGGTGTTGACTAAGTGGTTTGGCCTGACTGGAACTGTGGACGCCACCGTTGATTCCATCTGGGGAACTCCTCCGCTGCCGTCCGGATGCAAGGAGAAGTGCCTTAGTGGGAACACTGCCCCCCCCCCCCCTCTCTCATATGCTACCAACAACAAACTTCCAAAGGGGTCCAACCCAATCTCTAGTTGAGGTACTAGGAACCCGGTGTTCACCACGGAGAGGTGAGAGTAGGAGTTGACAGACAGGGGTTGGTTTAGAAAACCTGTGGATGCTTGTATCCTCTTGAGTGCACTTGGTATCCTTTGACCACCCAATCAATTTATTGGTTAAGACTTTTTCAAGTCTGGGCTATGTTTAATGTTGGTCTTTGGAAGAGAAAACAGTTTATGGTAATCAGTGATGGATGAAAACTTAAAAGTATCGCATGAACTAATCCGATAAAAACGATGAGTGCACTCGAAATTGGGTGAGGTAGCATTATTTACAAACTTAAATTCATGTTCTATAGTCGTATAGTATACAGTAGAGTCATGCGACTTACAAATCAGTCTCGTCGATCATATACCTTTAAGATCTGGGGGTCTACGATGATTATTTCTCTATGTTAAAAACTATGAATCAAACTTAATATACCTCCTATCTCATGGGATGTTGTACAAGAATAGGGAAAAGTATTCGGAAATGCCGTTTCCTGCATTTATAAATTTCTGCAAAACAACATTTATAAATGTCGCTTCAACTCGAGGTACCTATGAACCTACAGTTTGTGTGTTGTGAAATATTTACTCAGATAAAAACGATTCATAAATTTGTAATTTGATATTAAGTGACCCACGGCCCTAGATGTTAGAAGTAAGACCCATTAAGTGACGTTGTACGTTAAGAAATGGTTAACTTTCTTAAAACAAGTCTCATCATCATCATCATCATTTTCGGATGCCGCTTATCCTTTAAAAGGGTCGCGGAGCAAGGGTGGCTAAATGATCCTTCCATCTTTCTCGATCCTCCGCCACCAACTCAAGAGACTCCGGCGCAATCCCCAGGCGTGACTCAGAGAGGTTCTTTACCTGATCCCACTAACTGTTTCTTGGCCTACCAGGGGGGCGACGCGCTCGCATCTCGACTAGCATGACCTGTCTAGGAAGTCTGTCATGGGGCATGCGAACAACGTGTCCAAACCATCGCAGAATCGATCGATCCACTCGGAGAAGTAGCTGCTCAACATTAAGATTCCCACGAATACTGACGTTTCTCACTCTATCCCTTAGAGAAATACCAGCAACGCACCTCAGGAATCTCATTTCGGCAGCTTGTACCCGCGATCTAATTCTTTCGGTCATTACCCAAATTTCATGACCATAGATGAGGGTCGGAACGAACACTGAATTAAAAACTGAGATCTTTGCTTTCACTCCAAGCTCAGCTTTCCTAATGACCGGTCGGCGCAGTTCCTTTACTATTGCTCCAGCTTGGCCAATTCTACAGGACAACTCAGTATCACTCCTTCCATCTTCTGTGAAAAAGACCCCGAGATACTTAAACTTCTCCACCTGTTTTAATGGAACTCCATTTATGTGCAGGGTACACTGCACAGTAGTTCGGGAAACAACCATCACTTCCGATTTGTTCACGTTTACTTTCATCCCAGCATCACCACAGACGGCTGAAAACCTATCCAGTGCTCGTTGAAGTTCCTTTTTGGATGATGCAAGGATGGCCAAATCATCTGCGAAAAGCAGATGGCTCATCCTGATGCCAGCCAATTCGAAACATTGCTCGCCTAGACTGCGCTTCACCATCATATATGCTATGAAAAGGAGCGGCGACAGAACACAGCCCTGGCGAAGTCCAACGCGCACATCAAAAGGACGGGATTTGACGCCATTTATCCGTACTTCTGCAGTTTCCATACAAAGACTGGATGGCTCTCAGAAGAGGCCCACTCAGCCCATAGTCTTGCAAAACTCTCCACAGTGTATCCCGAGGGACTCGGTCATACGCCTTTTCCAGATCTACAAAAACAAGTCTGTTTGTCTGAATCTTATTTAATTGCATCCTGTGAGGATTCATATATATCTTAATTTGATTTCATTTAACTTCTGTTTCGCTTCGTAGGTGTAAACAAAGTCTGGATTTATTGACAGGCTGACAAGTATCTTAGTTTAATTTAAAAATCGTGACTCAAGTACATCTTTACATATCGGAACGGGGAAAGCTTCGATGTGCAAGGTGATCAGCTGAGATTAATTCACCGATTCGAGGAATAGCTTTGAAGAAAACAATGAATCGTAAATGTATAGTATATCGTTATCTATATATGTACCCTTAAAAATCATATTACCTTAAAAGCTAATAAAATAATTTAATTTATTTTATTGCTCGTGATTTTAAATAGTGGTATGAAAATAATTTATTAGCTGAATCGTAATAATTTATGCTCCCTAAACTTTTGTTTGCTATAAGGTCTTACTAAAGATAAAGATCATAAAACCTTTACGATTAATAGGTATGATCGTGTCCATGTGGTGAGCTTTCATTTTAACTTCTTGTAATTTCCTAATAAAATGCTACTACAAATTTTATTATTATTGAATATCAAAGGGGTTACGTATAATTACTGGTTTCTGAGTATGTATTTGAAACTCAAAGTTACTTTTTGAGACAGATTCCCAAAGCGAATAGAGTAACTCCCTCAATTAATACTACTTTGTGTATGAAATACGATAAGCTTGGCGGAAAACATACACTCTTTTTGTGGTTATGTAAGGCCCCCTTCCGAGCGCTCTCTACAGAGTGTCTTAAGTTGACTAAGTAACTCTCGGAGGGTTTGTCTGACGCTCGCAGAGGTGTGGAGCGTTAAAAAGAAGAATTTTTTTCGGACCACAGAGGTAGGATTTGAACCCAGACCTCCCGTGTAGTAAGCGAAGGCATGAGTAGGCATGAGACCTATAATACACCTAAGACCTGAGACCTAAGATAATAACCAAAGATTATTTAATAAGAGTGTCCTTATAGAAGAAAAAAGAAACGGCCCTGAACTTTTCACAACGAAGCTCTCTTATTATGTGGGAGACATATGGAGGAGGTCTTCATTTTCAACTTATGAGGGAGTTTGAGGGAGTTCCTCAATCAAAAAAAAAATATAAATGACAAATAACTTTGACCAACAACTTTTCCAACAACAGGAAGGGGCAAAACGACGTTTGCCGAGGCATGCTGGTTACAAAAATGATGTTTGCCAAACTAAACGCTTCAAAATGTCAAGACAAAAATTTCTTGAAAGATTGAGACGTTGTCAATATTTAGTCTGTCAGAAGGCCCAGGATATTTTAAAGGATGAAAAATGATGTGGTAAGAAATAAGTGGGAAAGTGCAACAGTGCGTATGTAAAATCTTCAGTCCATCTACGACAGACTGCAAAATACCCGACCATACCAAAAAAAAACTGCCACGCCTTCAAAAAGTGGGCGGGATATAAAAATTAAACTGTTGATGCTTTACACTAGGTGGTTGCATACATTTCGTCCTTTTTAACTAAAAAAATCACTTTTTTCAAACTACATATACATGAAAGATAGAATGCTAATATCTACAACTTTTGTAATATAAGTTTTTGTCAAATTTCATATATATTTATTGAAAAACAGTAATTTTAAGCTAAAATCCCTTCAAAAGTGGGCGTGGTCAATGATAAGGCTAACATTTTTTGGCTACTTCAAAGACAATTACAAGGGAATGTAACATATCAAAAATGAATGCACTAGCGCCATTGTAACTAGCTAGAAATGATTACTAGAAATTCTTTTTTTTTTTTTTAAATTAGAGATGGTCGCACATACAGGCCTGTAGTGGGCGTGTCTGTGGGCAGATTCAGCTAATTTTCAAACTTGATCTGAAAGTCTTCCAGCTAACCCACCAAATTTCAGCTCTCTACCTTAAAATTCAAGGCCTAAAAGTTGTTGATGGACGGACGGACATGGCTTAATCGATTCTCCTGTCGGTTCCATTCATATCTCTAAAAGGTCTAAGGGGTCTACGGTCAAACTTAATATACCCTGGGTCGGGTATAAAAACATTCTGTGTCAAATTAGTTTTTCTAGATAGGGAGGGGCTTAAGCTTTATTAAAAAAGCAGAAAGCCTGCAAGGATGCTTCACTTGGGTGAGGTGTCGGGAGTGATGATCCCGCGGTGTTTTCGGGGTTCAACCCAAACCCCGATATCAACCCCTTCCACCCATTCCTCCCATTGGCGTCTGGAGTCCCCAACATTCACTTATTAATAAAAAAGAAACAATCTACTCTTGTCGATCTTTGTTCGACTCTGTCCGCAAACTGAGCATGAGTGACCTGCAAATCAATTCACTGCTGATGACACGATGATTTAGTGATCATCATTTATGATTTTATCTTATTGTTATTATCTCTAATAAAATTTTACTATTTGATTATTATTGAAGATCAACGTTTCTGACATTGAAAGTATAATTGCTGGTTTCTGAATTTGAAAGTAAGAGTTGCTAAAAGTCCTTATTAAAAAGAAATATTTTAACGTTCAAACCTGTTTTGTTGATGACAAAATGTCTCTGTCTGAATGCAGAGAGTTCTGATACTACTTTGTGCATGAAACACGATAGACTAGACGTAGACATACACACTTTTTTAGATAATGTAAGGCCCCCCTTTCAAGCGCCTTTACTCTTTTCAGCAAAAATGTTTGTCCAAATTGTTTTTAGAGAGTGGTCTATAAAGCGGTTACCGCTGAGCGACTAAAGTCCCTATTAGCAACCTTTTTTTCCTAAGCGACCAAGAGACGACCTGCATTTGAAACCGACTTTTTTCAAGCTTAAAAATTAGAGGCTTTTACAATGTAGGTATCAAATATATTTTAAATTGACTTAATTTTATTTTAGAATTTATCAGTCAAAAATCATTTTCAATTAACAAGAGGCGGCCCTTAACATTCTTTTCAACAACACTTTAATTTGTTTTTACATTTATTTTTATCAGATTTAGTTTAAATTCTGTTGATTGCATTTTTTTTTATTAAAAATTAGGTTTTCACTTTTATCGTCCCCCGTCCTAATGCGACAATTTTTATTTTTTATGCTAAAAGTGAGCATCGGGACCTAGAAAGCACGCACACATTCAAAGTAGCTTGTAGTTTAGCTTTTGTAGCTTGTAGTTTAAAATTTAAACCCTTTAAACTACCAGCGCACGAGCAGATGGACATTGGACTCAAAACTTAGTCTCAATTATAATTATTTCTCTATTTTACAAACTATGAATCAAACTTATATACTCCCTTTCTTTCCTTTTGAAAGCGTACTTAATTAATTCATTAATTTTGTGTGCCGAGCGATCAACTCATCATATAAAGCGACCTTTTTGGTTTTAAGCGACCTTTTTATTTTTTCTAAGCAACTTTTCAACAATTTTCAGCGGTAACCCTGGAATTATCCCCCTAAAAAGCATGTTTCGCTCTTCTGTTTGACGAGTTCATAGCTGTGCTCGTCTGGAGGTGGCTTTGTTCTATGTCTTATTTCACGGTTGATAATTTTCTCACTACAATAAGTATTACTCTCGGAGGGTTTGCCAAACACTCGCAGAAGTGTGGAGCGTGAAAAAGAAGAAATTTTTTACGGACCACAGAGGTAGGTATTTGAACCTAGATCTCCCGCGTAGTAAGCAGAGACATTTATTACTACACCATGGCACAGCATTAGTTTCCTTAGGCATGAGGCCTATAAGACACCTTAGACCTGCGACCTAAGACAAAAGCCTAATATTATTTAATAAGAGTATCCTAAGAAAAAGGGTTCGGATCCCACAGCTTTAAGTGAAACGGCACCGAACTTTTCATAACGAAGCTCCCTTACTATTTGGAAGACATATGGAGGAGGTCTAAATTTTTAACTTATGAGGGAGTTTGATTGCGGGAGTCCCTCAATCAAAAAAAATATAAATGACAAATCAAACTAACTTTTCCAACAACACGAAGGGGCAAAACGACAACGTTTGCAGAGGCATGCTGGTTACAAAAATGATGTGTGCCAAACTAAACGGTTCACAATGTAAAGACAAAAAATTCTTGAAAGATGGAGACGTTGTCAATATTAAGTCTGTCAGAAGGCCCAGGATATTTTAAAGGATGAAAATGAAATGGTAAGAAAAACCTTTTTTCTGTGTCAAATTAGTTTTTCTAGATAGGGAGGGGCTTATAAGCTGTATTAAAAAAACAAAGTATGCAAGGATGCTTCACTTGGGTGCGGTGTCAGGAGTGATGATCCCGCGGTGTTCTCGGCATTTTTTTTAAAAGATTGCCATTTTCGAAAGGTCGCTCAGTGTAAAAAAGAACGGCCAAAGGCGACTTAAGGGTAACCCTGCAGCTGACCGATTGAAGGCGCAAAGAAGCTTTACTGGCTAGAGGCGTTAGCACTCCGGTCGACTATTTGGCGGTCTGAATAACCGACAGGTCGGTAGAAATCTAACCAACTGATACAAACCAGCTCCTTAAATCGGGCACCGCCTCGTCTTCTACATCTGCTCAACAAAAATGCAAGAAGAAACGAGTTTCTGGGGCTGACGACGTGATGAGCGTCGAACACCTAAGCTCTTCATCACAAAAGCTCTAGCTAAGTTAAAGTAAGGTGTCTGCCTGGATAGTACAATGGACCAGTACCTACTTGTGTCTGAGTGCTTTATCGGAAAATAGCAACCTGCGAAAAGAGGGTGTTTTGAGTCTCCTGCTGTGCTTAATTTCTTATACATTTTTCGCGAGTTGTACCTTCAAAATATAATAAGTCTGTGTAATGCGCCTTAAGAATAATAAAAGAGTATTGTGCTTTATAAAGTCTCACATATTTGTTAAATTGTAATGGAGTATATAAGTTTGATATGTACTATGATACGGGCGAAAATGTAAAATAAGAAAAAATAATGATAGACCCCCAAGAAATTAAGGGCCGAGACTGATTTCTAAATCAAATGAACTATGTCACTCCGTCCGTATGTCACCTATTTCCAGGCTTAAATTTTGAGCTAGGAAACTGAAATTTTTTATATAAGCTCTCTGTCATCCGAAGAAATACAAAAGTTAACATTTTTTAAATCCACCTACAGACACGTCCACAATCGTTCTAATGGTATGTACAACTATCTCCTGTGCTTTCAAAAATATACGTCGTAAAAGGCTGAAGCTTGACCAGACGTTTTGTTGTCTGACAAATTTATACAAATAAAGTCGGTTAGCCTTCTTAGAAGGCGTGGCATCGGTTTAAAAAGGCTATAGACGTCTATATAGCCTAAAAAGGCTCCTGACCTAGTTATAGTAACAAACTTTTCTTAGGGATACCAGTATTTCGGAAAACTCGGTGTAATTTGCTTTTAAGTTCCATGTTTTTTTGGTCTTTTCACAAGTTCATAAAAAATTAATCGATTGTGTGCCACCTTAATTTTGTTCCTTATATGTTTCGCTACCTTTTCCACCCATTGAAAAGAAGGTTTTCTGTGTAGTATTCTTCAGTTCTATGGGAGCTCGGACTATTATGAAAATGTCACTAAAGCTGTATTCAAGTGTATTCACAGCCCGGCAGTGAATTTCGCGGCACAATCTTAAATGAAGCCTGAAGGGTCCACTTCATCTTTATCATGTTGTTTAAGAAAACAACTCTTCTCAAGTAGCTCGTGTGCATTCATCCATTGTCTGAACCTTAAAACTCAAAACTACAAGTAAAACTTGATTTAAGTATGAAGTACGAAGTATATAGTGAATAGTGTGGTTATGGCTTTTAACCCAAACCTGAAGACAATATTTAAACAAAAAAATGAATTCTACTCATACTTTACACGTGCATCAAGGTGCAAATATGAAAACCCATAACGAGTATCTGTTTAAATGGATTTTGTATTTTCTTTCAAGTTTCGTATCACACACATCACTATATAATCTCAACTTAGCTTGTAAGCACAGCGTAAGTAGGGAGGTCTTCAAGTTTTGATTTGTTTTAGCCGTTGCAATCCAACATGTCTATGTAATTAATTCGATGACGGCAAATGGTATGGGGTATGGCTAGCATGGAAGACACAACAACAGAGCGAGAGAAAAAAATTTATAAAATTCAATATATACAAGGCCGGCAGTTGAGGTATCTTTTAGATACTCGCCGATTTCTGTACAGTTAAATACGCAGTTGTCGTTGTCTTCTGCTGGTTTGTTTTTATTTTTTTACTTAATATTATTTAAGTGCTTTGTTTTTAAGTGAAAAAATATGAAAATCTTAATTTTACAAGTCGCACTTGCGTGTGCTGTTGTGTATGGTGCAACCGTTCCCGAAACACCTTCAACTGAGGAGGAGTTCATTTTACGTAAGTTATTATAGGGTTACTAAGTTGCCGCTCTAAGGCGTTACGGATAAATGATCGCGAGTGTAAACCTTGCCTTTCCACAAATGAAAAGATTTAAATGATTGAAAATAGGGACATGGTCACATGTTAAGTTTTATTTTCTATAATGTTTCGAGAGCTGTTCAAAACTTAAACATTTAAACCTGTTAAGCGTTTTTTTCTATTTCATAACCTCCTTAACGATTCTGGCTGCTCTTGGCTTTTCTTACCAGTGGTGAAACAATTCGGCATATAGACTTTGGCCTATAGTTTTAAAGTAAAAAAAATTTAATGAAAATGATCGGCTTTTCCAACTCTGGATTGATCAACGGGAAATTTAGCACGAATCTTTTTAACAAGTTTCCACCGTCAATTTGTCAAATTTTTTAAGTCAAGCCATGACCAAAGCTTGACTGAAAAATACATTTCTGAGATTACGACGAACTTTAACTAAAACTTCTAAGGATTTTGCCTCTGAAGTGGTCTTGATGAAACTGTTCAAAATTGCTTTTGAAACAAAAATATAGTTTCCTCAACTTTATAGTAATTGGCACACAGTGATTACATTGCTGGAACCATATGAATTTTCCTTATTTTGAAACGTTTGATTAAATAGCTCGAGTCATTTAAGTCTTGCATGTCACAAACGCTTGATGTAAGCTATCATTAATCTTATATGGGTTGGTATGCTATTGAGCCGAAGGTTAACTTCACATGTGGATAAATTAAATAATTATAAATAAATAAATCATCCTACGATCAGCTGGGGTTTGGAGACATTTTTAGGTTATGACATTAGCAAAAAAAACATTAGCATTTTTATGAGATGCGATTGCGGCACAATATTTAAACATAACAGGTAGGTTGTTTTCAACCTATCTGATCCCAAACAACGAAGCAAAGAACCCACTAAGAGACAGACGCTCCTGGATATTTCAGGTTACTTACTTGTATTCATACTTGTTGTGGGGTGCCGTGGCGTAGTGGTTAGTGTGTGTGCTTACTACGCCGGAGGTCTGGGTTCGAATCCTGCCATCGTCACCTGAAAAAAAAAAAAAAGACTTGCTCTTTTTTCACGGCCCCCACCTCCGCGAGGGTCTGACAAACAAGCCCTCCGAGAGTATCATTTGTCTTGAAAAACTTCTCAAAGTGCCGTTCGGATTCGGCAAAAAATTGTAGGTCCCCTTGTATGTAAAGAAATTAACACGCCAGCATACATTGATGAGAAGTTGGCCCTGGTTCACCTCGAGCTGTTGCGCCACTATATTTATTTATTTATTTTTTTTACTTGTATTCAAGTATCCATTCATTATTTCTACTGACCGCTCCCTTATCTACACCGTGTGGGGCATTCTTTTGACGAAGGACTGTCGGGACCCTTAGTGAGGTGGGTAGAGCAGGTCTTTGTTCGCAATCGAATCCGCCTAGCATAGCACTCAATAAGTTGCAATCAGTGGTGGATGATTCGGAGAGCCTCCATCTTTCCGTCTGTGACGGACTGCAAAAAAGAAACTTCTTACGGTTCCAGAAAGTAGGCAGGGTGTAAGAATATAGCTTTTGAATGTTTTTATGCTGGGTATGGTTGCATATTGTTTGGACTAAAACCCCTGACTAAAAAGATCCCCTTTTTAAAGCCACTCAACAAAAGCCTAGACATGAGACATTTACTACACAAAAAAGTTAGCAAATGCTTACATCTACAACATTAGTATTAAATTTTTTTGTTTTTTTCTATATTTATTGAATAACGCGTCATTTGAAGATAAAATGCCCTAAAAAGTGAGCGTGGTCAAAGTAAGACCGCGGAAGTTTTTCTGTTGCCTCAAAGAAAATTACAAGGCAGTGTTGTAGTATAACAGATATGAGTGTGCTACTAGCGCCACTTTAGCAGCAGATTAAATGTGATAAAAGTATTTTTACATACTCTAACCCAGACCCCCGTTAAGCTCCGAAATGCGTTACAAATCGTGGCTGTTAAATATTTATTTATATCAAATTAAATTGCATTAAGTATATATCAGTTGAAAGACTCCTCAATAAAAAAGGGGCGTGGCATCAACCCCTTTTCAATAATATTGTATAATTTGTTCATATTTTATTTTATCATATTAGCTTTACCTGCATGTGTTGATATCATTTTTAAATCGAACATTTGATTTTTACTTAAAAAAAAAACCCGAAAAATGGGCGTGGTGTGTTTTTTTTTCATTCAAGCTGATGATTTTGGTTTCTAGCCCAAAATTAAAGGCCTAAAATCTACCAAAAGACGGACGAAGGGATGAACACACATGGCTTATTCGACTTATAATTCGATTTCGATCATTGCCCCTAAGGTCTATGTTACAAACTATAAATCAAACTACCTATGCGATGGGCTACAAAAATAAAAGTTGCTTGTAGATGGCGTATCTGTGAGCGGATTCAATTAATTGATTTGAATTGAAAAATTTAAGGCCTAAGAGCTTTTTATAAATCGACGGACGGACAGACGGACATGGCTTAATCGATTCTCCTGTCGGTTTCGATCAAATCTCTAAAATGTCTAAGGGATCTACGGTGATTTATTTCACTGCCTTACAAACTACTATACATAAAACCTGATATACCCTGGGGTAGGGTACAAAAAAGAAAAGTCAGGTCGGCATCTGTTATGCCCGTTAGTGTCAGATTGTTCGTCCGGACAGCTGAATTGAATAGTGTGCCTTCCCTTTTTCACCTTCTTTTATTTGCGGGTAACATATAACATTCAAATATAATAGGCGGGCTGAAACCAAGAACTTTGCTGCTTATTGAGCTCCCTTTCTTTGTGATGCGTTCTATTTCTTTGAAATTTGCTTGATTTGAGCTTGAGCTGCAATTTATTGGCCAGACTTATATTCCACAATATTTGATTGTCTTCTTGGTGGTTATATTTTGAATTTAAAAGCTTTTTTCAGTTTTCTTACTCGAGGATTGAAAAGTATGGCAACACGCACTGAGTTAATTTATCAAACACAACTTTTTTTGTTCATTGAACAATAATTTAAGTTCACCGTAACCGTTTTTATTAACGAACGAACAAGGCTCCAATTATTAATTTCCACCAATACCTTCATGACCACTGGAGCCCATCAGGTATTGGTTTTGTTCCCTGTGCCAAATTTTTATAGGGTATTGTGGCGTGGAGTTCTGCCAGAAATATGGGACTTGCACATATTATAAGATCCTAGAACGAGAAAAAAATAGTTCTCTAGGTAGATACGCTTTTTAAACCAAAAACTAGTATTATAGTCAATAGCTCTTGAATAAGTCCAATATTCAATATGCTGACGTTGCCTAAGACTGCCCGAGGTAACCATAGCCCAGCAGTGAACTCTTCATGTTCCTGTTTTGAGTTCTTTGTTTTGATACCATCGAAACGAAATTATCTTTGTCGAGTACTTTGTTATTATGTATAATCCTCTGATAACCTGAGGTTTCGGAAAATCTCCCTCTTCCACAGCTGTCCACCATAGCTCACACGAAATAAGTTTTTATCCAATGTGTGCCCAGACTAACACAATTCATAAGTTGCACCGTGGACTGCTGGCTTTACTTGACGCAACTTGATCCATGATATCTAAAATCCTTTCTTACCTTTGCGCCGTTTTTCCGTTTGTAAGAGGACTGCCAATATGATCGGCCAGTACGACTGCGGGGGCCTTCTTTATTTCACGCTGAAGTCTGCATTGTTCTGCAGGGGTCTTAGAAACTTTGCGCTAAGTCGCGGGTAAATCTCAGAATGTTTTCACCCAAGGGTAGGCTGTTGCGTATAGCCCCAAAATAAAAAAATTAAGGATTTCTTCAGCGTCCCCTTTTCAGAGTCGACGATTTTTGGCTCCGTGCGAGTGGCAGATGGCCATGTCCTCCCTGGAAAAAATAGGAGTTCTCCCTTGTTGCATGAATTCCTTGGGTGTTTGCTGTTCCACCACTGGGTCTGGTATTTTTTCAATACAGATTTACCCCCCTTTGAGTGAGGATCAAATTAGTTGCCACTAACCCTCTTTCATCCGAACTTGATCGGCAGTCTACGTCCTTAGCCAGTTGCTAATTCTAAGGCCAAGCGCACTGAAGAAAGTTTGCTATCTAGATGCCGATGGATGCTAGATAATCTTCTATAAGATTGTATCTCGAGTTTCACCCTTTATTAATCCGGCCGAAGTGAATTAAATTACCACTTCGGCCGGCATCAGGTGGCCTTGTTCGACACACATCGGGATGATGATCTGGGCAGTATTCTTCTGCTATGCCTTCCTCAGTTCTTAAATCTTCGCGTAAAAAGCATCGATAGAGTGTTCAAAACTGGAGATCGGAGAAAGCTTTCCTCCTTCCGACAACTTCGTGTAATCTGTGATACCTATACTTATTTCCTTTTCAAGGTCCTTTCCACTGTTTAGAGGACAATGGATTTTTGCAGGCTTACTTCCTTTTGTATTTGCAGCCCTCAAGACCAAACGGAGTAAAAGAAATGAAACCGCATGATTCATATTCACAGTTATCATCTAAAGCTTAGCTAATCAATTATTGTAACTCTCTTTAGATGACATCCGACATTTTTATGAAGTAAGAAGTTGCTACCAAGAATATCTCGCTATTTTTTTTGTCTAATCAAAATTCAAATACAAAATATACTACCTGTGGTATGTGTATCCGTTGCGTGACGATTTTACGCAAGTTGCCGCATAAGTCAAGCAACAAGAATCGAATTAAAATTTACGACACGAGCCAATAAGCGCAATAACCTGTCCGGCGTTTTTCTTATGCCATTTTTTAAATGTTTCCTTTTTTATTTTTGACTTTTGACTTTAAGAGGTGGTCTGCCTTTTTCCCAGCATATTTGCGATGGACTTACTTGTCTGGCCATATGCATCAAGAGTGCCTTTTTAGTAGAAGAGACTTTTTAGGCATCAGGCGTATATACATTCGACATCTTAGCATTCTTATTGCCTACCAACGTTTTCGACTCTGCTATGGTTAAGTAAGCCGGTAATGTTCAAAGATATGTCACCTAACATAAGTCAACAAGTTGGTGCTTACCTACCACAAATCAACTTAAACATTTTAAATGCTTGGTGACGATGACTTTGCTTCGTGTTTTACCTTACCAACTTTTTAGGCTAAATTTGGAACAAAGCCATTGGAGAATGAGAGAACTCATATATGTGCCAATGTATTGTAAAATTATGAAAGCCTCAAAAGTATGTGCTTACAATTTGAAGCTTAGCATTTGCCCATCTATAGGCTTTCTTTGTTTTCCTAAAAGTTCAATGCGATGACTCCCAAAGGTTTAATTAAATTAAAGCTGCAATGAAATGTTAATAACACAATAATCTTTGAACTCTTTGCCAATTTAATGCGCGCTGAAAATTATGTATGTGCCAGATTACAGTAGTCAAACGCCTTTTTTTAACAAACAATCAATCTAGCCTTCAATATTGATTGCACAATGCACGCAAAAAAAATAAAAATAAGTTGTTATCCTAGATTTTACACACATAATTAAGTGCAAAATTATTCAATGAAATGATGTTAGCACGTAAACATCATCAGGTAAAAGTATGCCAATTTGACACCGATTAATGGAAAGAAGTTATACCCACATAAAATTTATTAAAATTAATACATTTCAGTCTGCCGCAGCAGTAAGACAACAAACTCCAATGAAAACTTTTTTAACTTATTCAACAAAAGTAGGATTTGCAATGATTTTAAGATTGTGTTGTAATTTATGTTGAATGACAGACAATGCGGTCACGTTTTTTAAACACATAATTATTAATGCACATGCAACGAAGATAATTTTTTGTATTATCTCAGGGCTTCTACCTACTTTAAATAGTATTTTTGCAAAAATTATAAGAAGCAGCTTTGAATACTTATTTTTTAAGTGACACATGAAGTTTAGTTTTGGAATCTGTCTTTTATCCTTACCTACATATAGAAACAGGTCTTCCTATTCCTTCCTTAACGAAAGATTCCTTAAACTAGGTCGGCCAACTTGGTCATTGGAATACTGATCATGCTCTGTCAAACCCATACCAGATAACTAAATACAGACGCACAGTAGAAAAGATTTCTAAAAGATTAGAATATAGTGATAAGGCGTCATTGTCCAGAAATTTTTGGAAGGTCTATAGTAATAGTTTTTGGGTTACCATTCGATCCTTTTACTGAATGCATGTGCCCAGGTATATGCTTTCGCTCTTGTGACAGATGAGATGTTGGACGCACCAGTGACCATGGCTGAAGTAAAAGATGTTATAAAGAGCTATAACTTAAGAAAATTCCTTTCGTGTTATACAAATACACCAAAGTTTCTGAACGATTTCCGACGAAACTGTTTAAATGCATATGGAAAGTTTTAATAAAGCAACACACTGTCGTTTCTAGATCCAACTGCATGTTCATAAGGAAATGGTTTTAGGATACTAATGATAATGTGAACCCTTTGCGTTAGGCCTTCTCGACTTTACCTCGAATATGCCTCCTGACTGTAGACACCTTTTTCAACTCTTATTCATATAAGTTGAATTGAAGTAATTCAACAAGTTTGTTCGTTTCACTCCAAAGGGTCTTCCAAGGGTGACGCACCTTATTACCTAGGTATGAGGAGCAATGATTACGCTTTCTTAAAATGCTAACTTTATCACAAAGAGGGTTAGTCTATCTTTGTTTAAGAATCTATCTTTGTTTAAGAACTTGTAACAGGTTGTATGTGAGCTTAGATCCTAATCTTCTATCACCCTCAACTATTAAAAAATTTGCCTTTTAAACTGCGACTAGCGGGAGGCGGACAAACGTAGGATTCATTTGATACGAGCACTTTTTCATCATTTCGGCTTTCTTTTGTCATTTCGGCTCTCAAAAGAGAGTAACGATGACTTTTCCCAAGAGCGGAAATAGATTGCAATGGTAAAATTTATAATAGAAAAATCTGTCATTTATGTGACCAGTTTCAGTTTCCTGTTTTGATTCGAAAACTGTTACAAAGGTATGTGAAAAGGATGGAAAGGGGCATAAAAGAGGTTTGTGAATATGGTGAATGAGTTTTATGAAGAGATTTATTTTAATCGCTTGCCAGTAGGACTAAAGTTTGTATTGTGAATTTTCAAAATTTAAGGGAGATTATCAGAGCACTTATGTTAATCGCAGAAACATTTCTCAAACTATGGCAAGGACGAGATTATAAGTCGCATGAGTGGTCTCTATAACACTTTTATTATTTAAGATTTTGGGGGGTTTTTATTATTAAGAATTTGGATCAGGGGTACGACCTTTTTAGTGCATAATGCCAGTAATTGCATTGACAGTGGTATTGGTGCTTATTTACTCACCACAAATACCACTGCTTGTAGATTCAGCTTACTATGATAATGTAAAAGAACAGAAGCTCGGGAAACAGCCATCAATTTCGATTTGTTTAACGTTGTACAAGGCAATGTAGGATTTAAAATATAAATAGAGTGGCGCAACAGCTCGAGGTGAACCAGGGCCAACTTCTCAACAAAGCACGCTGTGGTTGTTGATTTCATCACATATAAGGGGACCTACAATTTTTTGCCGAATCCGAACGGCACTTTGAGAAGTTTTTCAAGACAAATGATACTCTCGGAAGGCTTGTCAAACCCTCGCGGATCGTGAAAAAAAACAAGTCTTTTTTTTCAGATGACGATGGTAGGATTTGAACTCAGACCTCCGGTATAGTAAGCACACACACTACGCCACGGCACCCCACCCCATTTTTCCGACAACAGCCAACAATATCCTGTGGCACACCACAATGTATGGATTTAGCGATTTAAAAATTTTTGTTCTGTCAAATACAGAAAAACACTTAGACTAACTTTGTTGTTCAGTACTTATTGTGTTGGAGAAGACGAACATGGCAAGAATAATCCGTGGAAAAGAAAGCATCGTCAAAGAGGATCTTCAAATTAAGGCTCAAGCTCAAGGCGACCAGGAACACCAAAATTCCGTTTAAAGACCTCAAATTCGTGCCTAGTTTTCACAACTGGTCGCAGCATGAACATCGGAGAGGATGGAATGCTGCTGTGAAACAGGCATTAATCCTTCACCAGTGGGGAACCCAATCAATAAGTGAACTGACCTCAAGAAGTTAGTTCGCCTTGTTGAATCCAAATAAGTACTTGTACTTCCTTCTAAATTCCTGGAATTTAGTGCCTTAAATTATTAGTTTTTCACAAGCAGCTGACACACCAAGCCGCTTCAATCCAACAATGTCTTGTGCAAAGGTGACGCTAACATTGTAAAGAAACTATTGGATTAAGACTATCCTTCTCGTCATTCGGCGTCCATCAAAAGCCCTTCCCTACGTATACGATTTACGAAACTGATGAGCCAATGCCCTGCGTTTCTATTCCTGAGTTACAATCCAAAAACACTTCGTAGTTTTTAGGAGCCACCTACGCCCACTAAAAACATGAACATCACAAATTGACCCCGTAACGCAGATTCGTAAGCACGTTAATTTTAGACGATCACGACGATCTCATCACGAAGAAGATCAGATCACAAGTTAAGCCATTTTACAAAGGGACAATGGCAAAACACTGATTACATTTCACTAAATTTTCGGATAAGCCGCGTATTTTATAAATTTTAATGAGCAAAGTTCTGAAACTTACGCTCGATGCAATTCGATGCGAAACGTTGTGGGTGAGTTTCAGAATTGTGCTCATTAAAATTTATAAAATACGCAGCTTATCCGAAAATTTAGTGAAATGTTATCAAACAACCGCGAAAGCCTTAAAAGTTAAACCACCGATTGTCAAGTCAAGAGATGGAAAAATGAACAAAAGCTTACCAATGGACGGGAAGACAAAAAGTCTATAGATAAGAAATTATATGTACATAAGGTATATATATTTTTTTACAATGCACCAGGACTTTGACTTGTGATTAGATTTCAATCAGTTTGCATAACGCGAGTGGAAAAGTTTAAAGGAGCGACAAGAAAGATATTGGTACATAAGTCTTAAACAGTTATGGATTTTCAGGTTGAGTTCGAACAGCATGCATGTCGGAAGCTGTCCCGCATTCTCAATGTTCTGGCTTATGAAACATACAAGGCGGTACACGTCCGAAATTGGGTTGAGCGGCATATCCATGAGTAATCCTTCTTGCACTGACATTGACGTAGAATTCTTTAGGTAGTGGAATGCAGTTGGCTATTTCATTGAAAGACCATTTATTACAACACCGATTACATAGTGTAAGCCAGGAGACATTGCGACGATGTTCTAAGAAGTCAAATGACATCACTTTGTTTCAGTAACCGTTTTTGGATTCTATCGAGCAGATGTGAGGTGGTCTTTGCTGCAGGTGCCCAGACATAAGTAATTATACTCGAGCTTAGGGCATATGTTTGCGCTTCGTAAATGTAAAGCAGAGAAGGTATTTCTAGCCAGAATGTGCATAATCCAAAATGCTCCTGATACCAAAGAGACAGCAATCTTTGCCTTCCTAGATATCGAAAGGACGCAAAGTTATGTAGCGAACGCTAGATAGGAAGGGAGTACATAACACAGTTTCCAGATGGATGCATTGGCTATCGAGCATAAGATCAGTAGATATGCAGACATAGTACGAAATTATCAAAGCCAGCACAACAAGAGGGTGCCCATAAGGGGGAGTATTTCAACCCCTAGTGTGGATGAACTACTTAACACGTTAACCAACCTAGGTATCAATTGTGTGGCATTTATGATGATATCATAGAGAGAAACATTTAGATAAACACTGTACGAAGTTATTCAAAATGCTCTGAAGGCTGTCCAAGAACAGTTTGGAATTGAAGCCCAGCCAAGATAACTATGATTCTTAATTTAGAAGGGAAAATAATAATAATAAAAAGAAAACAATAAAACCATCGGGTACGACACTGCTATACCAGTCAAAAAGGATAAATATCTCAGGTTATTTCTCGACAGTCAATTCATTTGGAACATATCCACAACCACAACCTACAAGCGATTTAAAAAGGGGCTACTCGTTCTCTTACGATATGCAGAAGCCTAAAGGGTAAGTTTTGGGAATGCTGCCAGAACACAAGCACAACGAGGGAAGCACAAACTGTAAAGATCGGCATAATTCTGCCCCTCATACTCCACCATAGCCAAGAAAGTGCCTGTGGAACTAACCCCACTACACATCGAGGCTTAGAAAAAGAAAAATTATCAGGGAGAGAATTTTTAGAAAAACCTCCCCTTCTGCTTCCGGCTATTCCTAAAAATTTCAGTTTGAAGAAGTTTGTTTGGCTTTGAAAAAGATATTCTCTTGAAGCTCGGCGGATAAACAAGAGGTCGTTTTGAGCTTCTTCACTGAACGTTTTGGAGGTTTGTTCGGTATTTCTTTTATATAAATTACTCATATTTAGGGAAAACTGTTTTGATTGCTGCAAGAGCGCACATTGTAAAGTCACGCAGCTTTAAAAGATTTGAATTTTTGTAGATATTTAATAAATTTTACTCGCCACCAGTTTGTTTCAAAGCTGAAATTATATGACAGTCACAAAACTATTTGGTTATGTCAAAGCCCTCATATTAATTTGACGAATAAAGCCAAATTGATTTATATTAGTGTTCTACCTTAGTGATTGCGTGGCTAGCTATTAACAGCATAATAATCGAGCAACGTCTTGCAATTAAACAACCGATTTGTTTCACTAATTACCCCATGATCCGGTCGTATGGTATAATTAGTTTACGTACGATCTAAGCGCAAACACATGAGTGACAATCGGACGTTCAAGCTGTCTATTCTTAACTCAATGAAGTGACACTTTGTAAAGCTGGCGATGTTAGTTGCCATTTTGTGGCTAACCGATGTGGCTCAGTAGATAGGTTTAATAAGCAATTGTAAAAAATCTTGTTAAGTCTATGCAAGTGAGCTTTGAATTGTTGTTTACACACAAAACACAGCTTAATGAGATATCAAGCATCCGGTTGGGTTAAAGTTTAATGAATGTTTTTTTTTTGAAAAAGTTGACATTATGACTAAGAGAGTAATCAAAACAAGAAATCTTAGACACAAGCTGAGTTATTATTGGACAGCCTAATTTTTTTTATTAAGCTATTAAAACAGAAGGTCAGCTACAAGATTTATACTTATGTTATGCCATTTAGATGCCTAACAGGTAGACGCACTCTCGATTTCAATGATGTTTAATGAGATACACGGAAGGAAGATTTGGTGTAAAATAAGAGAACATAAAAAGATGTTAACTGTGAATATGAGAAGAATCTTAAGCGATTTTAAGGTTACATTCTTTCTGAATCTAATAATTCGGAAAATATCAACGTTTTTCAAGTTCAAGTTTATTTCATTGAAAAACTTACACATTAAGACAACTGAGTCTTATAAAATTGTGAAGATTACAACTAGTTAACAATTTTAAAAACGAGCTAAAAGTATAAACGCATTTCAGAAAAAGACAGCAAGAAAAACGTTATGAGGTTTATACAAAAATCAGCTTTACGCACTTAGGCCTTACTCATTGTCATTTATGCGACGACGAGATAAGGTTATTTAGATGTCAGATGTAGAATTAATGAAATGTTAATTGGTATACGATGATAGAGTTTGATTTCAGCTTTTCATTACAATAACTGTCTGTCGTCATGAGTGCCAAGGCAGGTTAGTGGATTACGTGATAGTAAGAAAACTCTGTGCGACACCTTGGCCTAGGTTACGAAATGATTAACCTATTTGAAACGTGTGTAATGTACGTACTACTTTTGAACCCTACCCAGGGTATATTCATTTCAGTTTCAGTGTATAGTTTGCAACATAGTTAAATGATGACCTTACGATCTACGCTACGAAGATTGGCAGGTGAATTGATTAAGACACGTCAGTTCATCAGTACCTGTGTGTGGAATTTTAGGTTAAAATCAGCTAGAAAACTTAAGCTTGGGTATGGCTTGAATCCAAAGCTGTTCTTCCCGTACAGTTCTTCAGACAAAGTATGAAATTCATTGAAAAACCCACCACAGCTGGTTTGAATGTAAATCAACCTCTAGCTAACATTTTATTTTTTTTAAATTATATATTTTGACGAAGTTAGACAGGTTGAAGGAACTAATTTTTGACGGAAACATCAACTGGCCGAAAATTGAACCTCCCACACATTGACCGTGCCCACTTTTAAGATCTTCAATCTTTAATAACCTTACATCTCTGAAACCTCTCTCTGAATAGAAAAAAAAAAATGAAAAAGCTCACCGAACGTATCGTTGTTTATGTTAGGGAGCGGCCCCTATGGCAAGGCCATCGAAATTTACTTTTATATATTTAATTATTGGCGCGGTTTAAGGCCGCGCCAATAATTGGAAGCGTAAAAAAAACCGTTATAAACGTTGACTTGAAATCGGTAAAAAAGTGGTGGGTGATTGGGAATTGCTGCTTTTTTTCTTAAAGATCTGCTGCAGTGTAAATATTTGATCGCACTCTAAATGACTCGAAATAGCAACTTAACACCGACAAGAACGATTCAGGATGCTGACAAACGAAACTGTTTTCAAACGTTAACGCAGAACAGCAGTAAAATGATGAGATGTATTAAAAAGACTGACACCTCTGGGCAGGGTTACCGATGGGCGACATATGTCGCCAAATGGCGACTTTTCTACTATCGGGACCCTTGGCGACCACATTTCAAAATGAGGGTTTTTGGCC
The DNA here is from genome assembly GCA_947623515.1 of Neoascia interrupta. NCBI lineage: Eukaryota > Metazoa > Arthropoda > Insecta > Diptera > Syrphidae > Neoascia > Neoascia interrupta. Next base: position 69,377,701 of record OX392462.1, on the reverse strand, counting down.
CCTTTTTTGAAAAAACAGGCGACATTGCGACGCTTTTTTAATTTTCAAATCAGTTAAGCACACAAATTAAAAAAGTTATTGCATCTGCCTCTGGGTAAACCAATTCCACTAAACGAGATAAATGAGTCGAATAAATTTTTTCGTCAGCAGTAAATCTGTCTTGTGTTTTCTTTGCGTAGCCGGGAGGTAACCCAGACGGGACGAGCTCCTACCTGGAGGGTCAGATCCTTTTTAATTACTCGAGGGCGGAGAGCGGTATAACCAGGGTTCCTACCAGAGCTCCTACCTGGAGGGTCAGATCCTTTTTAGTTACTCGAGGGCGGAGAGCGGTATAACCAGGGTTGGTTTTTTCAGTTCGAGATTATCAGAGCTTCCGAGTTAAACTGAGACTAACCCCAGAAATTAGTTTTTCAGTGAATTTAGATCTGGGATTAATCTCTCCCAGATCACTAAATTTGGTGACTTGATTCCGGATTAATTGTAGAGAATAGTATGAACTTCTTTGAATGTTTTTTCTGTGTCGAATGGCAGTTGCTTTGCGTGTTTCTATGAAAAATGACATCTGAAAACAACTCGAACTTATTTTCCTGTGTTTTTCTATGTTAAGTGAGATTTGGGAGAGTTAATAATTCCGTGAGTCGAAGATTTTGGCAACTTTACTGACGGAGCTAGCTGTGCAATGTAACTCTCAGTTTTTTCTGCTAATATAGAAGGTGCGCCGCCTACGGCATGTTATGTTAGGGATGATCATGTCTTGTCTGATTCTCAAGTCAATATTTCAATATATGTGAAGAAGTTGAAAGTCGCTATTAAAATATTTTGCAACAAGTAAGTTTTTATTCCACATTAAACTCTTTGTTCTTTTTTACTATTTTGGGTATCAAGTGAGCGGCGGGTTTGAGACTACAAATTTAAGTATTTTTTTTTCTATCGTATCACTATCACGAATTTTTTTACCGTAAAGTTTAAGCATTAGTGTATTTTTGTAAGTGGCACGCATTTTTTGGCTCGGGCGACTTTTCTTGGCGACATTTTAAAATTGCCCATCGGTAACGCTGCCTCTGGGCAAACAATGCTGAAGTTCCATTCACCAAACATTTTGTTTGATCCCCTGCCTTGCAAATTAATTGATACATGCTCCGTTTTTTAAGTCTTAAGCTCCTGACCAAACCATCGCTATCCGTTTGAAGGGTCCAGCAAATAGGCCGCCAGATTCGGCAGCTTTAAACGTAGCCACAATTACTTTTACATAATCAAGGGAAGTGTCGTTCGTATTCTTCATTGACATATAAGTTCATTCTGCTTGATAGCGAAAATGGTTTCGCCTTCGCCGATTGCAGAAATGGATTTGAATCCTGAACATAGACTGCCACTCCGCTTCGATGTGTCAGTGTTCTACGTGTGGGGCTTCGGCACCAACTCTGTAGCCTGGACAGGTTTTTTTTTACCAGTTGTTGATTTTGAGGTCACCAACAAATTCCTACAGTTTTTTTTTAGCCTTATTCCCGTCCATGTATTTCTCTATCCATTCAACTGGTACTCTTTCTTTTATAATAAGTTCGTGATCAAGGGGATATGATTACCCTTAAAATGCGTAGCATATCGCAAGCGGAAAGAACTTGGGGATAGAAAAATAGAAGAAAAGCTAGTGTAATGTCTTCTTTCTGCTCGTAGAGCTCATACGCATACTTCGTCCTTCTGTGAATGAGCTGGCTTACATGCTTCCTGTTAAGCTTGCCAGGATTTATGGTCGAATCAGGGGCTTAGCTGCGATGGCTGTGAGAAGCCGTGTGGATCCTCAACAACACTTGATGTTGGCGGCATAGGTCTTCGATTTTGGCTGACTCGAATGGAGAAGGACCAGGCGATCTCTTGCCATTTTGTAGCCTTCTGACGTCAAAGTTCCTTACAGTATTTCCAGACCTTGGCTTTGGTCCATAGACATATCTATAGACATATCTTGGCTACAATGAGATAGATATAAGTCAGCCAATGTTGGCCCCTCAGAATGTCTTGCGTCGAACGCAATATGGACAATCTGGTAGACGGTTGCTCAATCGGGAGATCTGCATGTGCCCATATGGTTGTTGTCGGAACTGTGTACTAACTGTCGCTTATAGCTTGCCGCTATCAGCTTGAACGAAGCCTTTATCGAAGTTATGTCAAGGTGGTGTTAAGACATTACCACAAAATTTAACACATTGGCTTGTTGGCCAAGATGGGCCATTCTCCTAAGAGATGAAAAACGCAGAATTTTTGCTTTGTTTGGTTGTAGTCATTTGACCAGTCTTCACCCTTCGTAGTCGTACCAACAAGTTTTGCGTTCAAACAGAATTTTATATGATTGACAGACGTAAGTGCAAATACTGCACGCAGAAGTATTTGCACTTACAGGTTCGATATTATATATATATATATATATTATAATATATTATTTATATATATATATATTATATATATATATATATATTATATATATATATATATATATATATATATATAGATATAGTATTTGCACCAAAGCAGGTTCGATCCCCGAGAAAACTTTTTCCCAGAGGAAAATTCTCTCTAATGCAGAGAAAGCTTGAGTTTAAGCATTGTGTTGCAATCGTTGGTCACAGTATAATACATAGCTACAGGGCGAACATCTCACTTTAAAAGACAAAGACAAACGCATGTTAGCCTAAGTGGAATTGAAGTTTAATGTTTTCGGTTTTCACAGACTCCATCACCAGCCCCTCTTTGACTTCGCAGCTATTTAGAGAGTTTAGTTCTACTTGGTGCGGTTGCCCAGACAATCAAGTAATATTTCATAGAGAAGATTTTTCGGACAGCATATACTGCTGTAGTGTACCTAAGTGGGTTAAGTGATTCACTATCGAACCTTGCGCTGTGTGGTATTGCATGCATGTGTACACACATTGATTGACATTCTAGTAAACAATTTCTTCAGTATATTGGCCAAAAGACATTGCGACTGTATATCCTTTTTATTAATGGATTGGACTTAATAAGAGTCATACTTCCTAAAAATTTAAAAAACTTTTAACCATTGCATTTAGACACAATTTTTTAAGTATTAAAACTAGAATAGTTCTTCTGTTTTTTTAACTTATTTCTTTCATAATTGCTAAAACACGTTAACGAAGTTACTGATCCAACTTCAAAATAAGATCGAATAAATTTTCACAATTTAGCCATTTATAGACTAGTTTACTAAAAAATAAGCAAACAGTGTATTAAAATATTGATTTTTCCTAACAGCTAGTGGAATCCCAACCTGCAGCCAAGATGATGCAAATCTGAATGATTGCATTAAAGATGTATTCCAACAAATGTTGCCGAAATTGCACGTGAGTAACATCAAACCATTTATGTGTTAAATCTTAATAAAACAGAACATTTTTTATTCTGCAGCATGGAAATAAAGAACTTAACATTCCACCAATCGATCCATTTGTGCTGCAAAATAGTAAATATGAATACTCCAATGGAATTTTGTCTGGTCGAGTCGCCCTCAAGGACACTAAAGTGTATGGCCTCAGTCGCACCCAAATAAAGGATGTTCGCTTCACGATCGACGAGGAAGGAACTCACTTAATGGTTGATTCTTTCACACCGCGAGTTTATCTCGAGGGCAACTATAAGGCTGACATGAAACTGAACGAAGTCAAAATGAACCCTAAGGGATATTTCAATGTTTCAATGTGTAAGTGCGATTACGAAAACTTAAGTGCAATTAAAATTTCTCAACAATGCGTATAATTTTTTGCAGCTGATGTAAACTTTACCCAAGAGATGGAGGGCAAGTTCGAGGTGATCAACGGAAAACGTCATCTGCGTCTCGTCAAGTACAACATGATTCCGGATGTTGGGGATATGAAAATCTATGCCACCGGACTGTTCCCAGATCCAACATTGAGTGAGTAGTAGAATAGTTTACTTAAGGTCATTATAGCAAAGGAACTTCTTACTTTGCAGACGCCATTGTTCTGGACTTTATTAACCAGTATTGGAAGGACATCTACAAGGTCATGCTGCCCGAAACTCGTACCTACTGGGAACCACTTGTCTTGAGCGCTATGAATGAATTCATGCTTCATGTTCCATTTGAAAAGCTTCTTACCAAAAATTAATTTGTACCAAAAACTTAAGATAAATAGGTGTACCTTCTTCCTTTCGAAAATTCTGTTCCAAATGTGATTTATTTTCGTTTCGATTTTTTTTCTATTAAAACGTGTTATTTTCTTTATAAAATCTAAAAGTTTTTTTAACGACCATCTTATGTTTTGATTGAGGCTAAGGTTGAAGAGATATCGGATGATCATATCCGAGGCCTCGAATATATGCGTATTCACTCAAGTGAATAAACGAAATCCGACGAAATAAAAGTTACTCATACGCCAGAGTAGTAATGAAAGTTGTTATGTAGGAGTATAACAATTATCTTGTGACGTGCATCTGGATGAAGGGGTATAAGACTCTTTTAGATTGCATGACTTGACTACGTAATCGAGCCATCTTTGACAGTATTCATCTCAATGTCAATGATGGTCGTTGGGCTTGACAAAACATTAATTTACAATGACGATCTGCAGGGATAATTTGAAGACAAGCTATTGTTAAACCTAAAAAGGATGGAAATTAAAGATTCATGTATCGATTTGAAGCTCGAACAATTTTACTATAATTATAGTGACTACACACTTTAGATCTAGAAGCTAAAGCTAAACAACTTATTGTTTCTGGAAAAGAGAAACATTACACGTAATAAGGCTAAAGGATCTCCCCTCTATATTTGAGTAAAGGGTTTAATCAATGCCTCTGATAATTGTTTAAGGTTTTTAAATAAAGGAGAGACCAGTTCAAATCCTGCATTCATTGTTGGATTGCTTTACATCCCAAGAATTTTTCTTTAACTTAAAATGATAATCAGACTCAGACAGTAACAGCTTATACTAATCCGATAAGCAATTTACCACATTTCGACCAAATTGTGACCCGAAAACCCGTCAGTATCTTTATCAGCTGAGAGTCGTATTTGACGCTTTACTTAAAAGGATATAGCGAATTTATGGCTCAATGATTTTTCCCTTACAGGACCGAAAAACCAAGATTACTTATTGAAGATTTTATTAAGGTTTTGTCACGCTTGTGTACATTCAATTTTTACGAGACGTAGAAGCAAATCTTTGTGCACAAATCGAATGTTATCACTTATAACCCTAACCATGAAATGCCTACAAAATCTAGCCCAGTCAGCAAAAAACAAAGGTGCATTGGCACGAAACTTACGCTAACGAAGCCACTTCAATATAAAAGCAACCAGTCTTTCTGCAAAAAAAAAATGCAATACTTCAAGGATCAGGATTTAAGTTACGGAAATGGTGTGTTAACCACCTATGGTTACGCAAAAGGTTCCCGAAATAAGGCAAAGAGATGGAACTAGAATTCAAAGTAGACTCAGAGGAACCATAAGATCTTTCCTTAAACTGGGATAGTTCACATTTGGAATCACAGAAAACAAGTGGGAAAGTTCAACAGTGCGTATGTTAAAATACCAGTCTGGCTGCGACGGATTGTATAATACTCTACCCGAGTAGCCAAGTGCTAAAGGTAAGAGGGGCCACGCCTCCAAAAAGTGGATGAAAAATACAACCTATTAAATATACAAAATATTATATAGGATAAAATACTCTATAAAATACTCTGCTCTGTGTAATGTAGTAAGAAAGATTTGGGACTGAAAGGACTCCTTTTTTATTTAAGAAACAACAACTTACAACGTTTTTTTTACAAAATTTTATAAATTATTCGAAAAACGGAATTTTATGTTAAAATTGGGCGTGGGCCATTCTTGGATGAAAATTTGTGTGCCACATCCCCTAGGATAGGAGGTATATTAAGTTTGTCACATAGTTTGTAGCACGGTGATATAATAATGGTAGACCCCCAAGCCCTTAGGGTCATATGATCGAGACCGAATTGTAAATCGAATAATCCATGTTCGTCCGTCCGTCTGTCTGTCTATATGTCACATGTTTTTAGACCATATATTTTAAGCTGACATTTGGTACACAATTTTACTGTTGTCCCAAGCTGTACAAGTGCAAACATTTTTGAAATCTGCCCACAGCCACACGTCCACAATCGGAGCAATTGTGCATCTACCTCCAGATTTTTCAAAACTGTAAGACTTCCAAAAACCTAAAATTTAATATTTATTTTATTATTATTATTTATTTACAAAAAATAAAAATTAATCGCTTTACCTCTTCTAGGTATCGATTTAAAAGGTAATTTTTCAAATGCATTTTATTTAATATTTTTGTTCAAAATCAATATATTATGTAGAAAATACTTGTTTCTACATTTTGTTCATACAAGTCTTTGGGCCACGCCCATACTTCGAGGCAGAATTAAAGAAATACCTAAAATTTTCCAGAAAAACGAAATTTCGACTGGCCTTAAGCCTAATTTAGGAAAGAATAAAACAAAAAAATTAGCAGATAAGGCAAACGAGACTAATTTCAAATTTCATAAATGAAAAGTTTTTAGCCACGCCCCATTTTAAGGGGTCGGTTTTTCAAAAATATTGAATTTGAACCAAAAAATTTAATTTTTATGTACACTAAGGGTAGCTTGCAAATATCTGTGTCAATGTTGATAGTTTGTAAGAAAGGGCAGGGAGGTTTGCACTACTTATAAAATGTTAAAAAATAGCAATAATATCAGCATTTTGCAATGTGGGATAGGATGGAATATTCAACGTTCCGTTTTACGGACTGCAAGTTCTGCGTGCTACCATCGTCACCTGAAAAGAAGACTCGTTCATTTTCACGGTCCCTACCTCCACGAGGGTCTGACAAGCCCTCCGAGAGTATCATTTGTCTTGAGAAATTTCTCAGAGTGCCGTTCAGATTTGGCAAAAAATTGTAGGTCCCCTTGTATGAAGAAATTAACACACACAGCATATATTGTCGAGAAGTTGGCCCTGTTTCACCTCGAGCTTTTGCGCCACTCTATTTATTTATACATATATAACTTCTACGTACAAACTGTAGCACCCACCCACTGGTTTCTTTTGCCTTACAGCCAATGACAAAGCCTTACTTTGTACCAACATTTTGGGCGCTGACACAACAGAAACATAGGTAAAATGGGATTTAAGTGTTTTTAGCAGCAGAGGTGCAGGCCTGAGTTGGGCGTGTCTATGGGCAGATTTTAATAATTTTTAAATTCCATCTATAAAACAGGATTTCCAGCTCAGCTAACAAATTGTCTAGCTCAAAATTTAAGGCCGAAACAATGTTTATATACGGACGGGCATGGCTCTATCGATTCTCCTGTCGGTGTTGATCCCATCTCTATAAGGTCTTAGGGGTCTATGGTGATTATGTCACCGACCCACAAGGACTAGTGGCCCCAGCCCCAGTAATAATTACCGTAAAACTTTTTCTGCAACAATTATAGCAGTTAAACTTTGATGATTGATATGCAATTCCAAAAACTGGATCCAAGCTGGTTGACATTTTGTAAAGATTTGTAAACATTTAACAAGGTTAAAATTCCTAGTTTTTGCATAAGTACATGTTTTCACTGATGCTTCATAAAGGTCTTAAGGAGCTTCCATTTATATTTACATAAAAGATTTTTAGCCCTAATAGAGTCATGGTGTGTTTATTGTGTGCTTAGTCTCAGGTAGCCGCACTCAAAAGGCCCTTAATTAAAGCACAAACAACATTTTGGCTAGGGCTGTGTGCAGCCAAGTAAGCTACAGACCTAGCAAAATGGTAGAAAGTGATATCGGTTAATAAGAAATAACAACATATTTTTGCGCACCGATTCGGAAATTGTCTTGCCCTGGATCAGCTCGCCTTCAATATCATACTTAATTTTCATCGCTACTAGAATATCGTTGTCTACAATATCCCATAAGGAACTTTTTAAAATGCTACAGAGGACTACTATTACTACTTATAAGCGTCGATTCATCCGAAGCATTCGAAAGAAATGAAGGATAAATCGATAAGACCGAAAATAAAAATTTATTTTGGTCAAGAAATAAAAATGCCATGCACACCATGACCCTTTCACGACAAGAGCTAAACAGTGCATATAATGCCACAATCCATGTGTATCCTCTTGATGGCTGTTTCACAAAAAAAAAAAACGAGAGAGCGAGCGAGGGTCTCGGCGAGCTGTCAAATGAATTTCAATCAATGCCAATGTGTGGGGTGGTTCACAATACCGGCGTGATCACTGTCTCGCACGCTGGACTTTTCGAAAAATTGAAAAACCGACGGTTATTCTTTCATTCGCTGTTGTGAGTTATGACACGCCTTTGAGTAGATATTTTTTTTCTCGAAGCTAATACTTGTTGTGAAATATAAACTATTTATGTGCAATAAAGTCGACAAATTTTAGAAACATGTTTTGTTTTGTGGTGCAGTCAAAACAGTCGTCGCGGTTTCTCGCCTTCATAGTGTATTAACGAACGAGTTTCTCTCGTCTCGCGTTGTCGCTGCCGCTCTGGTTTGACGCACTCGCACTGAATGTAAAACGGCCATTAAGAGTTAAACAAGTGTCAGGCCCCTCTCGAGAGTCCCGGAGAGTGCTCGCAGAGAGTTATTTTTATACTCTCAATTTCCAAAATCCCGACCCGACCCGAATCCTTGCAAGTTGAAAGTCTCTCTCTGCCAGTAACTCTCGTCTCTCGTGACTCCCGAGAGCTACTCGCATAGTTTTATTCTCAAGTGGACACGCGCCTTAAAGCATTGAAAAGAAGAGCTCCACCGCGATTTTTCACATTTAGAGCGATATCCATAGTGGCGGAGTTGAATTAATTGTGATATGAACTTAAATAAGTTGTGTGTGATAAATAAAGTATTTTGTTGTATCTTTAAATTATAAAGAGTAAAATTTAGTTTATTCGATAAATCCCAAGCAAAAACATTACAATTATATACTCCATTCCTTACGGCGGCTGCTGACCGATACCAAACTAAGCGATTGCTTGAATGTCTTTGGGTGCAGATTAAGGAAAAAAGTCTCTGGAGTTCCAAATATGTGAACGAGCGCCACAAGACGATTCGCATCAAAGCCTAATGAAAATTCAACATGAGCTTTCTTGTGCGTCATATTTCTCCTTTCATTCAGGAGAAAAAGCCGAAGCTTATATGCTATCGATATTGAATGTTGGAAATAGCTCATTTATGCAGACTGTAAAACGGGTGGAGACGAACCAAACTCAGCTATTCAATAAAATTAAAATCTAAGCAAAGAAGATTAAAGATTCCAGCCTTTCAGGAAAAAAAAACTAAGGAATACTCAATCGATAACCATAGCGTTTTTATAGAATTCAAGGCCTAATTGAATGACCTAATTAAATTAAATACATAGGTAAATGAATTCAGTGTGTGGGGTATGGAGCACAAAAAAATACTATTGAAAATATAAACATAACAAATTGGATTGATGTTCATTGAAATATGTAGCTATGTACTCTTAATTTTTGGTTATTGTTTACTTTAAATATGAATAATAAATAAACTTCTGATCATTGAATTATCCAACGTATGTAGCCATTTTTTTAATTTATTTGAAAAGAGACTGTACGTTTTAATTTTTCTAATCTCTATTGGCAATTTATTGAAAAGCATGGGTGCGGAGCCTGTGAAAAAGTCTCAACAATGTGTTTTTGTCGAAAAAGGAATGTTTACAGTCACGTCAAGTGTTTGAGTCAAAGTCAAGTGTTTGAGTATCTCAGTAACGAACTGTAACCACAACGTAAAAAGAACACATTGAGCACTTTATATACATAAATATGTTTTATAGGTAGAATTTTTAGATTTTTAAATAAAGGTCAGCTAGAACTTAATCTTTGTTTGTGACATATACTGACAAACAAAGATTATGTTTTGGTATTGTGCTACGGTTAATGCCCTGACCCATATTCATCGAAGAATGATCAGAGGCATTGATCATTGTCTTTAACGCAACTACGAACGTCTTTGTTAGCCAAATACTTGTGAAAGTGCGATGCACTTTCGCAGTATTAAGGGGTTCCTACTGGAATGAGAACCCATGAGTCAAAATCGAGTCCATCGAAAGGTCGTGTTTTATTCATAACATTGGCAAACATGTCCAGAGGACGACGATAGAAAACGCTCCTCCAACAAGATCCGTAAGGATCTTAGCTACACCGTTGACGTCAAACAATGATTTAGAGAGGGCGACGCACGCTCTTTCAGGTTGCATCAACACTAGATGCATTGATCCTTTAAACAAGCGCTAAGCTTAAACAAGTTTTCCGAATATGGTTGCTCTATTAGGGCTAAAAAAGCAACTGCTTTTTAAAGCCCTCTCACTCTCGAACATCAAAAGTTCGTTCAGATCATTTGTCAGACCCCTATCATTCCAGTCTAATTTTACGGTGCAGATGCTAACATTGTCTAAGGTTCATTTGGAATGTACGGCTGTAAAGCGACACTTAAAGGATGCAGAGGGATACCGAGAATCAGTGGACTACTAAAGTGGAGGAAGTTTCGAAAGCAAAAATGCAAACAGTTAGCATAAGAGACTGACTTCTGCCTTGGAACACAAGAGACATCAGCCGGTATTTTTTTCATTTGTTTTAAAAGCTTGACATGGTATCGGCAGTGAGTAGGTGTGTTAGGGTGTAGTTTCAAACAGATGATATATTAATAAATGATTATCCATAACGCGAGCTTTGCTAAGTAAAACATATCCAAATATTTTTGTAACTATTTTAAAAATTAAAAATAAGACTTACCAGATTATACAAGTTCCTTAAATATTGCATTTTCCCATGATGTTGGTCCTGAAGTTAATAAAATGTTTTAAGTTATGGATTAAATCGCGAACTACACATTGGTTAAGTCCTTATTCACACTCGAATGAAACCAAAAAACTCGTCTCTTTTAATTGACCGCACGAAAGCTATGTGTAAATTAAATAACACATATTTTGCAAGAGAAAAAAATTAAAAGGGTTAAAGAGCGAAAAGAGGAGAGCGTGTAAGAGATGGCAACGTTCGCGAACACCCCGGGATAAGACGATCTTAACCACCATTCTAACAAACTGAAGCACGAACTTCAAGACTTTTAAAGTCGCGAGACTACTGCTTACCTCGAAAGTTTGACTGTCGATAAAGGTTCGAACTACTCTCTTTGGAAAGCAGTCAAGTCCGTTAAGAAGCCTATAGCACACTCTGCGCCATTAAGAAAAGCCAACGGTGAATGGGCAAGAGAAGACAAAGAAAAACTGCCGATAAAGGTTCGAACTACTCTCTTTGAAAAGCAGTCAAGTCCGTTAAGAAGCCTATAGCACACTCTGCGCCATTAAGAAAAGCCAACGGCGAATGGGCAAGAGAAGACAAAGAAAAAGCGGATCTATTTGCAGATTACCTAGAAGAAACATTCAAACCGTTTGATGGGGAACCATCAGTCGCGGAGCTCAATCCCTATGCGGTTCAAGATAAATATAGAATATAAACCGTGTCATTGGCTGAACTCTGTGAAGCGATAAATAATCTGAAAAACAACAAAGCCCCTGGCTACGACTTAATTACTAGCGAAACTCTAAAGGAGCTACCGAAAAAAGCTTTGGTCAAGCTACTCTATATCATTAACGCCTCCATGAGAATTTTATACGTTCCAAGGCAACGGAAAGTGGCCAAGGTCATAACGGCTCAGAAACCAGGAAAATGTCCGAACGACAAAACGGACCTATCATACGGACCTATTTCGCTACTGGCGATAATATCTAAAGTATTCGAGAAACTGTTGCTTAAAAGGTTGCAACCATTCATTGAAGAAAGAGGATTGATTCCGGATCACCAATTCGGATTTAGGAAAAAACATTCAACAATCGACCATATCGGTATTATTCCATTTCGGTGCCGTAAAGTATTCAGAGCTTCCGTAGGTGTAGTACGGAGCGCACCTGGTGATGGCTATACAAGCCGTGCTTTAAAACGCTGATAAGTTTTCATAATCTGTTTTTCTGTTTGTTGCTTTCCACTAAACCAAGGCACCGTAAGTAAGAATAAGTCTTACCACCAGTGTATACAACCAGTGGACCATGGCATGTTTTAAGCCCCAAGTTTATCCTACCGTTCTCTCGCAAATAAAAAGCAGCTCAATATATGGCTTCTTGATTCTTCCCCTACATTAAGAGTCCAATTCAGTTTTTTTTTGTCCAGGATTACACTCAGATACTTTGCACTATCCGACTGGGGTAATTCCACTCCATTTAGCTTGGGGAGTTTTAATTGCGGTATCTTGTACTTCCTGGTAAAAAGAACCAGCTCCGTTTTTAAAGGGTTGACACTAAGACCACAGCTTTTAGTCCAGATGCTGATAGCCCCCAGAGCACCCTTCTTGATTTCGCTTAAGATATTTAAGTACTTTCCATGCACCATTACCACCACGTCATCTGCGTAAGCCGTGGCGCTTATACCCATAGCACTTAACTTCTTTCAAATGTTGTTGATTACCAGAACCCACAGGAGTGGAGATAATACCCCACCCCGAGATGGTCCCAAGGTGGTTTTAAGCATAAGGGATGAATGATTTATCGGTCTTAAGTTCTTTTCTGCTGTATGTCCCTGTTTGCCAGCTTTAGGTATAAAAATCACCTTTTCTTCCCTCCAAGCTGAAAGAATGTATCCTATTCTTAGACTGTGTCTTTGGTACCTAAAGTGAAGGCAGAAGTGCAAAAGCTTCTCTTATGTCTCTAACTTCGAAACTTGACAGCCTCAATGAATGACTGCCGTGGAGATCGGGAAAACATGTACAACAATATTTGGCTGTCGAGAAAGTGGATCACTAACATAGGGTAAGCATCAGCGATCACCTCGACTAAGTAATTCCTCCATCACGATGGATCTCGAAAACGATGTTGACATCGTCGAAACCGACAAGCTTTTTAGGGACCTGATGTTCGCCACCATTAACTTACTAACGGACAATGCTGAAATATGTCTCCAATAATCTCTTGGTTTCTCTTAGGGAGAAAAACATAAATATCGGCTTTATTTAGGAGCCCCGGGCTATGGACTAGTCGATAAAAGTGCTTCAAGATATACAAAATGACCTAGTATACAAAAATCTTGCCACAAGTTGAGCCAGGTAGCATATGCATACTCGCAAAGAACCATCTATGTTTAGCAAAGTTTCCATCAAAGCAACTGACCTGGCTAGCATATCCTCCAAACCGGTGAAAGAGTGCTGGAAGGAGTTTGCTTGCATTACGAAATTTTTTGCTTCTATAGCAGCATTTCTAAAACGTTAATTATTTACAATTTTGCAAGTCATTTGAAAAAAGTGCACTGCGTATTATACCTATTCAGATTTTGCCAAAGACCTTCAACTGTTTACACGTAAGTGGGACTAACCTCCGAGTTTTGAATGCAACTTCAACTTTCCTTGAACTTATGTTCTTAGATTACTTAAAAGAAGCACACAGTTGAGACCTTCTACAAAGCCGGTCACTGTTCAATCTTCCATCGGTGTAATTATATTTCAATCGAACCATATTTGCCTAGTTCAATGCCAATGTGACCAGTCGATTCTTTCATAGCCACTGGTCTGATGAGAAACCATCAGGGACAACATTGCAAAATAATAATCAAAAATAAAACATTTTCGTAATCTTGGCTTTGACATTATTGTCGCTCTTCTTTACAACAGATTCGATTGTACATCATAACTTCAATGTCAATATTTCCGTGCATTACATTTTTGTTTTCAACTATCCCAATCGGAGGAATTAATAAAACAAACACAGCGAAAAGAAAAAAAAGTACAAGTTTGTTACTCAACTCTTTTGTTTAGGCCATGGCACCGCTAATGATAATGAGTTGCTTTCCTGGAAGTTCAGCAGGCTTCCTATCGGAACTATCGTGTTGTAACATCAGCTTTGGTGCGATTGCACACAAAAGTCTTCAACGCTAACTCAGCGTAACTGATGGTAATGAGCAAACGGAAATAGGAACAATCGAAGTACCTATAGGTATACCTTTAGCTTTCTGCAACAATAGAGTAAGTGATGAAAAAGAATTATGCATATGGATTACCAAAAAGAATGAATAAAATAAACCCATGAGCAGAAATTCTCTACATATGTGACATGCAAAGTGGTTACTTAAGAATAGGACCTCCCATTCGTGGTGTGGTTTGTTTCCGAATAAGTATGGTATTTCAATCATTAAAAATGTAAACAGTTGCTTTTCCCAGATGGCAAACAAAACAATTTAATATTTATAAGAATTGCGAAGTAGTTGACATGAATACAAACCGGCTTATTTTAGGAAATACTTTTTTTTCTCACTACAAGCGAAAAACGTTTCGTCATTTCGTTCCAGACAGTGGTGGATAAGAAGCAAGGTGCAACCAATCAGAGAATGCATGCGGCTTAGAGTTCAAACTATTTTCTTGGCCAGAAAAACTTGTTTTATGAAGAAAACGAAATGAGTCAGTTGTGGCGTTAAGCCGCACAGCAGTTACGGTAAGTGGTGTGAACTAAATTAAACCTCTCGATGTTTGGTGTAGAAAGAAACATTAGGTGGGAAAAGTTCAATACGCGGGTTAGTTTGCAAGCGAAAAGAAGGATCTGACCTTTGGGTATTGGTAAAGCAGCGTAATGATAGTAAAATGACATCAAGTTCTTTTTTTAAACACTGTCAGAACTGTGTTGTAGCGTGTTTAATTCAAAGAACATCTACAAGCAGAAATATGCCAAGCAATAAATGCTTACACAGGCTCATCAGTTAGTGTAGGTGTTAGTGGTTAAATAATGCTAGCACCGTACACAAAACAGAAAGCATATACTAAAATATGTATTAAACATTAAAGTACAAAAAAAATTACTCAAAACAATTATTGGGAATATTTAAGCTGCGCTTTAGGTTTAGCTTTGTCAATTTTAAAGTCAACTAGACTACTGTAATTAGGGATTAGATTACTGTGCCAAGGGACATGCAAAAGCAGCTAGCTTTGGAAATTATGCGAACCTTCCAGAGACTTGAATTTCACAAAAGAGAGGAGACAAGGTGCGTCAATGTGACCTAGTCTAGTAAGATGAATGAACATCAGCTCACTGTTGGCCCGCCGTTGAAATAAGGTCTGTAAGTTAAGCAGTCTTAGCCGTTGGCTGTATGGGGGAAGGTCCTTTAATTGACAGGTATCTTAAGGCAAGTCGAATGAATCTTCGCTGAATTGCTTCAATACTATTATTGTAACAAGACTGCGAAGGATTCCACACTTGCGAGGCGTACTCAAGGTGGTGGCGAACAAAACTTTTGCAGAAGGAGAGAGTGACACGAGGGCCACAAAATTCTTTTGACCATCTTGATATGAAACCTAACATGCAGTTGGACTTGTTAACGATGTAATTTATTTGTTCAGAGAAATCCAAGTTGAGATTGAAATAAATACCAAGGTCCCTAAAGCGTAGAATGCGACATAGAGTGTATAATAGTGTGTTGAAGGTTTACGTTTTTTCGAAAAGCTTATGACTAGGCACATAACTGGATTGGGGCTGAGATCATTTCTGCAACACCAGGTTGTAAAACTTGTTAAATCGGACTGAAGAAAGATATGGTCTATTGATGATTTTCATATCGCAAGTACTTCACTGAAGTTTTTTCCTTGTGGAAACATTGCACATAGCTAGTATGAAAAGAAGGGTGCCTTTTCAACACTATTGCTTAATGCGAAATTAAGTCGAACGTCTTAGAAAAATCTGTATAGACTTAGTCAACTGTGGAGCTCTTCTCAATTGGAGTGGACGTTTAAAAAATATCGTCTCAAAACTAAGTCTATTGCCATATGCTCACTGGTGAGAATGAAAGACCTTTTTCAAAAAAAAAGATACATACCAGAAACAGCTCTCAATATACCCATAATATAAACTTGTGCATAGCTAAAGAGTTTTCGATAAAGAGTTTTTTGGCGGTTTTAAATACCACTGCTTCGCTAGTTGGGGTTGTTCCAAAACGTGTAATAACCCTGGCGTATAATTAAATCAGCGGCAGTGGTGGTTTGTAAGGGCAATGGTGGTTTGTCTCACCTTGGCATATGCCTGCGACTAAACAAAACGCTATAAAAAGAAGTATAGGGGGGTCAAATCGTATGATACTGGTAGCTTATTTAAGCTGCCTCCGAATGAGAAAACCATGCTCAGATATCGCTAGTGAAGAATGTCCCGCGTGGCACGGGTTCTGTATTCCATCCAGTATCCAGTATTCATATCACCCAATTTAATTTAAGTCCCTAAGATATTCAACCCGTATTTTATAAAAAAAACTCTTATAAAACCCATAAAAAAAATCTGTATAAGTAAATAACATCTTTAATATATTCTTGCTACAGTTGAAAAGTCTTCTCAAAAAGGAGGACCATGCATCTGATAAGTGATTTCCAGTCTTCTAACATGCTTTCAAAAATGCTTAAATATTTTTTCGCGAGATATGTTCCAGAAAATATTTTTCTCGACGTATCGCAAGCCTACGACGAGGTATGACATGAAGGCTTGAAGTACACGCTACAGCAAATCAGAAGACATGAATAGAATATTAAAAAACTATCTAAAAAACCGAATCTTTCGTGTTATGTGTGGTACTGAATACTCGGAATTAAAAAAAATTTGAGCTGGCGTACCCCAGGGAATCCTGTTCCTGCTCTACACAAGAGATATACCTCAAGATGATGAGACAGTTATGGCCACGTTCGTTAACAATAATGGCCACGTACTATGGCAACAAGGAAATCAGTTGAGTCATCAAAGCCTGCGAACGAAGCAAATTATCTAGGAATGACTCTATACGCTAAACTTAGGTGGAAGCCACACGCTAAGAAGAAGCGTGAAGAGCTCGAAATTAGACTCAGAGTGATATTCACAGAGATTTATAAATAGCTACTGTGAACGAAGAAGTAACAAACTCTGCTCGAAAGTTAAATGCTAGTCTTAATGTTCATTGCAACAATGAAATGATCCGTACTCTTCACGAGACTCTTAACGATACAAACAACGAGTGACGACTACAAAGAACAAGGACCTTCGCCCAAGCGACTTAGGGTGAAGCCGCACGAACTGACGGTTTTAGTAGGTGCAGTCACTGGATAGCAACCTTCCCAACGCGATATACACTACGGAAGCATAAACTACTTGTTAATTTAACTTAGTTGCAGTCAAGTGGTTGACTCCCGTTGGCTCCTTGATGGACTTAGGAGTAAACTGCGACCGGGAACAAAACTTTCGTCTTCGCATGATAACGTCATTAAACCTGCTAAGATGGCCATTGACCTTGTTAAAATTTGGTCCTGGGAGTTTTTTAATCCATACGTTACCAAATCACTAATCGTTTTGGCCCTTCTCAAATACACTATGCAAGTGTAGTATACTGAGACGGTTCCACGTAGGTTGGACGGCACCACTGTGCCGCGTAGCCCGCACACCTCCATAGAAAAAATATCCGAAAATTTCCATCGCTCTTGACCCTCTCTTTAAGCTAAGTTAAGAGTTGTTAGTTTAGATAAAATAAATAAATAAATAGAGTGGCGCAACTGCTCGAGGTGAACCAAGGGGACCCACATTTTTTTGCCGTATCCGAACGGCACTTTGAGAAGTTTTTCAAGACAAAAGATACTCTCGGAGGTTTGTCAGACCCTCGCGGAGGTGGGGTTCGTGAATGAAAAAGAACGAGTCTTTTTTTCAGGTAACGGTGGTAGGATTCAAACTCAGACCTCTGGCGTAATAAGCACACACACTAACCACTATGCCACGGCACCCCATGTTAGTTTAGATTGCTTTATGTTAAATTCGTCTTCCTTTATTGCTTTTATTAAGCTACTAAAGTGCCTCCGTGATAGCGCGTCCAACAAGTGTAAAACATGCAGTCCCAGCAAACTGAACACAAGCTGGACGAGTCACTGAACCTATCGATATCTGTCTGTAAAAGCAAATTATCCAATGATGATTTAAGCTGAAAATTTTGTTGAAAAAAGGCCTCTTAAATTCACTTGCTAAGTTCTTAAACGAAGGTAGGATGAAATCTAAGAAATAAAATTAGATGGCCAAGCGATATACATAAGTTTAAATACAATAATTTCATGAAAAATCTGATCAAATGCCTTTGAGAAGTCTGTGTAAATGCAGTCTACCTCAAGGCCACATTCTAAAGCGTTGGCACATTCACTGGAGAAAGACAAGAAATTAGTGAGAGTAGATCTGTTTTCCACCATGCCGTTCTTTACGAAGGACAATGCGACCGAAAATAAAAGGCTGTCACATACAGCTTGCTCAAAAGGTTCTGGTATAGCGGAAAGGTCTATATACCGATTTCAATCGGTCTATAATTAGAAACGTTGCACTTGTCATTCTTTTTAAGAAATTGGAGTGATAAAGAGAGCTTCCAAACAAGCTGGTGTAAGGTTAAAATTAACCTAGTGAAATGATTAAAAAAGGAATTGGCAGAAAAGTTGCTAGTGATGGCAGGGTCGCTGGAACAACTGACATTATACTTTGGATTAGCTGGGTAGTCAATTTAAACCATTCTTTTCGAGTTCGTAAATTTCCAAAATTCCTTGAGCTTTGTTATAAATGAGGAACCTATTTTAAAGACAAAGACATACCTATTGTACAAGCTCTTCGAAAGTGTTTTAAATTCTTAAGCCATTTCTTTAAGCTCAAAAACTAAAAAACGAAGATATCTAGGTCAACTGGACTTAAACTTTTGAGTTATATTTTCCGATATAAATTTCGTTCCTAGCGAGTTGATTATGATTTAAGTTCCTAAGTGTACTATGGACAATCACAAGTAACATTTTTTCATTTTTATCAGTACGGTGTTCTTAGAAGTATTAAGTGAGTAGTAGATTATATTCTCTACACGGTGGTCAAAATCTGAATAATTGGCTACATTAGATATACCTTATTTGCTGCAAGACAAACGAAAGTAAATTACTTACTTAAGGTGGCGCTACAGTCCGGGGTGGACCTGGGCCTCAGCCAACAAGCTTCGCCAGCCAACTCTGTCTCTAGCTAGCCGTCTCCAGTTTCGCACGCGAAGTTGGCTGAGGTCCCCTTCCACTTGCGTGCGCCACCTGAGTCTCGGTGCTCCTCTACCGCGTCGTCCCTGCGGTGTGGATTCGAAGATTTTCCGGGCCGGGGCGTTGGTGTCCATCCGCTCTAGATGACCCAGCCATCGTAGACGTTGTGTTTTGACTCTTTTGGCTAGGTCGGTGTCGCTGTACAGCCCGTACAGTTCGATGTTATATCTCCTCCTCCACTCTCCGTCTATGCAGACGGGACCGTAAATCGTCCGAAGAATTTTCCTCTCGAAGCAGCCTAAAGTGTTTTCATCCTTCTTTGACAGGGTCCATGCTTCTGCACTGTAAAGCAGGACTGGGATGATGAGGGTCTTATACATGGACACTTTAGTTGCTCGAGAGAGGGCTTTGCTACTCAATTGCCTTCTTAGCCCAAAGAAACAGCGATTGGCAAGAGTTATCCTTCGTTTGATTTCAGCGCTGGTGTCATTGTCTGAATTGATAGCGGAACCCAGGTAGACAAAGTCCCTAACTACCTCAAAGTTATAGCTGTCGATGGTGATGTTTTGTCCAAGACGTCGGTGTTGGGTGTCTTTTCTTGATGACAGCATATACTTAGTTTTGCCCTCATTGACTGCTAAACCCATATTCGCCGCTTCCGTCCCAATACTCACGAAGGCTTCACTGACATCACGCTTTGTTCTACCGATTATGTCAATGTCGTCTGCGTATGCAAGTAGTTGAACGGACTTTTGAAAGATTGTACCTCTGGTGTTGGCGCGAGAGTTCTGCACAATTCTTTCAAGTATGATGTTAAAGAAGTCGCACGACAGCGCGTCGCCTTGTCTAAATCCTTTTTTGACATCAAAGGGGTCGGTGAGGTCTTTGCCGACCTTGACGGAACAGCGTGGGTTTTCCATCGTCATCCTGCACAGACTGACGAGTTTGGCAGGGATGCCAAAACTAGACATTGCGCTATATAGCTCGTCTCTATAGATGCTGTCATACGCGGCCTTGAAATCGATGAAGAGGTGGTGTGTATCGATTTGGAATTCCTGGGTTTTCTCCGCAGTGTGAATATTTGATCGATGGTGGACTTTCC
Source organism: Neoascia interrupta (assembly GCA_947623515.1). NCBI lineage: Eukaryota > Metazoa > Arthropoda > Insecta > Diptera > Syrphidae > Neoascia > Neoascia interrupta. The sequence goes on along the minus strand of OX392462.1, from coordinate 69,357,523 downwards.
TGGCCTAAAGCCACACTGATATGTGCCTATCAGATTGTTGACAAACGGCTTCAGGCGTTCACACAGTACAGCAGAAAAGATCTTGTATGCGATGTTAAGAAGACTTATGCCTCTGTAGTTGGCACAACTCAGAGGGTCTCCTTTCTTCAGGATCGGGCAAACAATGCTGAGGTTCCATTCGTCGGGCATGCTTTCTTCCGACCATATCTTGCAGATGAGTTGGTGCATGCTCCTAACCAGCTCATCGCCAGCGGATTTAAAGATGTTCGGCAGCTAGGCCGTCTGCTCCGGCTGCTTTGTTGCACTTGAGCTTAGACACAGCTACTTTCACCTCCTCCAGGTCGGGTGGGCGGTATCGTTCGTATGCTTCGTCGGTAACGTCTTCGCGCGGGTTGAATGGTTCGTTCTGCCTGACAGCGGTATTTGGTTCGTCCTCGCCGTTATACAGTCTGCAGAAGTGGTCTTTCCAAATCCTCAGCACCGACTGCGATTCTACAACGATGTTCCCTTGATGGTCCTTACAGGCTTCAGTTCGAAGTTTATACCCTTGGCAGGACCTTTAGATCCTTTGGTAAAACTTTCTAACCTCATTCCTGTTGAAACATCTCTCTATCTCTTCAACCGCGCGCTTCTCGTGCTCTCTCTTTTTCCTTCGGAGAAGCCGGTGCTCCTCTCTCCTCCTCTGCTCGTAGAGCTCGCGAGCAGCTCTAGTCCTTCTGTGCAGCGCCGCTTTGTATGCTTCCTGTTTAGCTGCATGTGCTTGCCGGCATTCATCGTCAAACCAGGGGTTTCGTTGTGGTCGCCGTGTGAAACCCAGCACTTCAGAGGCGGCCGTGTGAAACCCAGCACTTCAACCCAGCACTCTGATGGCATTTTGGCAGTGTTGCCACTGGCTATCAATACTTGATGCTGGTTGCATAGGACTTCGTAGAAGGTTTTGAGAGACTCGGTTGGAGAAGGACCTGGCGATCTCTTGCGATTGTAGTCGGCCGACGTCAAACCTCCTCACAGTATTTCCATTACTTGGCGCTGGTCGGGATATCCGCAGCCGTACCTTGGCTACAACAAGGTAGTGATCCGAGTCAATGTTGGCCCCTCGGAAAGTTCGGACATCCATGATACTGGAGGAGTGCCTTGCGTCGATCGCAATATGGTCAATCTGGTTGACGGTTGATTGATCGGGAGATCTCCATGTCCCTTTGTGGATATTGAGATGCGGGAACTGTGTACTAGCTACCACAACGTGTCGCCCCGCAGCAAAGTCGATCAGCCTGAATCCGTTATCGGAGGTCGTGTCGTGCAGGCTATGCTTTCCGACAGTACGACCAAAGATGCCCTCCCTTCCTAGCTTGGCATTAAAATCGCCTAGGACAATCTTAATGTCGTTGCTAGGGCACTACTCATAAGTTTTGTCCAGGAGCTCGTAGAACATATCTTTGGTCTCGTCATCTTTCTCCTCTGTGGGGGCATGTGCGCATATCAGGCTAATGTTGGCGAATTTAGCCTTGATGCGGATCGTCGCGAGGCGCTCGCTTACAGGGTTGAAGCTCAAGACTTTTTGCCTAAGTCTGCCTCCAACAACGAAACCACATCCAAATAGGCGCTGTCTTTGATGCCGATAGCAGTCGCCGTAGTAGATGTCGCAGTTTTTCATCCTTCTTTTGCCCGGCCCGTCCCACCGCATTTCTTGGATGGCAGTAATGTCTGCCTTGCAGTCGTTAAGGACCTCCGCTGCACGTGGTCTGTTAAGGGACCTTACATTCCACGTGCAGATCCGGAGCTCGTTGTCCTTTTCTCGTTTGCATTGGTCGTCAACAGTAAATCCGTCCGAATCCGAGGCTTGTTTCTGCTTCGTGACTCGTGTTTCTTTCCGTGGCCGGGAAGTCACCCCGACGGCACGACCCCCAACCTGGAGGACCAGATCCTTTGCTAAGCTCTAAGGACGGAGAGCCGGATAGCCCGCTCCTTATAGGCCTGAGCTCCGAATACGTCGTAGTAGCCCATATAAGGTGTTCACTAAGTAGTTCGGCCTGACTGGAACTATGGACGCCACCGTTGATTCCATCTGGGGAATTCCTCCGCTGCCGTCCGGATGCAAGGAGAAGTGCCTTCGTGGGAACACTGCCCCCCCCCTCTCTCATATGCTACCAACAACAAACTTCCAAAGGGGTCCAACCCAATCTCCAGTTGAGGTACTAGGCACCCGGTGTTCACCACGGGGAGGTGAGAGTAGGAGTTGATAGACAGAGGTGGGTTTAGAAAACCTGTGGATGCTTGTATCCTCTTGAGTGCACATGTCTATCCTTTGACCACCAACGAAAGTAAATTATCTGGTTTATTAAGTTCAGTTTGGGGTATATAAAACGCGGGACATAATGAATATCGTCTTCTGAGGATCCCCTTTCAAAGGACTTAAGTTGAAATCACCAATAAGGAGAATTGTTTTTTTTGCAGCAAGAAACACTGAAAATATATTCAAGGATTATGGTCAGCCCCAAGTATATTTTAGCTGGACTATCTGGTAGTAGTTATATAGGTTTTGACAACATGTACATTATAAGGTTGGAAGCCAAGTTTGACGCAAACGAACTCGAGGTCAAGGGTAAAATTGCTTCAGGAAATTGAGGAAATAATGTGTTTTCGAGGAGCGCCAGTGGTAAGAATCACCCCGCCTAAAGAAATTAAGTCGTCTTCATGACGGGCCTCTCTATATACAAAGAACTTATTTTTGAAGCGTTCAGCGTCAGTGGTGCTGGCATTGAGCCAATTTTCGGTGAGAATAATGACGTCGGGAGGAAAAACCGTCGAGCTTTTATAAATTTCATCCGTTTTATGTTTATTTCGGATGGATCTCACATTTTGATAAAAGCAGCTTGCTGTTAAGTTTATTAGAAGATAAATTTGTGGCTTAGACTTGGTAAATCGACAAGTATATGTCCTCGATCAGAGTTAGTTGGCCAGTTTGAACTGTTACAAATAGAATCGAAAAGAGCGGACGGAGACACTTAATTAAAAGAGGACGCAAAGTTGTTTGGTTAACTGAGTTTCGTTCATTTGATAACAGAATCTTTTAAGATGAATTTTTGTGAAATTAGATGACAAAGCTTCATCAGTAGTATTTTCCGGTTCAAGCCTAGAAACAAGAAAATTTTTGGCACGGATTGTAAGGAAGTAGGAAGGGTAAGCTGGAAGCAGAGGCGGTTCTTAAGGAGCACTACGAAGTTACGGAGGTGATGAGTTCGAAGAGACCTCAACCTCGAATTTTTTATTACGCGTCCTCAAGTCGAGACGCTTAGGTTTAAGGTTGTTGACAGTTTAAGAAGAAGTCTGGTGACTCGCGTTTTCCGAAAGGTGGCTAGCAGAGGTAGAGGGATGTAAGAAGGAGATAAGCAAGGAGAAGGAGGACTACCTTCTGTCGTGCTAGAGACGTCGACCTTTTTAATAGGGCTGAAAGATGAAAATATAGGGTCAGGACCAGTTGCAGTGGCTGCATCAGCAGAATAAGTGATGAGATGCTAGACACAACAGAATTAAAACTTTTAAGTAAGTAATTGAAATTCTTGGATAGTTTTTTAATGTCATGTTTAGGATGACAATTTAAAAGACAAGTTTGGACAGGGAAATCTTATGACAAGGCTGACAATAGCAAAAAGCTACCTCAGATGAGTTGACTTTAGCTAGAAACGTGGAGGTTTGAACATCGCATTTAGCATAATAGTGGTTTACCACAAGGACAACAAGAAGTATAAAGAAGAATAAAGAGGGGAATTAATTTTACCGTCGCGGCATTTTTCATTGTAGCAGGCCACTTAAAAAAAAATTTGGTATTAAAAATGTACTAGCAACAAGTGATTTAAGCTTAAAAATATTAAGTAGATTTATATAAAGTATATGAATTCAGGCCAAAAAAATGTTAAATTTGGTGTTACAGGGTAAAGAGGGTAGTATTTAGAAATTCGTTGCAGACGAACTCTTGCACTTACTTACTTCTTTTAATACCCTAACCAGGGTATATTAAGTTCGATCTATAGTTTGTAACGCAGTGAAATAATCACCGTAGACCCCAAGACCTTTAAGAGGCATGAATGGGACCGTCAAGAGAATCGATGAAGCCATGTCCGTCCGTCTGTATTTAAACAACTCTTAAGCCTTAAATTTTAAGCTAGAGCTGAAAGTTGATGAGTTGGCACGCCCACTAAAACCCTGTTTGTCCGACCATCTCTAATTTTAAAAAATATTTTTTTCAAATTCTAGCTATGTTACAATTTTCCTAAGTCCTTTGCTTCTCATTGTAGTCCTTGATTGTCTGCTTGAAGGAAAACTGACGGACCCGAAAGTACATCAGTTATTCTTTGCTGACGATGGGGCCATTATAAGTGAAGATCATATATCCCTGCAGCGAGGACTTGACATATGGGTGGATGTTTTGGAGGGGACTGGGTATCGTATAAGTAAAAGAAGACAGAGTACCTGTGCTGCCCATTCTCTGACCCACCCGAACCAAGTCCAGACATTAAATTGAATGGAAAGGTGCCTTCCAAGTGTGAAAAGTTTAAGTAGTTGGGATCTATGATCAATGGTAAAGAAAACTGTGATGAAAACATCAATCATCGCGTAAGCATTGGGTGGATGAAGTGGTGAGAAAACTCCGCCATCTTCTGTGACCGAAAAATGCAACTAAGCTGCAAGGAAAGCTCTACATCGCAGTTGTGTGTCCGTCACGCGCTTACATATGGTTCACAATGTTGGACAGCGTATAAGAAATATGAGAGCAAAGCAACGGCAGCAGAGGTGAAGATGCTTCGCATGACAGCTGGAGTAACAAAGCGAGATAGAATAAGAAGTACGAAGATCCGAGGAAGCCTCCATATAAAAGAACCTAATCTCCAGAAAAATGGAGCACGACCGGCTCAGTTGGCATTGCCACGTTCAAATAGGAGAGCTATCTGGTATGTAACTTAAATTCACTGTTTTTCAGTAAATATATATGAAATTTAACTAAAAATTAATTGACAGAAGTTGTAGATACTAGCACTTTGTAACTTTTTTGTATACATAATTTATGTTTCCGCCCACTTTTGTGGGCGTGGCGTTAAAAATGATTTTTTGAGTTAAAAAGGCGGAGTTTTACGTCGAAATGTATGCATCCACCTAGTATAAAGCATTCAACCGTTATATTTTTAATTAAAAAGCTAAGCAAGCGTATTGTTGCTTATATTGGGGAGCGGCCCCTTTGGCAAAGCCATACAAAATTAAATTTAATATTGAAAAGTGAAAAATTACAACAATTTACATTTCTATAACATTATAATAATGGCTAGTCCTATGATCATTTCAAACGCTGCCAGGCGAACATCGTGAGGAAACTTTATATATGTTAATATCAGCATATTATAGTGATGCTGACATTAAGTAAAAACTCTTCCTACGGTTTCCCATAAGAGAACAAGTATTTGAAAAACAAATAAAAGCAAAAAACAGCATCAAAACACACAAGTGTGGCTACCAATACTGCGAGCTACCGACTGCAAACTTAAGAAACAAGGAAGACAATAACGAAAGCATTTTATGTTACATTTTAGGTTAGGGTATTTTGCAAGCCATCAGCAGACGGACTTAAGTTTTTACATACGCACTATTGCACTTTCCCACTTTTTTTCAGGTGATAAGAAGGATCCTCCAAATGGACACAGAAGGCCTAACATCCATAAGCCTGAAATAAGTTTTGGAGTCAACATAATTCCTAGAAACAAGAAAAAGAGTGGAATTTTAACCCAGTACTTTCCAATTGTCAAATCGAGGTATTATCAACTACATTAAGGTTCTATTTTCCTTGTATGCAGAGATACTCAATACACAAGCAATAACATGGCAAAATATAAGCAACCCACAAGGCATTCAAGCAAGGATTTGAAAAAAAGAAAGGCGCAACAGCTTAATGTCAGGACGAGCCAGCATCTTCAACCATGTTTGCGGTGCGCGTTGTTTTATTCACATGTACAAGCATCCTACTCAAAATGTCTTAACAAAACTAAAAAAAAACTTTTTTATTTTAAAACTTTTTTTATTCGACGGTAAGACTGCTTCATGCAGCTGAAGATGTTTTAATCCCTTGTGCTTGTACATTTATGCAGTCGTCATGAAGAAAACAAAAACCTCAATACTCAGTATTTCATTTGCCTCTGTTGCAAGTTGCGCCAATTTATTATTCCAATAATAAAACCTTAGTTGAAGCAATCGAGCAGAAAAAACCCCAACAACAAGAAATGTGCATATCCCACTATAATGCAATTAGTCTCTTCATCGTGTCGGCTGAATTGCAACAATGGCATATCCCACAAAATCCAGTCGTAGACTGCCGATGCAAAGAAAGCCACAAAGAAACACATCTCAAGACCTAAGATAAATCAATACTCATCACCTCAACGGCATACAAATGAGAAAGATGATGGCAGCGCCTTTCCTCCGCTTAAAATGTAGTGATTAAAAATTCGTCGCGCATACTAATCTACCGACTGAAGTAACATAATCTCCACAGAGAAAAGTACCAACAAAAGCACCACGATGACTTTAAAATAAATCAATACAACACCACACCAGAAAAGTAAACAAAAATGTCAGCCCCACAAGACTGCCGAAATTCTTTTCAAGGTTAACTTGTAAACAGTGGTCCTACTTTATTTTTTCTTCTTTTATACAATAGAGTGTAGTTCCAATTTCACTTCTGTTTTGTATAAGTGGGGATGGCAGAAAACCACGAATAAATAACAAAACCTGAGAGTGCAAAATTTTAATGTACTCTCCACCATTCGACGAGACTTAACGAAACCCCCGATTTTTTTTTTGCACCTCCTAAGGTCTACAGCGCGAGTGTATTCAGCGGTTGATGATGAAAATTTGTTCGATAAAAAAAAATTAAATACCCGATAAAAAAGCACAAAGCGCACTCGCAAGCCGCTTTTTTTCAGTATAAAAACTATAAATAAAAGTTTTTCGGGCGCATTGAAAGATTTTACCTCAAGCGAAACTGTTTGTGCGCACTCAGACCAAGCGGACTAGGACTGATTGTGTACCGGGCGCGGAAAACATTTTTGAAATCGAAAGGAATTTGTGTATTCAGTTTTTCGCGTTTGTCATATTTCCGCGTTGAAAGGAAAAGTTTGCGATAGAAATGAATTCGTTTTTGGCAATCACCCTGCTAACAGTGTGCGGGTGTACTTTTGCAGCTACCATACCAGATGGCTTAGATTCACGTGAGTGGAGCAAATATAATACTTAGTAATAAATTTTGGCACAAGTGAGAGAAAGAGCAGCAGCATTGCACAAGACAAGCAAAAGGCACATAATTGGCTCGATTTTTTCTTGGTTTTGCCCGAAGTGAGAAAGGTCGTGTGTCGATGATGGTTTTTTTGGTGGTGATGATGATTAAATAATGGTCTCGGCTGTTACGTTTTTTTTTGCACGGCACGTTCGATTATTGAATAGGTTGTTGTAAGTGGATATTTGAATTTTTACGTAAGTTCTGTGTTTCTTTGATTTGTGCTGAATTATTGACGAATTGCATCACTGTAAAACAATTTACGTCAAGATGTTATCTGTGGTTTACATAAGCAAAAGAGGTGTGAAAAGTGTAGTTCTTTTATCAAAATGTGAAATAACTAATTGTTTACTTGAAAAGTTATCATTCCATGGGAAGAATTAAATTTAGATTAAGGTTATGGTATACATTATTCAGCCGTAGTGACGAGTTGTGTGTAAATAGTTCATCACACAATAAACAAACAAAAGAGCTGAGGTACGAACTTGCATCGTTTTTCCCCACTCCCATGGTTTTCCTCAATGTCTAGAATTTGTATGCACTTTTGCGTTTGGCAATTTAGAAATAAACGTGTTTTTCATAAGCTTTCAGAGTGATTGGTAATACACATATTTTCTATTTGCTGATACGCGAATGTTTCTCTACCATGGTGGTAAACAGTCTGCTGTCGAATGAAGTGTTGATATACTGCGGCAAACTGGAATATTGGGCAATAGCTTCTATAAAAGTTGACTTTACGCCAATGTCGATTTTGGTTTTGCAATGTTGTTGGCAACGAAAGAAGTAAAACAAGATCTTACAAGACTTTTCTGTTCTACAAAACTCAAATTTAATAACGTGTGGCCATTTATGAGATTGTCTTTTGAATGCGGATCGTGGCACTTAAATTTCTGTAGTAAAGTCAATTAGTAGTCTTATCGTTATCGTTAAAATTATTCCTGATAAGGAAAATACATAGTTTTGAACAAAAAATTGTGTTGTTTAATAAACAAATCTTTTTCCTCAAGCTTTAAGCGAATAAGATGCCATTTGCCGCACAGATAAGCTAAAAATAAGTTGAACTTTGCTAGAAATCCTTAACTTATCCACGCTGTAGGATGAAGGCGCCTTGTTTCATACTTCTTGTATTGTTTAGCTTCTCAAAAACGTTCGATTTGTTTAAACGTTATATACTCGTAGTTCTATTTAATGAGCTGGGAATTGACTTTGATTTCACATATTTGCATCTAAGTTTCTACATTCTGACCTATTTAATCGGTAGGTAGCAAAAACAGGTAAGGAGGGTTGTTTTTTTAATTATCGTATAGAATTTAAAACAACAATATGCAAACATTCATACATATACTTAAATAATTTGCTCGAGTAACATATTCTATGCTATTGCAATTTTTATAGATTTATGTCAAGCTCCTTAGGCTATTTAATAACGCAACGCTGGGAGGTGCTTCTGCAAGGCCGATCTCCCTCCAAGATACATGTGCGTGACAATGGGCGTGATTGCGTTGATTGACTTGACAATGTGTCAGTGCAAACACCGCAGTTGGAACTTACACGGTTAAGTTGCAGCCATAAGTTACATCGAAAATCCAATCCACCAAAAAGACTTGGTAGTATTTTCACTTGGGACTAAACCAGTTAAGAGACGTTAATACCTCTGCTGTTTTTGAAGGATTGTCTTCCAGACTCATGTCGACTTAGAATGGTATGGTTATGTTAGTATGCATGGGCAGGAGAGGGTTGTCAGCGGCTGGATATACAAGCCGAATAGCAGCTAAACGAAGTGAAGATGGGCTCACGCTCCTCACAATGTCCCCGTAAAGTTTGTGAGATGATAACGGAAGCTTAGCGACCTATCTAGCATACCTCCGAGGTAATTAGGGTATTGTGGTTAAATAGAGTGCCACATACTTTTTGACTTACTTGGACCCACAGCCGTCATTTACTGAAGTACATACTTAAAGCCTCCTCAAGATCTAAATGCTGATCTTAAGGGCTCGACTGTTGGCCTATGGTGTTATGTTGCTATTGCGATGTCAACGACATATACGAATTTCTTTGAGACGGTTGTAGACAGCCTGAGCATGTAAAAGATGAAGAGTAGTGGTGCAACTACTGACTCTTGTGGGACTGCTACTAATTTTTTGTTAATCTTTCTTATGTCAATTTTGGTGTCACTCAAAATGACTTGATGTATTGGGTCGGAAAGCATGTTGTTGAGGCTATGAGTTTTCTTACGGCAGATAAAAATTTATGTTCACGAACTTATGGAATGGACCAACCAACTGCGGCTGATTATGTAAAATTTGGGAATTTAACAATGAACTAAATGCTGATTTCCACAAAAACCCGTGAGGCAACTGGCATTTCTTATTCCAGGGTTATCCTACCAATATTTGGGCGAGATAACGGCGAAATTACGCAAGGGCAGATCGAAATTGACTATTTGGATGATCTTGTACTGAAAACCAGCCCTTAAGGACTCTCTATAAGTTTTCTGCTTCCTTTAAAGTTTCTTACTTTACTGCTTTATTCCTACGACCATAACAAAGCTATTGCTCAAGCAAATACAAACTTTCTTCGCCGTTCGACTTCAAAAGCTCAAGCGGTCGACTGGTGGATCGCGATCGACGATGATTTAAGCACTTCTTGGGTACAGCATGTTACCAAACTGTGTCATACGCCGCTGTGTTATCTATGTGGCAACGGATGTTTTGTGAATTTACCCATATCCGGCTTCGATGTGTGTTGTAAGGGCAAATACTTGGCGGGTCTTAGAGCTGCGACTAACTCTAAATCCGGCATGGTAGATATGTTCATTCACTATTGAGCTGGATCTGTTGAAGTTCAAGTGTTTCAGTAGTTTGCAGTTGGTACTTAGTACAGCGTTTGTTACCGTCTTTTCTATGGGCTTAAGAAGGGCTTTAATTTTTGTCTTATGAGATTACTGTGCGTGTTTTAGAGTAAACCGCGCTAGCCATTTTTCTTCATGGGACAAGTGTGTGGGAGGAAGCAGGTCATAATTCTGCTATATAAGAATTCTGACTAAAGTAAAACGAAAAAATTCACTTATTCCGTTTCAAAACCAGCCCATTTGCTAACCTTGACAGAAAAAGGCCCCTGCCCCAGATAGCATTTGCCTATGGGGGGGGGGGGTCAACATGTAAGCAGATAAGTACTTCATCAGAAATGATACATACTTAAATTACTAATGTATCCTGATTCTGAACTTTAAAATGACTTTCCTCAACCCCTGCTGAATTTTACTATGCTCGTAACCGGAAAAAATGCCCAAGAAATCAAAACTGTCTTCTGTTGCCAATTGGGGATTCGCAGAGAAGCTGCGTCATATCTTTTGACCCTCCGGGGTCAGTTGTGTATGTGGTTAGTTGGTGTTAGTGATTCTAAATTTGGCTGAGCGCTTCTCTACAATGTTTTAGCCTATAAGTACTCCTGTAGCTATGACCACTGACCATTTTGAGTGCCATAAGCGCTTTTAGTATTAAGCTGTATACTAAAAGTCATAACGACTTTTTATGTCCGCAGTTTTATAAATAATGCCATCTGCTTTCGGCTTCTTTCTGAATAGTTTTAAGAAATAAAATTAATAGAGTGGCGCAACATATCGAGGTGCATCAGGGTAAATTTTTGAACCATGTATGCTGTGTGTGTTGTAATGTGAAGTCTTCGAGACAAATGAACTCTCAAGGGGTTTGCAGGCATTCGCAGATGTGGAGATCGTGGAAAACAACGAAACTTTTTTTTTCAGAAGACGATGGTAGAGTGGTTGGCGTGGCACCCCCCTTCTGAATAGTTTTAGCAATGGTTAGCCCTATTTTCGATACAATCCTTCTGTTCGCTGTAGTTTTACACCGATTTGAGCCGTGCATCGGTTGCTCGTAAGCCTTTAGTTTCAGATAAAATCAATATGGCATGTCACTCAGACAATGCCAACATTATTCTTACTGTAAAGAGACAAGCTTCTAGCAAAAAAGTCGTAACTATACGACATCGGAAGGGGTAACACTAATAGAGCAACCGGGTTTAACATAAGAAGACATTTTTTTGAATTGGAATAAAACAAACGCTGAAGAAAAGGAACGATAAAAGAAACGACGAAACACGTCCGAATGGTGCAAGTACTGATTCGAGAATATCTGGGAAAACACTGCGTGATTTCAGCAGTCTACTGGTTGTCAGGACATATGACGTGTGACGTTCGTTTTTTAAGAGCTTTCAGCGGCTTAATGTTTGTTTCTGGGTTTTGTTGACTTAATTATTTGTATTTTAGTTAAGGTCACGAAATTTTTCTTTTTGGTTTGTTTATTCCTGGCCATCAGACAACACATCCATGTATAGTTGTGTAGATCCAATTAGGGATAGGTCAACATGTTTTCCTCAGATTTGGTTAGGTAGAAATAACTATACGATTTCAGGACTCTTTCTTCTATTTCTATAACTTCTTCAGTTAAGCTTACTGTCGAGTATGCTATCAAAGGTATTTAAGCCAGTAACAACATATGGCAACTGGCTACCTTGTTCCCTTTGGTTTTTCCACCTCGGGTTCACCATAGAGTTTTATGCTCCAGCTTTTGTGGTCATCACCCAACGTGAACGAACCTTTTTGTTTCGTAAGACAAAAGAGTTCGTTCAAAGACAGGTTCGTTCAAGTGCATCTATAGCAAGGGCAAAAATCATACTTTGTCACTTCACTGAGGGGCAGAAGCCGTAAATAATTGACGTTTTGTAACGAAACGTCGTCACCAAATATGAATTTTATTTAATGAGGCATGCACAGCACATTGCTCAGGTCTATCTATATCGCACACCAACTCAGAAGAAACTCTTTGATGTTAAGCGAGATTAAGCACGTCAAAATGTATTTTACCAGCAACCAACCAACTTATCTACTAGCTATTAGATAGTTTATTTTTTGCAATATTTAGCAACAATTAATTTCGTTTTTAAAGACCCTCAATTGAGGTACCCCTTAGCTACCGCACTTGAAAATTAGTGTGGGTACAAGAGTGCAGTTGAGTAGGATGTTGGTGTTTTAATTGCTGAGCCCCAACAATGTAAAGCGATTAAATTGTCGCTAAAACAATATCCATTTTTCGTTTTTAATGAGATTGGCCGCAATTCGATAAGATTTTGTTAATGAAGAACAATTAAAATGAGTTTTGTCCCTGCCTCCATCATGACTTATTCAATGAACGGGAGAAGGCAGTTGTTCAGACGCAAATTTTCCAATTGATTTAAATTTAAATTTTTTGTACTCCACAAACATGATATACAACAAGCAACTTTTGTTGCTTTGTGTTATATTTTAAATTTTTTCTAGTAGAACAGTATACATTCAATGCCAATTGGTGCCATACATCTTTTCTTTTCTTTTTTTAAGTAAGGTTATTTTTTTAAATGGGTGATCATATCAATGGTCAATTTTATGATAAGCTCGCGATCAAGGTATTAATGCTACCCTTGAAATGTGAAAGGACATTCCTAGTGGAATGATTTAGATGAAAGAGGAGAAAAGGAGTTGCACATGCCACTCAGTCGCTGTGGAGCCAGTGGGCTTACATTAGTTTTTCATGCTTAAGTTTTGGTTTTTTAAAGATTCAGTAGATTGCATTTAAAATGTGTTGTGAACATCAATAGTTCAGAGTCCCCTTTTTTATATGCCGAAGCTCTACGTTTTAAATGAAGTAACTTGAATATTTTGGATACTCATTACTTCAGCCGTCTTTTTATCCACACTCAAAAGAAATTGGCCACTCAAATTCATCGGACACGTTTTACTGACCTTCAATAAGGTTGTTTAACCATATTATTGTATGCACTTAAGAGAAGTCATTATCGGATGTATAAGAGGTTTTGTACATGAAACCAAGAGTAACCGTTCGAATGTTTTTGCAGATCAGTTCAAGTAAATTTTTCCACTGTTATTGAAAAATAAACTCGCAACCTTCATAAGACCACGCTGGAACATAGAAAACACGAAGGTCTTAGTCTTTTTGTGCGCAGACCATTCGAAAAATATCCTCATGACTGGAAAAAGAGCATTACAGAAAATACACTTAACACTTTTTATTTTCAGCCAAATATTATTAACAAAAAAAAAAAAAATTATTAACGACTAATGGCATTTTTCAGGGTTAAAAAAAGGTAACTTCACAAATATAGGTCAAACCTATAAAAACTGAGTTTTTCTCTGTCCGAGATCTAAAGGTCAACATGCCATTTCCCAAAAATGACACCATTACTCAAACGAAATGTCAAACATCAATTTAATTTGATGCAAACACACGTTAAGGCTATATGCCTCATACCTATTGCGGCACTTTCAAACACCCCAGTTAGCCTTGGTAATAGAAATTTGTTTTTCGTTTTTGTTTTATGATTTTGTGGTAGACACCATATTAAATGCGCTAAATCATTTTAGTCGTCAGTTTAATTCTTTTGTTTAAAACTAATTTGTTATAATAACTAGCCAAATCTGTGAATGAATCACGTGTGGCAGCAACAAATGAAATAAGTACAGTCTGGCCAGTGGACACACTTGAGCGAAGCGCGATACTTTGATTAAACGGAATTCCCTGTATGCTTGCGCAATCGTAATGCAGAAGGTTGCGTTTTTCTGCACAAATGTTGCAATTGAAAGCTAACTTGGTAATGCTTCTTCGTGTTGTTCACTTTCAATGCAACCGTTGGGGAAAAATCGAAAAAAATATGTGTTTGTACGATTGCAAACAAAAGAGTTGAGTAGCGAACTTGATTAATTGCACATGTTATTAGCGCTTTTTCGGTAGAGTTCGGTTGTGTGTTTTCCATATTTGTTGGTATAAAAATAATAATTTAAGACTTTTTGGCGTCGGCTATCTTTTCTTCTACGTCGATGATGATTAGTTCTAAGACAGTGAACGCGATGGTGTGGGAAAGCTCAAGGTCTTGCCAATTGGCGCAATTAGCGTTCGAAATTTAAAATTTCATTTAGCTAATATGGACACTGTCTGTAGATAGATAGTTGTTAGAGCAAATTTGAAAAAATTAGCAAAAACAAGTTAGCGTATATTCGAATAATTAATTTGATAGAATAAAGTTCTATCAAAGTAGCAGTAGTAGAAAAAAACTGCGCTATAAATATTGTTGTGGTCTCGGTGTTCTTCAGGAAACGTTTTTCGATTGATTAAGACTTGTCAAGAATTTAAGCATGAACTGAAATAAGCGTTCAGTAGATTGAAAAGCGACTGATGGATAAAAAAGATGTGTGTCTATGCCAACTCAATATGAATGGTGAAAGCTATAGTGCAAACGCAGAAAGCGGTCGAGTTCCGTGCATTCGTGCTAAGCAAAGAATCAAACCCCTTCCTTTGAAAACAAAAGGACAAATAAAAGGCTCGAGCGTGGTCAATGCCAATTTGTATGGTTCAAATACACACTCAGTCTTTGAACAAAGCAGTGTGTTTCATCAAATTCAAAAACGATTATTCCTGACACATAACCGTAAGCTTCGTGCAAAAATCAACAACTCGAAAAAGTTAAACGAAGCTACTTTTTCGTGGAAAACAAATCAGAAAAACGAATCAAATCTCTTAAATGTGATGGAGTCATAAATACTTTCGACCCAAAATTGACTATTAACCACACACACCACAGCAAAATTGTAAAGCAGAGAGGGCTTATCAGACCCTAAAAAAATGCGAGATTAATAAGGCAGGAAGCGGAGCTATTTGATTACTTTTGGGAAGAACTAGTGTGCCCAGCAGACTTCAGCCGCAACAGATTTCCAACAAGATTAAATGACCAAGTCACCCCCGAGGAACTGTGGACGGGCATGAAGCCAGGCGCATCATAATTCTTGTGCAACGGAACAATGGTATTTGTGCTGCGCAAAGGTAAAAACCTCTGAGAATTATAAGCAAGCAATATTATGAAGAACCTAAAGCAGCAGGCACCATACCAAACCAAAACCAACACAGAATTTCAAGTATTTTCCGCTTTAAAGTAGTCTGCCCACAAGAACAAATCACAGTATGCAGCTTTGTTATAGCTGACTCAGGGTGTTTTAATTTTTATCTATATTTTGAAACATAGTGAAATTATGACTATAGGCTCCTAAGATATTTTAAAGACCTAGAGACCTGGAGGTGACTTGATACCATACCGCCATGTATAGTGAAGTTTTAAAGCTTTTAAAATGAACCTAGAGAACTAAAACTTGAATGGAAACATGGTTCTTATTTTGTACAGACAAAGTATGAAAACTCGTTATATCAGCAAACAGCCACGCCCACAATTGACATGAATATACGATAACCATAAATTCACATTTTATCCTACAAGATTTTTTTATCAAGTTAGAATTATAGGAAGTCATAGAATTGTTTCTAATAACAAAAATAATAATGAAATCGTAATAACGGGTAATTTATTTTAATTTTATATTCAGCTGGCTTCGGAATTATGTTGAAACAACTCCCGAATCGAGCTTTGTTGAGTTCTTAGGTGCTTCAAGTAACGAGGTGCATGACGCAACCTGACTTTGCCGATCACAGCGCCAGCTCACTGGGTTCGTTTTTTACCTCCCATATCCTGTCTAACAAATATACATCGTCTACGTTTCACCTTCTCTAGGTCAGACCGTTGTGTCCTATCGACAAATTTTTCTGTAGGCAAACGTCAAACAAAAGTATTACTCCCAAGAAAACCGTGTGGCGATATGAGAAAGAAAATTGGGAGGCTTTAACAACTTTCGCGAGATAGTTTTAACTGGTCAATTTCATTTTTGATAACAATGTACTAAATGCTACCGCCGATATGGTTAACAATATAATTCTCATAGGAATAAGATATTTAATTCCTAGCAGGGTTAATAGTATCAAGCCGAAGAAAAACTCATGGTATGAGGGGCGATCAATCTGAAGGAGTCTTACCAACCAACCGCGGAATAAGTTCATAAAAGCTAGAATTGATTCTAATGCCCACATCAGTTGTGTGTTGTGTAAAATTTCGCTGCATGCTGTCAATTCCCAACAAATCCAATCTCCTTGCAGTTTTCTGCCAGCTCAAAGCTCTCAGATTGCGCAATGTTCCCGCCCGTACTAGTGTGCATAGAATACACTATGAGACAAATTAATTTTTGCACTCGTAAAATAAGTACTAAAGGAGCTCAACATTCACAAATTCGCTGGTCCCAGACAAAATTCCACCGAGAAGACATCCCGGAAAAGGTGTCTTTCCACGCTGCCAAAACTATTGTATACACTTTTTCATCGGTCCTGTTCTTCAATTTTCTTCCCGTGTAGATGAAAATCAGCATTTGCCTAATCCTCCTAAAAATGCAATTCTTCTTCTCCACCTTACTGTATGGTCCAGTTCGTTCTTAGTACAAAGAAACGCTGATTCTACGTAAGTAAGCATCACGCTCCCTAATGACCAGCAATACCCTTATGACCAGCAAAAGGTCCACAGTATATCTGATGACAAATCACACAGCAAACTCATTACAGCATTGTATTATGGGGATTACTCAATAGGGCAGAGTCTTATGCTTCCAAAATGTAATGCTGTCTTCTGTCATTGAAGCGAAACCGGTAACACCCAGCACTTACCCATGAATAGAATAGCATCACTGAAACTGAAAGACTTTCCATTTTCGGTAAGTGTGACAATAAAAGCTTAAGTTTTAATGACAACATATTCGTGACAGCCGATTTACTTGAACAGCGCCTTCTTCTTCCAGCTTAGAAAAAATGCAAAAAAATGCAAAAAAATGCAAAAAAATTGTTTGGGAAGAACAATTACTAAAATGGGTAAATAGCACCGGGTATTTTTAGAAGTTCGTTACGGACAAATTCTTACACTCATTCAATGGTTTGTCTCTTTGCTGGTTGAGCTGTTAACTGAGGATCTCGAAAACAGATAATAGTCGAAACACACCTTAACATCGGTGGCGTAGAACGTAGAACGCCTACCAAGCTAACAGCTTACTTGAGCCAATGCATGAAGGGCACATTGATATCTTCAATATTGTCAATGAAGAAAGCACATCGCACATGAGTGATAAGAAGTCAAGATGCTTGGTGCCCCTTCATTCAGGAACCAGTAGCTGAAAGACTTAACAACATCCCACTCCCAAGGCGGGAAGACGTTAAAGTCGACTCAAACAAATGATTCCTCATGTGAGGCCCAATTAGGAGTTTTGCAAACCCCACAAGCAAATAAGAAGATTCCTTGTGGATGATCCCAAATTTGATTAAAATTTCGAACCAAGTTGATACAGACGTTCTGAAAAACTGGAAGGTTCGTTAAATCTTTCTTATCCATTTGAAGTTTTACTGCCTTAAAAAGACTATGATGTCAGCAGAAATGTTACATTTATTCCCCGCTATGTTTGAAAACTTCAATGACATTTTTAGCTTCAGCCTTTGCGGCAAATCAAATGCGAATCAATGGACTTATGTTATGCCAAAGCACTCGAAACAAGTATTATGCAATTGAATGACGAAACATAAATAAGGTAGCATGTTTATTTTATCGGCTGAAATTGGTCAAGTAACAATAACAAGGTAAACAAGACAGCTTAGAATTTTTGGAATGCTTTTTAGCATTGATCAACCTTCCAAAGCAAAAACAAAAATCGATTATAACAATCTCGATTAAAAACATGTAGGTACTTTACGAGTGCATGGTAAGAATTGTAAGTATATGCTAGCCCATATTTGTCTGTTCAATTATTGAAGGCTGATTGAGGGCTTATTTATAAAATGTTATCTTGATTTGGATTACCTACTTCCGGAAATAGTTACCAGCATTTTCGAGAACCAAAAATATCTTAAGGGAATGTCAAGAGTGGAGAGACTGAAAGAAAGTCAATGTCAAGTGCCTGTTTTGTCAGAGCATAATTTTTTTTAAATGTGCACAAGGAGAACCCACTCATTTTTTCTCAATTAGCTTCGGTTCATAAATGAAATTTAATCCTGTGTTTATCGACTTGTTTTTTTTTTATTTATTTTAGAATTGATACCGACATTGACAGCGCCATGCAATGTAAACGATGTCAACCGAGACGAATGCATCAAGAACGAGTTTCTCACCATTATTCCACTCCTTAATGTAAGTCATATTCAATGCCATGTAAGGAGACTCCTTGATGATTTTTCACATTTTAGAAAGGTATTCCTGAGCTGAATATACCCGCTGTCGATCCATATTTCTTCAAAAAGGGTATTTTCCGATACGCTAACGAGGGAGTACAAGGCGGTTTGTTGGTGAAGAACATGAACATTTACGGAATAAGCCGAATTCGTCTACAAGATTTTGCTAGCAATTTTACGGGCAGCAACTTCGTTGTCAGAGTCAATGCTACGATACCGAAAATCCAAGCGGGTGGTAGCTTTAAGGCGGACGTAAAGTTTGGTGGCTTGCGTTTGGTTCCAAAAGGCCTGTTCAACATCACATTAAGTAAGGACATACTCATAAGGGGTTAGCATGACGATGTTTTTTACCCATGTTCTTTCTTGAATAGATACCATCAAAGCTACAGTTTTGACAGACGGAGTTTTCCAGGAAACCGATGATGGAAGGCGTGTTCAGTTGAACAAGCTCACAGCAGACATTACAGTGGGCAATGCAAGAATCACAGCAAATGGTATCTTCTCTGACACGAACTTGAGTAAGTTGCAATACTTGATTTTTGATTGAGGACTTCATTGAACTTGTTACCAATTTCCAGATACAATGATACTTAACTTGGTGAACGAGAATCTTCCCGAGATTATCAGAGTTGGTATTCCAGCAACGCGAGATCAATGGGCGCCAATTATTGTACAGCATCTTAATACATTTTTCGCGAAAATTCCAATTGACAAACTTGTCACGTTAGCTTAGACGTTGGCATCTGAACTTGGCGTGAATTGTGAAAATAGATTTAATTTTGTAAAGATAAACAGTATTTTGTTTTAAGCTATCATATATGTACACACGAGTAGATTAATTTATTTATATTAGCTTTTAACGTTTAAGCTTTAGGATTAAACAATTGTTGACATTGAAAAAATAAATGCTCATTAATCAAGTGCGATCCGTAGAATTCTGGGTGTCGTGAAAGGATTTCTCAAACTTCAGTTGTCTGAAAAATACAACCTTGGAGCTTAAATAATCTGTTTCTTTATAAAATTTAAGAAACTCGTTCGCCTGTAGCTTGACACTATTACAACTCAGGCCAGTTGATCGAAGAACCGAGCATGTACTACAATTACAAGGGTTACATTTACTCTCCTTGTTCTCCTTGAAGAACAAGGAGAGTAAATGTTGTGTAGTTTCGTCAACAAGTCATTGACAGACATGGAAACCAACAATTTGTTCACGAATCCGAAAGGCTCACTATGCAACTTATCGTGACAATTACATTGTAATTACTGTCGTATTACAAAAATTAGGTGACAAAAATAGATAAGAAATACGCATACCTATAAAAATTTCAAATACTATTCCGGAATAAAACTTTAATGTATGTCCGACTGGCTTATAAAACAAAGTCGACAAAGTTCCTCGATTAAGCAGTTCCGTTTTCCGGACAGTGACCCTTCTCTAGCGGAAGAGATTTAAGCATAAAACACGAACTATGCGAGCAAAATACAAACTTACCTTGAGATTTATTTCAAGTGATTTCTATCCATGCAATATTAGAAAAACAACAACATCAAAAGAAAAAAAAATGTTTGTTATGACAAGACATCACCCACGAAGCCAACGCACCGGTTATCAAGGACAAAGCAATTTAATGACTTTATCTATAGCCAAACGAAGTTAATGTACGTTTAAAATTTAAATTTAATTTTTTCGTTTTCTCATAAATTATTAAGAAATTAATAATACATGAAATGCAATGGCACAGCATTTTAAATAATTCAGTGTTAAAAAAACACTGCCATCTCTATATGCGTTAAAATCAGGTGCTTCAAAAATTTTAAAAGGTGACGGGTGAAATTGTCCGGCGAAAATTCAAAAAGCAAAACGAAAGCTCAGTAGGGTGGTTTTCCTTTTGCATTTTCCTGAAAATAAATATTAACTAGAGGCGGTCTATATGCGAAAATATCTAGTTTTGACATCCCTGCCAAACTAGTCAGCTTGTTTGACGATGGGAAACTCAAGCTCTTCCATTAAGGTCAGTAAAAACTCCACCGACCTTTTAGATGCCAAAAGAGGATCTAGAAAAGGCATATAGCGCTGTAGCAATCTTTCAAAAGTTCATACAATAACTCGAATACGCAGATGACATTGACATGGTCCTTGTCTGAAGCTTTCGTTGGTTTTGGACGCAAGCGACGAATATAAAGGAAGGTTTACTCTAACCAATCGCTACTTGTTTAGGCTAAGAAAGCGATAGAATATCAAAACCCAGTCCTGCGAATGTCTTTGAGAAATTTCTGCTGAAGCGATTACAGCCATCAATTGCAGAAAGGTGTTTGATCCCGGATCATCAGTTCGGCTTTGATGCCGCCGCCGATATGATCTTCACGGTATGCGTACATTTATGAATGCATTTCCTTTCTAGTCGTTCAATCCATGTGGTTCTAGACGGCTACAAATCTAACATCCATCACATAAATGCTGGAGTGACCCAATGCTCAGTATTATCTCCAACACTATTCTTAATCTTCATCAATGACCTTATAATCGAATACATTCCTTTGCTGATGACAGTACCTACTCTGAGTTTTTCCTATTCGTTTCCCGCTAAACGTCCTAGCTCTATTGACGTTGAAATGGAAAGATCGCGCACATTAGCGTCATTGCTTTCTGTCCTCAATAAAATAAAATCATAGGGTCTTTCAAAAAGCGTGGAATTCAATGCGTCTAAAACTCAATTGCCTACTGTCCTCAAAGCAAAACCGCAACTTGCCGCCGTTATCTATGAACGGCATTAGAATTGCTTAAACCGAAAAGCTTTCTGTTCTCGGAATGTTTGTGAATGGTAATCTACGGTGGAATGATCACATATATAAAACGCTGCGAAATGCTTAGGATGCAAAAAATACTTTACACCTTTAGATCTAGCATCTACAAAGCGTTCATACGACCTAAATTTGAGTCTAATTCCCACGTCTGGGCTGGTGCCCCTAAGACCATCTTACATATTCTTGATAGGATACAAAAACGAGCGTTTAAACTTATGGGCGACATGAACAAAGTAAAGTCGTTTGACTCGTTGGATCATCGACGCAATGTTTCCGGTCTCTCACTGCTTTATCGCTACTTTTATAAAGAGTGTTCCAGCGAAATAGCCAGGTGTATTCCACCCCTCAAAGAATTCAGTGGAAACATCCGTACAAGAACTAGTGCTCACCAGTTTACTCCGCGTTATATTGGAATTCCTTTTTTAGCAGACCGACACGTATTTGGAACAGGCTCCCACATAATATCTTTCCTCCTCACTTTAGCCCTCAACAGTTTAAAAACAAAGTGCATTAGTACCTTTCCTCTATCCCCTCTGATCCTTTCCGCTCGCGTTATGTTAACACATCATAAGGGCATCCAAACCCTTGAACGGGAGTGCTTTATAAAAAAAAAACCATCTTGAAAGCAGAGTCTTTCGTGTTAGGTGTGGCACTGAATACTCGAGTTTCAAGCGAATTCGAGCTTGCGTACCCCAGAGAAGCGTCCTCGGACCGACCCTGTTCCTGCTCTTCACAAGAGACATACATCTAGATGACGAGACAGTTATAGCTCCGTTCGCGGACGACACGGACATCGTGGCAACAGGTGGTATCAGTTGAGTCATCAACGAGAAGCTTCCAACGAGCTTTAGACAAAATTTACGTCTGGACGAAGATTTGGCGGATCGCTCTTAACGAGAATAAGTCAACGCATGTCAATTTTACATAAATAAAGGTGAACAATTTTTACCTTTGTTTATAAACTCTGAACGAATTCCCTATACAAACGAAGCGAAATATCTAGGAATGATTATAGACGCTAAACTAAGGTGGAATCCACACGTTAAGAAGAAGCGTGACGAGCTCGAAATAAGACTCAGAGACGTGTAAGTAAGTAAGTAAGTAAGTAAGTAAGTAATTTATTTAGTTCAAATATACAAATATACATATTTTAAATATTAATAAATTAAATGTGGCCTTGGTTTATAACCGTCTGCCAGATGCCAACTTTCTAATGTTCTTTTATTATAATATATTCAATAGTGATTGATATTTTAATGTTTACAAAACTTAAAGTATACAATGGAAATTTACTTTGGTGAGTAGAGATTGTAGTTAAAAAAAAAAAAAAAAAAAAAAAACATTTTAACAATAGGACAATTATTTTTAATTATTCTTACAATGATTAAAGATTTATTTGCTTCGACAAATGTGGAGTTTTATTCGGTAAAACGTAGTGTAGCTATAAGCTTTTTGGGTATAATCCGCTAATATTCAATGTAATCCTTTCTATATTTTTGAGCTTCAATGCAGTATTTGGCAAGAAGCTTCCAATTTTTTCCATTTAAAACATTTATAGAGTCTTCTTCGCTTAATTTTGTCTTTTGGAAGTACACGTATCTTAATTCCTGTAGAATCGGACACACAGAAAGGAAGTGATAAGAGGTTTCCTGTTCTTGCATGTTGCATAATGAGCATATAGTATTTCGGTCCCTTAAATATGGCCTATAGTTCAGCTCGAGGAGCTCACCCCTTATTCTAAAAATTTGCGAGATTTCATACCAGCTCCGGCCATCAGAAAAATAGTTCAGGTCACACAGATTATGTTCCAGTTTCGGGTACATAGATCTACGTGACGAGCCTCTAGCTTCCTCTATTAGGTCTGATCTTATTTTCTCGTCCAGCAATCTAAGAACGGTTGACAGACTTTCACTTAGAAACTCAATTCGCCAGTCTAAAGTTTGAATCTTGCAACCAATTAACGTAAATATGTCTTCCCATTTCTTAAACCAGCTTACATTTTTTTCTATACTGTGCCTGGCAAGCAGTTTGGGAAGGCGATTTTCGCCGTATGAAAGTATTCTGATGACGTACTCGAAGTGCATTTTCAGAGTGAATAAGTATATAGGCGGAAGACCCGTTTCCAAATGGAGCATGTAATTGGGGGTCGAATTTGGTAGCCTGAAAGTTTTTTTGAGAAAGACACGTTGCAGTTTCTCAACCTCATCGTGCTCTTGATACCCCCATACTTGCGAGCCATATGACATGATTGATCTTAAGGCGGCTTCAAAAACTTTAAATTTGACGCTATGTGCAACGTTTCTGTTTCTGAACAATCTGATCCATGTTGAGTTAATTGCTGACATTGATCGCTTAAATTTATTTTGGAAATGTTTGGTTCTATTTAGTTGTGGTGTCAGCAACATCCCCAGGTAATTATATTCCTCAACCACTTCAATGTTTTCTCCATTTAGAAACCATCTCTCATTTCTGCAATACCTGCCTCTTCCTGTTCTAAAAACCATAACCTTCGACTTTGATGTATTGATCAACAAGTTCCACCGTTTGCAATATATATTTAATTTGTTTAACATAAGTTGAAGGCTTTCAGAGGATTCAGCAAGGAGAACCAAATCGTCGGCATATAGAAGACATTTGATAGTCAGCCCTGCAATTCTGATTCCGTTTGGCAAGGCATCAACGATATCATTTATAAAAAGCGCGAACAGTAGGGGCGACAACAAACATCCCTGGCGCACTCCAGTCAGAGTTCTAAACCAGTCAGACAATTTCTCACCGTCCCATACTGCCGATAAAGTATTTTTATAAAGATTTTTAAGCACGTTCAAGATTTTTGAAGATAGCCCTAGACCATTTAATTTGTAGAACAATGAGTCTCGGTCGATGCTGTTCAGAGACGTGTATTGGCTTGTAGGAAAATTTTAAAACTAATCATAACAAACTGCTCTTGTACAGGCAGCCCTCCGTATGTCCACGGAATTTAACTTTGGGGTTTTACCAAGTCGAGCAACATCTGCATTTTGCAGACTTTCTAAAACAAGACACTTAGAACAATTGTGAATGCTCCATGGTATATAAGGAATAGTGATATTCACAGTGATATCGCACGCTATAACGCACTATGCGTTCTGGCAGTTTTCATAGTGCCTCATGAATGGGTGGTTTTTTAAGCACGTGGAAATCGAGCATAACCAATATACTGAACATTGTTATCAAAAACTGTCATGTCGAAACAAAATGCGACGATTTTCAGAAGGTTATGTTCCCATTTTAGGGCTATTAAAAAAATAAACTCACCTATCAACGTACTCACCGGTCACCCATCCATCAGCTGACAGAAAACTGAAATTCGATTTTCGATTATCGTAAAATCGGAAAATAAACAAAAGAGAAATTATAGGTTGGTTTATTTGTACAAATAAACGAACAGCTGACTCTAACAGTTAAAGTTGTTTTTGAATCTTTAAATTGTGTACCCCGAAAGAGAAACCAAGATGAAGTTAGATCGAAATTAAGTGCTGATTCAATTGGTAAAATTGACTCAATTGGAAATCGAATTTAAATTAACTTGTGTTTGATAAAAAAAGTATTTCGTTGTGTAATTATGTATTATGAAAGTGAAATTGAGTTTTATTCGACGAAACCAAGGCAAAAAAAATATTACAATAAAGAAGATAATTAGCATGTTATTTGGTTTCGATTTCGTAAAAAACTTTTTCGAAGTCATCGTATGTCAAGGTGCTTTAGCTGTCTTCTATATCTCGGTGGATACAAACTTAAAAAAAACCGGAATGATTCCATAGAGAAATTATATGCTTTCAATTCCTGCCTTTTCAAATATCTGACTTGAGCAATAAAATTCTGCTTATTTCTCTTTTATAAGCAAAATAAGCAGAATTTTTTTCACTTTCACTTTCATTTAGTCACTTTGTGAAGAAAAAGTTGCATTTCCTGAATTTCGTAAAAATGTGCGCAGCGCAATTTTGAAAGCAGAATTGTATAGAAATAGTTTTGACCCCGGAATTTTTTTTTCCCCCAAATAGCTACTTACCCCGATTTGTTAAAAACATTTCATTTGTCTGTAAGAAAAAATAAAGATAAAATTAATTAAAATGTTATAACACAAAATTGTTAATTATATTATTAATAAATTATTTTAATTAATAAATTTGCCAGTATTGTATTGTATTGTATGATTGACTTAAAAACTATTTATTATTGACCTAAACTATATATTCCCCTACATTTTGCCCCCCAATAATTGCTTTTTGGTTCAGGTGTGTACTGTGTCCATAATCGTTTGGCTTGTAGTGTATATGCAGTGTAGTGTGATTTTGTAGCGCCTAAAAGTGTTATAAGCAAGTTACGAGTCATTTTTTTTCCTGCAATATGGTCCGTTGAAAGAAAAGCAGACAAAGAGAAATACAAATAATATATACTTGTATACTTTCAGGCTCTTAGTTGATACGTAAATGTACAAATGTAAATTCGAGGTTGTAATATTTTTGCCTGGGGTTCGTCGAATAAAACTCAATTTCACTTTTAATTTTACACAATGAAAGACTTTATTGATCAAACAAGACTTATTTAAGAGTGGAGTTGAAATGTTGTGTGTGGACGGAATTGTCGAAGGAAAAACTGTTTGCGGTTCACCGGCGGGGTACGATCCTGAAAGCTGCAACCCTTATATGCCGCGAGTAATGCTCTACCAGTTGAGCTACAGTGAATGCCAGGGCCAGACCTTGCATAGGAGCAGGTGGGGCAGCCGCACCGGGCGCAAATTAGAATGCTTAGCTTGTCATTTTTAACTTGAATCTATTTATCATTCACATTTCAGATTTAATGAAGAAATATTAAGCCGTTTATGAATTCGCAACGTGGCAGCACTGCGCAAGTGTCATTATTTCAATTCCAAACAAAAACTACATCAAATCTACACTCATACATGTACATAACATCGATGTTCCAGCATTGCGTGTTTTGTCCAACAGCGCAGCTTAAACATCAACATCATTCAAAAATAAAACCCTTTTTGGTTGGATAAACCTATACCGAATATAAAAGACCATTCTGTTGCATGAAGTTGTGGAGCATTTGAATCATGCCGCTCCATTCGTCACCGATTTTGCGCCATGTCGTCATAGTTTTGTCAGCCAACAACACAGAAAACACTAACAAAATTAACTTCCTCTGGAGCAAGAACTGTATTCTGCGCCAAAGCTAAGTTGAAAAAAAACAACAAAAAAAACTTTGGTTTGACCAAGCCAGGCCAAACGTGTTGCAATAAGTCCTCATCACAACAAGTATTAAAGTCGTCATTATCGCGTTCTGGCGACGGCACTTGGAGGTTGGAGCGTATGATTGGAATTTGTGCGCTAATTATTATGCGTACATTTCAAGTTGCCAAGGGGTTGCTTGTTGTTCCTTCCCATTAGGTTTCTTTTAGAAGAACGATAGAACATTCACCGCCGACACTCGAGATGAACCCAAAAAATTGGTTTTTATGGGAGCGACAGTTTTTGCTAGCATAAAGCCGCAGATAAGACTCAATTAACCCAAACACTATTCCGTTGTTCTTGTAAGGACAGCCTAATGGCTACACATTGTTGGTGCAGCCTGCGGTGTATCTTGTATGATATGATAAGCGATAAAAAAAAACACGCGCAGAGGCAGACTGCTTAAAAGATTGTGCGTATGTGCTATATATTTTGTTATATTTGACACATAACACATAGTTCTTTTGTGTTTAAAAGGAGGAAGGTCGTAGGTGTATTTTGAATGGTAGCGTATTTTTTTTTTATATTGCACGGTGTTGCCAATTCATTCATAATAAAATAAAATAATTCAGTTACGGCTTTTATTGTAGCAGTCATATTTAATCTTGAGCATTCATATCACTCAAAAATATGTTAATTACCAACCCTTAACTCTATTTTCTTTACTTAAAATTATTATATAGGGTAGGTCGTAATTGTACAACTATGGAACATCAAAAAATTCGTTAGGTGGACGGAAGGTAGGGACACTTTTTAGGAATGTAGGAACACTACATTATGATTTTCAGATATTGCTGCTTCTGACCAATTTTTCTAAGGCATTAAACTTAAATTTATGGAGACCGAATTGTGAGTTAAATAAGCCATGTCCGGTTCGTCCGTCCTTCCGTATGTCGGCAGTCTCAAGGCCCTAAATAAATGAGTTAAGAACTTCAAACTTTAAATCTGCACTTTTAAGATTCTGAAGTAGTAAACATGTTAAACATTTTCAAAAAATCCGCCCACAGGTACTCCTACTTTACTTATAGGAATAAAAAATGAAAATTGTCGCAGGACGCTGAAATTTTTTATGCTGTATTCCGGCTAAAGTGTTTTGTGATTGGGGCCCCTATGTGGGCGTGGTCATATTGCATATGCATTCTTATAAACGGTAATTATTTAATAGGTATATTATTAAAACTTTATTAAATATTTTCATATATAGGGTGATTCAGTCACGCTGTAATCTGAATTATGAACCCTGTTAGTTGTGACAAAAATCTCAAACGTGTAGGTTGGGTCGAGACAAGAAAAAAATTGTAGTGCAGGGGGGCTTATTACACCCGTTTAGCTGCAAGGCGGAATTTAAAAAAATGTCTTAAAACAAATGAAAAAAAATTAAGTATTTTTTTAAATATTTTTGCTGCGCTCATATCTTCGTTTTTAATGGGCGCCTATTATTTGTTTGCGCCGGGCGCCAAAAGTCATTGAACCGGCCCTGGTGAACGCTATATTACGTATGCTATATTCGTTGCTATTCTTTGTTGCTTCTTAGCAATGGCACAGAAGACTTGTGTTAGTAAATTTCGCGCATTGCTGCTTGACTACGTGTAACCACGTGATCATTTTAATGTAATTACACGTTGTTGGTTTATGTGCTGGTATGTTGGTCCTGGATTCGAATCCAGGTCCAACATAACCATCTTCTTTATTTTTATTTTTTGCCAACATTGTTATAACAATTATGATGGCAACTAAGCCGTACAGGCTTCTCTATTCTGCTCTATTCTAAGTTCTAACGATTGATTCTTTGTCTAGACTCGACCACCTCACTAGTTTTTGCCCTACGTATGCTATATTCCAGGACCTTCCAATCTTCGGTCATAGGTGCTTCCATCTGTACCACAGCCCACTTCCGTCTCGGGTGTCCATAAGCCTTCATGTTCTCTCTGCATAAATAAAGCACATAAACCAACAACATGTAAAATTTATTTAAATTCAAAGCGCACGTATTTTATTTTCGCTACTTAGAATTCAACACTTTATTTCAATTCAATCACTTTTTACTTTACTATAATAAGTTCAATCACTTTTTAGTTACTGTAATAAGCTTAAAATAAAACTGTTTCGTATGAGTCTGTCACCCGTGTATTTATACAAATAAAACACCTTCTAGTTCGTTCTAACCTTCGCCTTTGGTAATTTTTCATTGATACTCTTCCGCTGAATTCCATGGAGGAGCAGTTTTCGATATAGAAATTGGAACTTCGAATATCAGTTTACTTTCAACTGACTGGAATGACAAATGGGTGCGTTCGTAAAGTAAATCGAGAGGGTGGTTTAGCGATTTCTGCATTTCGTTTTATTTCATGTCGCCACGTTAAAGTATTTTGTTGTGCTTAATATAAAAGTGAAATTAAGTTTTTTTCGACTACCCCAGTCGAGAAAGCTACAGTTTACTTGGCATTGACTGAGGGTTAAGAGTTTTAACGCTTTTAACGGATTGTGTTTACCTAATAAAGGTGCACTTTGTATCAGCCCAAAGACAGCACTAAAGACCTGACTACACCTTAGACCGCTTGATCTAAAGATCAGAAAATTTCCTAATAATAGTGCAATATGTCCCACTTATTAAGTTCACTTTAAGAGCAGTATTTATGAGACACGGCACCCAACATCCTGACGGGCCTTGCGTCCGGCAATTCAATTTGAATCAGATAAATTTCCTTAAGACTGCAAACCAATGAATCCGTTGTATTTGTCACGTTGAAGTACACAACTGACAACTAAGGTAAATGCAACCGATCTTATTGGATGCGGCCCAAAGAAGAAGTGCGTAACGTATGTCGCTTCTCATAAGAACGTGTCTATTTCGCTGAGTTGTCAGTTATGAACTTCGACATAACGGACACGACGGATTCATTGGGCTGAAGGCATTACTTGTTCGACACCGATAATACCGTATGACAAATCTGAGAAAAAGCAATACTCTGGGACTGGGAAAAAGTATCAGGTGAAATGAAATTAAAATTTTCACAGATATTTCAAAAACAGGGGAAGAAACAGATTCATATTTTCTCATAACACCCAGAGCCGAGTTTGTCCATAAAATCACCGGATACAAGCACTATCTTCCAATCCGAGGTTCAGACAGTTCTTTTGTTAGCACGACCAAGCTTATGATATCGATTTTTGGTAGCGATATCGCCATCTTTATTTTACATTGATAGCCAGGCTTCGATTAAGGCAAAGGAATCGACCATCATCAAATCTGATATAGATATCAGAAGCATTGCAACACACACATTGCAGGACTCATATGCCATCCTCACTGTATCCAAAACTTTTTCCCAATTGCAACGTTTAAGCAAAATGTTGGTGTCACATATTTTTTTATAGAACTTCTTAGAACTTATGTTGAGATTCCTAGGTTAGAGGAATATCGAATATGCTCAAAAAGTTATTTGTTTTATAGGTCAAATGAGTTTTGTCAGCACTTAAACCTTAAAACGAATTTCCTTATCACTAATGAAGTAGACACGACCCCAATTTGTCAAAGTTTTATCTCTATGTTGAAAGGCATAAGAGAAAGCTTAAAGGCAGACTATAGACTCACAATGAAAAATTGGAAAAAAATGCAGCCTTTAACTTAAGTCTGGAGTAAAATTTTTCAAATAAGAAAGTTTCCAAAAAAACTAATTGGCTTGGCACTCATTTTCAATAACCGACAACTTTCCAAGATAATGCAACTGCATTTATAAAATACCATTTCGGACAGCTGGTGGTTTATTGTTGCACAAGATATTTCCCTTATGCACTTATAAATTACATCAATGGTTGCATTCTCTGGGTTTTCTGAATAAACAAATTCTAAAGAAAGTCCATAAATTAAAAAAAAAGTTCCATCAACTAAACAAGGCAGATTGGGCCAGGCTGCGCATTCAATTTATGAATACAACGATTTGGCCATTCCATTGTGGAATTAACATAATCGAGAGTTTAACGCTTTATATTTTTTAAGAAGACGACAAACAAGTATGTTAATTTGACTATTTATAACGATTCTGACTAAAATGTGTGTCAATTAGTCCTCCATGTGGTTAATTAGTTTTTTTTTTTATTTTAAGAAAATATATTATTATTGATTTTGGATTGAGGGTAGGAAAAATGAAGTATCCAGATAAACATAGACGGATTAGTAGAAGTAAAAATAAATAACCTTAAAGCCTTGAGTAATGCCTAAATCAAAAAGTAAAATTTCTAGTCTTGCGTCTAGTTAGAGCTGAGCTGGTTTGAAGTTATCTTCAATAACGCAAAGTGATTGACTTTTTGTTAAAGTTTATTTCTTTAAAAACGAAAAAAAAAGAAAAAAAAAATGCGACTTCTTGACCGCAAATAAACTCGAAAATTTGCCTTAAAGATTTGACTAATTGTACAGCCAGACTAATTGTACAGCCCTCTGGCAAAAACACCATTCTTATACGCTTATTCATCAACATTTAAGGAAATTTCTTAAGCACATCATCCAAACCGCAAAGATTCGGGTACATGTACTCCTACAAAAAAGAAAAAAAATAATAATTTATCGACGCAAAAATAACATGTCTCCCAGGAGGAGCACAAAAACTTCAATGTCACTTCAATAGGGTGCGTCCCTCTTAAATAAAACAAAAACCTACTCATAGCCTGCCACTTAAGTGGTCATGAACTCTTCTTATTTTCGCTGGTGCTTCTTCTACGTGTTGTCAAATCCTGATTTATGGTGAAAAATTCTTTTGCACTCACTTTCAGCTCAAACTGAAGGAGATTTCGATTTCAGCACAAAACAATTTCAATTGTTATTTTTTCGCCAGAAATCGAGAAAAAGATTCATTCCACCCGCGCACTTGATAAGCTTATTAAGAATTACCCGCCTATTCAGATCGCTTTTACTTATTTATGGCGCGCAAATTTATCTCCAGACATTGGCATTTGTGGTCTCTGCACTGGACTCTGCAAGACTGGATTAAATACGTTCGCAACGCTAAATTGGCCCTTTTACCCTTTTGTCAAGAGGATGTGGGGGTCTGTTTGATGGCTTGATCTTACCGCCCTGAACTTTGAAGATTGTTGCTAATCGATAAATTAAGTCGAAAACGGGTTTCAAGATGAAGACAAAAGGAGCAAGAACAAATAGTTTTGGTGACAGGTTATGATCGATTTGTTCGGACTTTGCCACAGGCGACTTGAGCAAGCGATTGACCGCACAATGTGCGAGCTTAAGAATTAGATCATGCAGGAAATATTCTCGGATGCCCTCGAGGTGTGAAGTTTCTAAATGGTTGTTGAAAATTTAATGAAGGATATCAAAGTTTCAGTTCAAACAATGTTGTAGCGATTTATATGATGAAGTGCGGCACATTTGTGATGCCAAGTTACAAAAAATCCAGTGGGCAGTTTATATCCAGCTACCACCTGTCATCGTCGTTTAAACGAGGGTTTTTACCGTCTTAATCATATATGCCTTTGAAGTCTTAAGGGCTTTCCGCTTGTGTTATTTTTGCCCAGGTGTCTCTGAGTGTAAGATCAGAGGTACTATCTCTGGGCAAAAAGGCCAATAGAAGGAATCACTGCTAAGTTGTTCATTTTTTTATGACAACTTAGGCAGTCATAATATGTTTTTATACCCCAGGCGGGTCGATGAAAGATTTTGATTTAACTACGGCCATCTAATTTTCGGCCTTGTCCAGGAGCTTCTTTATGGTATCCTTGTGTACGTGGCCTATGCTTCACATATATATCTGAAAGGCTTAAGCTTCATGAATATTTGTTATATCTATATAGGTATTGCCCCGTAGGCCTATGCTCTATTGTGCCCATACTGACTAAACCTTGGAGTGGTTCGTTCTCTCGAGGGATTTTCTTTAGCACTAAAGTTCATTATGAATTAAATTATGAAGGGGGTATGTGCTGATGTTTAGCCTTGGCTGAGACAATTCACCCTAGAGTACCATCTCTTGCTCTAGTCTGGTTTCACTCAGAAATCAGAGGGTGAGAATGGGGATCTATATTGAGTATATCTGTATGTGATGTCATGGTATGTTCTCAGACATATTGAATCCTTTTTAGTTAGTGTCCCACAATCATGTGGGTTAGTGTCCCACAGGATTGAAAGAGAAGCCTCATTAAACTGATAGCAATATGAGAATTCCTCTGCCACTGCGAGTTTCCTTATGTGTTCCCTGAGTTAACGATGCCCCGTTATGAATCCTTTATGTTACTTATGCGCAGGACAATACATGTTTGGAGTCTCCTCTGATTGTAATTACCTGAACTTTAAAGGATTTTACAGATCTGAAGCCTGCAGCCCAATGAATACGTTGCATCCGTCACGTTGAAGTACACAACTGCCAACTAAAGGCCCAACCATAATAGACTTTGAAGAGCTTAAGTCGGCTTCCCGAAATGTCCCACTACACGCGATTCATATGCCTCGACCATAATAGCCTTTTGCTCAATTTCGTACAGTTTCCGTTAACTTGTGTTGGCTTAAAGTTTTGTTTTTGTTGTCATTAGTTCATTAATAGTCATATTAACGCCCATATTTATTTTTTAACGTGCTTAAAAAAATCCGTGAAAGAAAGGAATACACCAAGAATTGCACGCTAACTTCTAAAGTTTAAAGACATTTTTGATTTTCAACCAGTTTCGGAAATATAAACACCCAAAGTTGAAGAAAAAGTGACATGATTTTCAAATTTGATTTAAAAATTTCAAGGCAACGTGATACCCGAGACGTTCACAGTGAAATCTTCCTGACTTTCAAATCGTTTGCTTAAGTCTATTATGGACAGCACAATCTTTTGGCAGAACTTGAGTGGGATTTTTGTTGTATTTCGACATTAGATTAATCCAGCTTAAGCCTATTATAGTTGGGCCTTAAGTTCAATACACACGCTCTTATGGGAAGCGACCAGTAGACGAACTTCGTGACGTACGTCGCTTCCCATTGACGAATGGAAAAGTCCAAATGCGATACCTAGTGGACAGTAGAGGAATATGTAGAGACCTGAAACAAGGTCAAACTGAATATTTTGAGTGTTTTTTAACTGACGAAAACTTCAATGCTGTTTTGTCGTGTTTGTTTGATTGGTCAGTTTTTGTTTATTTTTGACCCAGTTGACAAGTAAATCAAAGCCGAATGATACATTTGGGAAATTTTAGAAAACTGACGTTGTTGCAAGTCTCTACATATTCCTCTATTCTCCACCGGGGGGCTGCCTTCAATCGCCAATTGACGAATGGAAAAGTCCAAATGCGATACCTGGTGGACAGTAGAGGAATAGGTAGAGACCTGCAACAACGTCAAACAGAAAATTTTGACTGTTTGTTGACTGACCTAAACTTCAATGCTGTTTTCCCGCCCTAGTTTGATTGGTCAGTTTTTGTTTATTTTTTCGCCAGTTGACAGGTAAACCAAAGCCGGATGATAACTTTGAGAATTTTTCAAAAACTAACGTTGTTGCAGGTCTCTACATATTCCTCTATTCGCCACCGGGGGTCTGCCTTTAATCGCCAATAAGAACGTGTGTATTTCACTGAGTTGTCAGTTGTGTACTTCGACGTGACGGACGCAACAGATTCATTGGGCTGAAGGCATAAGCTCGGTTTACCTTCTCTCCTTTTCTGAATATTATCCTAAGGGTGTGTTTTAAGCCACATTTTCTTTTTCCTATTCCTCAAAAAGGCTTGGAAGGGTACTGCCGTGAAGCGTATGCTAAAAAGTCTACAGGAATTTGCGTAAGTACGCAAAATCTTGACCTTAGCTACTCTTTAGCCATACTCATATCGCATTCTCGTTTTTCTAGCCGTTTTTGTAGCCATGATTAATGAGTATTGGGGATGATTCCAATCACCGCACTTCCAAGACTGCTGTGGGTAATGTTCGCATAATACCCCAAGGGGTTGTGTGGGGGACTTTGTGGAGTATTTCTCAAGTTGTATGCTCAATGTTTTTAATTTTGCCATGTTACTGCTTTATGTTTAGTGGTGTTAGGGTTGTATTCCCAAAACTACCACGAGTGCAATAAAATCAACATGTTTCGTCTGGGACACTACATGAATATAGACTCTTCAGTGAACAAAGTCATTAAGATCCTGTTCAGATACATGTGATTAAATGATGACTATATGATTAAACATGATAAGTACCTAGATGACACTTTGCTCAGTAAAGAGTCTATAGTAATTTAGAGTCCCAGACGAAACATTTGTTTTTTTTTGACTTTGGAGTTGAGACCACTTAGGTTTTCTCCCCACGCTCCAATAAAGTTGTGCAAATCAGCTATTTTAGTTGATTTGTTTTAACTATTTTAATAATTTTTCTGTTCTGCCTATCAGTGTGGGGAGGCTTAACTTGCCATTTCTTTAATAGGGCTTGTGAAATGCCACCCATACGAAGGGACTTTTAGAGGTTACTTATACCTCATTCTAATGGCTTTCGCCGTATGGCAGTCTTCCCTTCGAGGTCTCGATGGGATGGTCCTGTTTCTGTATACCCGACATAAGTCTTAGGCAAGTTTCCGTCAGGCAATTCAGTTGTGGCTTTTATCCACTTTCTTGAGAAATGTTTTGTAATCCATCTGACTTTCAAGGGCTAAGTGGTAGCCTCGCTGCACAGGCTATACTGTTATTGTCTTAGAATTTCTAAAGCTTCATCTAAACTAAGTTTAAATGGCGCAAGAGCCCATGCTGGACCTGGGTCTAAATCAACCAGCTTCGCCAACTAGCTCTTTCTCCCCTATCACTTGCATGAGCTACCCAAGTCTCGGTGCTTCTCTACTGTGCCGTTCTTGCGGGGTGAATTCGAATTTTTCGGACCTGGATGCCCTCTAAATAACCCAGTCATCGCAGCTATTGCATTCTTGTTCTTCTGGCTGTCGGTGTAGTTGTTACAGTTGGATGTTTTTATACCCCATCTTATAGGATAGGAGGTATATTAAGTTTGATTCATAGTTTGTAACATAGAGAAATAATCACCGTAGACCCCCAAGACCTTAAGGGCATATGATCGAGACCGAATTGTAAGCCGAATGAGCCATGTCCGTCCGTCCGTCTGTCGGTAGTTTTTAGGCCTTAAATTTTGAGCTAAAACTTGAGACTTGATTTCTGTTATTTCTAGGTCCCGAAGCAGTACAAGTGTAAAAATTTTTGAAATCCGCCCACTGACACACACACTTTACTTATAAGCATGAAAAATCAAAGTTGTCGTAGAAAGCTGAAATTTGGTATGCAATATTCCCGCTTAAGTGATTAGCATTTAAAAAAAAAAAAACGAAAACCGCCCCCTTGTAGGCGTGGTCATATTTATATGCATTCTAATAAACGACTTTTATTTGATATATTTGCTTTAAATCCAAAAAACTTGCACTATAAAATGTTCAGATATGTGCATAAGCTATCATCTCAAATGAATAAATTTTTGCCACGCCCACCTCTGGGGGCGCTTTTAAGTAAAAAATCACATTTTTAATATAAAACTGCGATCAATACGTGTATACCACATCTGATAAAAAATATGATAAAAAAATTATGTTACTGAAAAGGGGTTGATCCCACGCCCCTTTTTAAAGAAAGAAGATTCTTAACTGACAAATTCTCAACACAATTAAAGTTAATAGAAACTGAAATTTAACAACCAAGATTTTTGACGCATTTTGGAGCTTGATAGGACAGTGGTCAATTGGGGTGGGGTATCCAACGATCCGCCTAGGCGGATTGTAACCCTCCCACTAGTTTCTCCTCCTTCACTCAAGCCAAGGATTTATGTTCGCATATGCGAGTAATTGTACATAGTTTACAGGCGGGAAAGATTGCGCTTCTGGTGTTTGCGCGGGAATTTCGAAAAATTCTCTCAAGTATGATGTTAAAGAAGTTACATGACAGCGGATCGCCTTTCTTTAATCCTTTTATGACATTAAATCAATTCAATTCTTCTTTATTGGTAGCATAATTCTTTTAAGTTATAAACATGTTTTTTGTAG
Source organism: Neoascia interrupta (assembly GCA_947623515.1). Lineage (NCBI taxonomy): Eukaryota > Metazoa > Arthropoda > Insecta > Diptera > Syrphidae > Neoascia > Neoascia interrupta. The sequence goes on along the minus strand of OX392462.1, from coordinate 69,320,970 downwards.
TGTAAGAAATGACATTTAAGCTTGAAAAAGGTCGTTCATAAGGAATGGCGGAGGTAGTGTTGAAAAGCATTTTTGATTGTTCTTCACCAAGATTTTTTTCTATGTTCAGGCTTAGTTCATTAAAATATCAAAAAATAAATCCTTTCAAGACATCTGCCGCAGTATGATGGTGGATTTTCCTGGCCTAAAGCCGCATTGATATGAATGATGGGATAACAAATAGCCTAAGGCTATTGTAACAAAGTACAAAAAAACTCTTGTATACGATGCTAAGGAGACGAAGCGTATACATCTGTAACAAACAATACGGAGGTTCTATTCATAGGGCATAACTACCTCAGATTATATCTTGCTGGTGCGCTGGAACCTTCACCTTATCTGACCATCGTTAGCATACTGAAAGGTTCGGGAGCTTGGGCATCGGCTCCGGCTGCTAAGACACAGATGCTTTCACTTCATCCAGGTCGGGTGGGCTATATCAATAATGTCCTTCGCCGATGAACTCTTCACCCAGGCCAAATGGTTTATTTTATTGGGCATCGGAGTTCGGTCCGAAACAAAATCTTGCATTCGGAGAATGCAAGATTTCGTCTGTAACGAACCTCTAAACACCCGAGCCTCTTTGCCCTGTTGCAGCATATTAAGAAGTTTTTTGGTCTGATTCCATGTACTGTATGTCAATTATTTGTATCTGCAAGGCCCCCGAAAATGGGCGTGAGCTGCAAATTAAAATCAACCGATTCTACATTCGTTAGAATCATAAGAAAATGCAATAAAAATAGGTAGCAATGCTTAAAAAAACAGTCTTTTTTTCGGAAAACGAAAAAAAACGTCCCCTTTAAGTGGGTGGATCTCAAAACTTTGTATGAAACAAACTTAGAAAATAGTAATATAATTAATATTTGTCATATAATTTTTTCAATTTAGACAGACGGACAGACATGGCAATTAATTCACCTGTTGGTCTCGATCATATCTCTAAAAGGTCTTAGAGGTCTACGGTCATTATTTAACGGTTACAAACTATGCATTAGTATGGTATAAAAAAAAGTTTAAAGAGTGGATTTCTTCTCGAAGCTTCACCTGGAAGTAAAAAATTGGTAGCTAAGTTGTGAAAAGCAACTGTTCCAAGGTTTAAGCATCGAGAATGGAGGGTCTATCAACTGAATGACCTTCTTCTTGACTGCTGACACACACCAAAACCCAACACATAATAATAATTCCCAACGCAGTACTGATTTTGTATCTCTTTAAGGAGATCAAGCTAGCTGATCGTTGTGGATCGAGACGGGGCCAGATTTTTTGGAGGTTTGGCATGTGGTGCTTGCCACATGCCATCTGGCGTTGGTTTATTGTTTACTGTGATTGTTGAGCTGTCATTTGAAGGTAGCTAGGGGAGTACCTATAATACAGTAGACTTTATGGCAGTCTGGTAGCGTTTTTAGCGAGTTTGTCCAGCCTCACAGTTTCCCATCATGTCTCTATGGCCTGATACCCAGCATAGGAGGATGTGAAACTGTTCGGATATCTCGTCAAGAGAAGTGCGGCAGTTGATAACTATTTTAGAGTTTATAGAGAGCGATGACAGGGATTTAATTGCGGCTTGGCTATCCGTGAAGATACAGATATCGCGGGCACATATCACGTTCCACTTCAACCAAGACAGGGCTTCGCTAATCGCCATTATTTCTGCTTTGAAGAAGCTGCTGCATTGAAAGGTGGTCGAAGGGATTTATTTAAATAAAAACAATCAGAGAATACACCACTTCCTACTTCTTCCGTCTTGGATCCGTCTGTGTAAAAGTGTATGGCGTTTCGAAAGGGTATATATTACCACCGTACCACAGGTCTCTTTTTTCGGAATCAGGGATTCAAAGTTTTTCTCTGGGAAGTATGAAGGTTAAGCATAATCCAGATCCGTGGAGGTGAGAAGCTGTTCGTTTAGAATATGGGCACGTCCATAGGTGTAATCACAACATTGGGCACATGCTTTAAATCGAATTGCGCAGTTGGTTTGCTTACCAAGGAAGGTAAGGTTCAGTAGGATTTCGAGCGCATCGGTAGGTGTGGTTCTCAGGGCACCACTAATGCAGATGCATGCTTGTACCATGTACCTTTCTTATTCGTTAACCAAAGCTTGTCAACGAATCTCAAGCCAAGCTTTTTGTGAAAGACGACAAAGTTGTTCAATCGGAATCGGTGCGCGCCACCTGGATCAGATGCCTTTAAGCCCACATTTCTATATAAATGAGACTTGAGCCTGTGCCTTGTCAGTCTATAGAGGGAAACCACTTTGCACACATAAAAGGGAAAGGAACGACATCGCGATTTCCAAAAGTATCTGAATATAGTGCTGGTTGATTTTAAATAAGCTTTCGATAGAGTGCCGCGATATCTGATAAGGATGAATGAAAGTACAAAGAAGAAGACAGGGGCCCTTCCGGAGACATCTAATAGTTTGCAATAAAAGTCGGTATTGGAAAACCAAGAAACCGTCTTAGTCTGTGATGAGAATGAAGTCATCGTAAGTGGCAACCAAGCGTCTCTGCAGCGAGCACTTGATATATGGGTGGATTTTTTGGCGGGAAATGATTATCGTTTAACCCCCAAAAATTCTAAGCCATCTACATCGGCCTGAACTTCTTTTCAGAACAATGTCTGATATGCCACCAGGACCAGCGGATTTGTGTGCGCTTAGATTTCTAACAATTATGTATAGATTGTACCTAGGGTATGTAGAATACTAAGATCATGTCATCTTAGCCAAGAACGTAATAGTTAAATTATTTCGGGTCTTTTGCGTCAATCGTAAGGGTTTTATTTTTAATATATTTTCTGTCAAATAGTACTGCAAGCCTTGTAGGTACTGCAAAGCAGAAAAGCATGAGATTCCACTCCAAAAACTGTAGAAAGGAAAGCCTACAACGCGCCTTTAATTTGTCAAATGAATGTATATACACATTCAGTGGAACCCATATTCTACCCACCAGAATGAATTCCACAAACCGTGGATAAAACATAGATTTTTTTTCAATTCAAAACACACAACCTATTATACAACGCATCGCTCACACCCAAGAATCGCATTATGCTCAAACAGTAGCGTCTCCACTCTCCAAGTTGCACATTTTTCTTAAGAGTTTTCATATAAGAACCTTGCCGATGGTCAAGGTGAGATCAGTTCAACTGAAAAAGTATCAACGGACGCGTTACAGAATACCAAAGACCTTACCATCGCGAAGACACAAGCACAACGCCTAAGGGAATGTGGAAAAGTGATCGAAACTCTGCGCTCATAGTCGGATCGGATTATTGAATATTGGTTTTACACGATCGCGATCGGTACAAAGAGAAGTGAAGAACCCATAAGAAAAACCACATAAGAAGCTCTAGAGTATCTGAGGCCAGACTTTGGTTCATTATAGTTCCATCCACGAACGCTGACGGGTCGTAGAACTAGTCTCTCTGCGTATCCGATACCTAGAGATTGCACTTTTACTGGTAATATGTCCGCGTCGTAGAACGACCTTCACCTTGCTACTTTGCTATCGAAGATTGTTGACTCGAGCGAATTGACAACATATACATCGGACACCGGCGGCAATAAGAACAATTTTAATTAAAGGCGTACTGGCATTACACCGTCAGGTACTCTCTGTCATTGTGCGTTTAATCCTCCCCCCACCCCAGGCGGCTATTCAATATTGAAAGTGTTTTCGCCGGGCGAGCTATTTCGCAGTCGTTCTTTGGATACGGCCGCAAGACGATGGAATAATTTATTATCCAACAGGAGACACTTTGCTCGATTCTTTTACACATTGTTCGGCTTAAATAAATATTTTATCTAAAGAGTGGAGCAGTTGTATTTTGTTTTTGTTTCGCAAAGAGTGTGTTCTAATTGTGTGGTGTTTTTGGATCATTGAACTTGAAGCATTTGACCAATAGTTGTGAATCCAAGAGGAATAAAAAGTTTAAGCTAACGACAATTTGGACAAAAAAAATTAACGCGATTCGGTGATTGTTTTCTGTGGATTAAGGTTTGCTAAACGGTTGTGCTTTAACGATCTAACGACGGGATTTTACGAGTTTAACCTATAAACGAGACTTGAAGCGCGCGTGAAAAAATGGCCACTTTTACGAAGTGGGTTAGTTTTATTTTCCTATGGACTACCGTGTTTGAATTTGGATTATGCTTAAGCAATATTACGCTAAGTGAGGAGGACGATGACACCGTTGTGGTTGAAGGTGAGCCTTATTTAAACCATATTTCTTGCATATCCTTTTCGGTTATATAAATAGGAGGGTTATCTACTTTGAATTTTTATATTTTGAGCCCCTGACTTATTTTTCCATACATGATAATTTTATCCCATATATTTTATTTAACTTACAAAAGATAGATACCTTCTATTGATAGTGTTCGTCAATCTTACCCTGATACTATTCTCGTCAGACAGAATAGACAGATATTTTATTTTTTCATTCACGAAACAAGGCTTTTCAAACATTATTGTCCTGCTGAAACGCCTTACTTGAGAGTTTACAATTTTTTTTTTTCAAGTTATGTAGATAAAACGAAAAAACGAAACAAAACTTTTCTTTAATAAGTAAAAAATAAGTTCTGTTATAATAAATAAATTAATAAATTTTTCATTTTATTATTTATTAAAACAATAAATAACTAATAAATAAATAATTCAAAATTGTAATTATCATTAGTTTTTTTTTTATAATTCACTCGCGAATAAAGGGATTGGCTACCCTTTTAATGTTATTTCACTTCTCACAAGCGGAAAGGATTAGAAAAAGAAGGAAAGGAGGTGAGGTGCCGGTGCACTCTTGTTTTAAATTGTTGCAGATTGAATTGCGTAGGAAAGACTGATCGTGGAAGGATATTCCACATTTGCGTTGTATAAGCGGTCCCAACTAACATACTCTTCAGGGTTACATGCTAAAAACGTCAAAATAGCTCTTCTTAGACTCTTATAATACGCTTGATACTCTTTGAGTATAAAATCTTGTCATAAGATTCAAAAATGATCTTGTAACGCTCTTGTTAAGGGAGTATCACTCCTGTAGCACTTAAATCTTATAACATGAGTATAATGGCCTCTTGTAGGACGCTTGTTAAAAAACTCCAACTCTAGTAGAGTTTTAGTTTTGTAGTAAGAGCCTTATAAGTGCTTTAATCTTGTAATAAGTATGCAACTATTGTAAAGAGAGATTGGCTTTGATAATAACATCCTTAGTCTTATAAGAGACAACTTCAGTTCTTCGGCCATTGCCTGTAAAAGAAAAACATAATCCAACTTTTTCTTTCTTAAAGGGTTTTCAAATACTTTTCACTCCAAAGCAGACCGAACAGATATATGACAATTGCTTGACATGGCAATTGTATGACATTTGATAATTACACATCATTGTTTAAGGAAATAACATAACATTATAACAGCAACATAAGTAATTGCAAGTGGCATGGCAAACAATGTTTGCGTCCATTATGGACTTTTGGTCCATGGACTTATGACCCTTCCCCTTCCCTATGAATAAAAAAATAAAAAATAAATAGAGTGGCGCAACAGCTCGAGGCGAACCAGGGCCAAATTCTCAACAACGTATGCTGGTGAATTAATTTTTTTACATACAAGGGGACCTAAAATTTTTTGACGAATCCGAACGGCACTTTGAGAAGTTTTTCAAGACAAATGATACTCTCGGAGGGCTTGTCAGACCCTTGCGGAGGTGGGGACCGTGAAAAAGAACAAGTCTTTTTTTTCAGGTGACGATGGCAGGCTTCGAACCCAGACCTCCGGCGTAGTAAGCACACACACTAACCACTACGCCACAGCACCCCACTTGTATGAATAAAATGAGGAATTAAGTGTTTCTTACATAAAATATTAAGTAAAATTTGTTCAATTTGGATCAAAAATATTGAATGAAATGCATTAAGAAATATATACTTTTAAAAAAGTTGCCTCGCCCACTGGAGGAGGTTTACCAATTCATTAGGAAATGCTTAGTGTCAAATTTCAGTTATTTCAGGCGTGTTACAGTTTTAAAAGCTCTGGATGTAGTTGCACATTTAGGCCGATTGTGGGCGTTTCTGTGGGCTGATTTCAATTAAAATTAAAATCTGATAAATTTTTACTCTGTACTTTTTCGCATGACGTGAAGCTTACGTACGAAATTTCAGCTCCCTAGCTCAAAAGTTAAGGCCTAAAAATATGTGACATATTGACGGACGGGACGGACATGGCTTATTCGGTTCCGAATTCGGTCTCGATTATATGTCCTTAAGGTCTTGGGGGTCTACCATTATTATTTCACTACCTCCTATCCTAGGAAAATCCTTCTTAAATTTCGCATTTTTTTCTGCAGTTTATAGAGGGTACTAAATTTTAACTCTCTATGACTCATTGTGTAAATATTACAGCAGGTGCGGACAAACGGACCTGTTTCCTGTTTGCGGAGAAGTCATCTTCCCATGTTTGGACGGAGGACCGCAAAGAATCTGAGTTCAAGCTCATTATCTGGCTTATGGTGGAGTCAGCTAGAAGCTAGACTATTAAAATGGTCAAAGAAATAGACCCCTAAGATTTCCTTAAAAAACAGGAACGTGCAAGACAGGTTCAATAGAAGGTACATATACATGATCCCCTTTAATTGCTCTCTACAGCTTCTAAGACCTATTGGGTAAAAGGATACTTGCAGATACTGGCTTTAACGTAGCTACCTTAACGCTAATAAGCTTAGGACAGTATACCTATCCGTGGAAAAATTGAAGGGCGTGACGCAACATTAGTTTATAATAAATGATTATTACTCTAAAAATGTTTACTCACCATAAAAAATTATTGTGTATAGTTAGCTTGACAGCGCATATGCATTTTTTGAAGCTCTCGGGACCCGAATCCAAAGCACTCGCGATAGGCAAACCCAAGATTTTTGTGTTACGACTAGTATATATTTTAGCTCGGCAGATAAACAAATAAAATGGTTTAAGCCGTTAAAACTTTAAGAGCGAAAAGGGAAAACTTTATTCAAGAAATCCCAACGGGCGCAAAAGAACGAATCATAAGACTTGCGCGACAATTTATTTCTGAAAAAAAAAATAAATAACTGATTTTAGTATCTGCTTAAAAAATAAAACTGAAACATAAGAAATCATGAATTTGGAGTGGAAGAAATTTTTTTTTTTGTATAAATTAAACTTTAAAATTTAGCTAAAATTTTAAGATAAGCATCGATTAGAACTGAAAGAACAAGGTACTCGATTAAGTTACTTTTTTCTTAGGGTGAATTTCCCCTTCTAAAGTTTGGGCCAACGGATGGTGCTGAATGTGGATGTTGGCTATCAATAATTACTACATTCAATTAAAGTGATCTTTGACAAATGTCAAGCACAATCTTTGGCAATTTCGTGAACTTGTTTATTAACGAAAATAAACAGAATCTTGAGGAAATTCATGCAAGATTCACCAAAGAACAATAAACAAACCAGTGAGTAAGTGCTACAGTGTGCACGCAGAAGTTACAGTCCGTAAAACGGACCGTTGAACACCCCATCCTATCCCACATTGTAAAATGCTGATGGCATAGTTATTTTTTCACATTTTATAAGTAATGCAAACTTCCAACCGCCCCTAATTACAAACTATTAATTATAAGATATTTCCACAGATATATCCATGTTACACCTAATTGTACGTAAAAATGCAATTTTTTGGTTCAAATTCAATACTTTTGAAAAATCGACCCTAAAAGGGGGCGTGGCTAAAAACTTTATATAAACGCAATCTGGATGGAAGTATTGTTTACCTAACCTGCTACTTTTTTTGTTTCATGCTTTCCTAAATTAGGCTCAAGGGCAGTCGAATTAAGTTTTTCTGGAAAATTTTAGGTTTTTCTTCAATTCTGCCTCCAAATGTGGACGGGGCCTAAAGTCTTGTATGAACAAAATGTGGAACTAAGCGTTTTCTACATAAAACATTAAGCAAATTTTTTTCAATTTCAAGCAACAATACTGAGTAAACTGCATTTGAAAATTTACCCTTAAAATAGATGCCACGCCCACTAGAGGAGGTTTACCAATTAAATTTGTCGTTTTTGTGTCTTATATTCACTAAGAGATGCTAAATGTCAAATTTCAGCCTTTTAGAACGTCTTACAGATTTGAAAAGTCTGGAGGTAGTTGCATATTTAGACCGATTGTGGGCGTGTCTTTGGGCGGATTACAAAAATTTTTACACTTGTACTGCTTCGCATGACGTGCCGCCGACGTACGAAGTTTCAGCAGCCTAGCTCAAAATTTAAGGCCTAAAAACATGTGACATACAGACGGACGGACGGACGGACGGACATGGCTCATTCGATTCAGAATTCGGTCTCGATCATATGCCCTTAAGGTCTTGGGGGTCTACCATTATTATTTCACCGTGCTACACACTATGTGACAAACTTAATATACCTCCTATCCTATGGGATGGGATATAAAAAGTGGCTGTAGATATGATGTGGATTACATGGGTTGGTTGGTGTCATCATTAGCCCGGATTTTTTTCTACTATAAGACTGAATCGACAACTACATAAAATGGAGAATGTTAACGGTGACATGTTGATCGGTCTTTTTTCTCAAAAATTAGATAAATTGTGCCTGAGCGATTTATAGTTTGATCAAGCATTAAAATTATGTTTGGATTAAGCTTTAATTCAAGGGTTAAATCATTAGAGTTATTTGTAAGGCTGTAACTATAACAACAGTTTAGTTCTCTGCAAAATTTATATTTAAAATTAGAATATCTAACCACACTTTATGCAGATTTCAAATGCATTTCTTAACTACCACTTAGTTTAATTAATATTTATTCAAAAATCATTTAAATTAGTTTCTACCATTTCTACATTCAAGCGGAAAACGTTTTCTAAAAAAAATGACACACACCAAAAACGACACCCAACTTAGCATTATGACGAATTCGACCTAAATACCTGCTTTTTGCTACAGATACACAATTCTTCTTTTAGATATTTTACTTCGTATGGACCATTGGTAGTTCCCTCACGATCGTGGCTCTAAACTTTCAATTGGGGGAAGTTTTTTTTTCGTGTTGGTCATTGGGCGCTATCGCCAGCCAAAATGTTTGCAAACGACTACATAAATCAAAAGTTTCCGGGTGCCATAGCTCAATCGGCTTTGCAAAAATTCAATTCATTAGACACAAGAATGGTATCTCTCGCGTGTCAATAATAATTTGTTTATGGCCAAAAGAATGACTGCTCGTAGAGCATAACAATTGGGTTCGCCAACATGCCAAAGTAGGCAAAACAAACACAGACGACAAACGGTCTACACTTCTGTGCTGAATTCCATTATGGTCGAGCTTAGAGAAGCAGCCATAAACACCCACCAAAGGGATGGAGCAAAGAAAAGACAGACGAAATTCTTTGATATTCAAATGAGCATAAAGCGCGAAAAGTCACTGTTCAGACGGTTTTTAGTGCTTTGGCACCAAAAAGCTAAGCATGTCTCACCAAAAATCGATTTAAGATCATAAATTTCGGTTTGAGTATTTTAGCTTAAATTGATACTTAAGGGCAAATCGAGTGTCAGCACATAATTGTCCTGTTATTTATAGCTTGGATGTCGTATTGACGTTCCGTCGAGATAGACGTAAACGTCAGATATGAGATATGACAGTACTGTTTTAGCAATAAATGCAGATAAACGATTGCTCTTTCATTGAAATCACTGATGGAGGTTAAAGAATCAGCGAAAGTTGGAGCAAGCAGATAAAAGAAGAGAATTTAGCGAAAGTCGGTAAAAAGAAACAAGGCAAAAACTAATTCTTTAACAAATTTATTTTAATTTGAACATGTGTATGTTACGCTTAATTTATGAGAAACATCGCATTTTCTACTTCTTTAATTTTTTGGGGTACCTTAGCATGTGCTTGTTTAAAGGAACCGTTCCCAATCGTTTATCTTAATATCAAACCCATCTTATATAATTACCTTAAAAATATTCTTATCTATAATTAATTTATTAGCATAAATTGCCAAGCATCACTGTGATGACAAACCACTTGAAATCGAAAGTTTGAGCAAATAGCATAAATCAAAAGTTCTATAAAATTAATTGCGGTTTCCTTAAAAGGTGGAACTTCTGGACTTGCCAAATGCTAAAGGGAATCTGGTTATCTCTACTTATCACTAATTTCTTAAGAAAATAATCTAAAGAAGAAGAAAGGAATCTGCCGACATAATTGCCTTACGGCATCGTTTTGAAGTGTTAAATGGTACAAAGTTTGAGGATGGTGAAAATAATTAATAGAATTAGCATCTTAGTTTTTCTAATGACTTTAAAGTTAGATATTTGAGCTGCTGTATTGACAGCTTTAAGATATGGCGATCTTTAATGTGATGATTTATGAATCTCGTGCAGTGAATGAATAATCTGCAGACAAAGCTAATATTCAATATGTCTTATCTTGGTATTTATTTTAATTTTCTTATTGCAACAAAATTGAAATCGTTTTTAATTCTAATTAAACACAGCAGCAAAGTCTCTTCCGCAACATTGGTCCATATTTATATTCTCCTTGGGTAAGTACATCATCCATAATTGAGGAGGCGACTAATTCGAGTATGGTCTATAGAGTGAAGAAGGAGGGTCACCAACAAAGGCGGACAGGAGGATCTGTAGGCTAGGCAACCAAATGCAGGACAAAATAAGTGGGAAAGTGCAACAGTGCGTATGCAAAAGCTTCAGTCCATCTACGACAGATTGCAAAATACCTGACCATACCAAAGAAAAACTTCCAAAACTTCCAAAAAAGAAAAACAGCTTGTCATCAATAAGCTGAAAGATTATTGTGATCTTTGGGACCTAAAAATTAATGTTTTAAAATCTAAAATTATGATTTTTAGACATCACCACAAATTGAGTAGGAGCGAAAGGTGGACCTTGGACAACGACAACATTGAAATTGTGAATGAATTCAAATATCTAGGCTTCCGCCTGAAATTCAATTTAGACCTTCGTCCTTACATTAAAGAAAGATCGGTGGCAGCTAAAACTGCGATCAATTCTATGTGGAACAGGTTTTTCTCCAACAAAGATGTTGACTTGCGGTCTAAATTCAGGGTTTTTGAGGCGGTAGTTAACACCTGCTTTCGGTATGCAAGTGAAGTCTATGGTCACCGAAAGCTCGACGAGGTTGAAGCTATCCAACGTTTCTTCGTAAAAAGGATTTTCAGGCTCCCTCGATCATCGCCAAACTACGCAATAGACATTGAAACAGGTTTATCTCCAGTTTTTGTAAGAAATGCCAAATCAAGTGCCGACTATTTGTCCAAAGTTATTATAAGATCTGTGAACAACTTGCAACGTAGAGTTCTTTTGGTTGCACTAGAAGGGGGCTTTTCACCTTTTAAAGAATGGCGTGAGCTTGCTGTTAACCATAATTGTCAATTAAATCTTGACGAGAGAAATTGCCACGAATGGCGAAGTATATTCTATGACTGCCTGGCAGCCATTGACGAAAAGCTCTATCAGCAGTCCTTGTGCAGAGCGAGAACATCACTTACAAGAGAACTTTACAAAAGCCTCACTCACGATTTACACACCGCCAACTATTTTTGTGATAAGCTGAACGCGTCCGAAATTAGTTTAGTATTTAAGGCACGCACTGAAATGCTTGATCTTAACTTCAGACCATACCGAAATGACTTAAACCCGCTTTGTAACCTCTGTAACCTCAATCAGAACGAAGACACCTTCCATTTCTTAGCTTTATGTCCTATCCTTCAAGAGATCCGAAGATTATTTTTTGCCAAGAGCTTTCTCTCGATCCAGGAATGTCGCTCCTTACTAAACGGCGGATTTGGTTGGAAGATACTTACATGCTATCTAAAAGAAGCAATTGCTTTTCGTAATTTGTATCAGTCTCCGTGAGCTAAATCAGCAAAACAAAATCAGATCTATCCACGAAGAAATCCCTTTTGTTCCGTTTTAATCTAAACCAAAAGCCCATAAGTATAGATGACAAAGAAGTCACAATCTTTTCTTTTGTATTACAAATTAAATTAACAAAAAAAAAAAAAAAAAAAAAAAACCTAATATAAGCACTAATTATGAATTAACTTTCTCGGTCCTATCATTCAACGGCAGACGGCTCTAAGCCATGTTGTATACTACTTTTTGTAAACTTCTTTTTGTAAAACTTATCGAAATGAAAATAAAAAGTTTTTTGCAGTTTTTTTTTTTTTGAAAAACTTCCACGCTTTCAAAAAGTGGGCGGTATATAAAAATATAACTGTTGAATGCTTTATACTAGGTGGTTGCATACATTTCGGCCTAAGACTCCGCCTTTTTATTACAAAAAAAATTTTGACTTTTTTTAAGGCCACGCCCACAAAAGTTGGGCGGAGGCACATACATTACAAGCATAAAAGTTAGAAAATGCTAATATCTACAACTTTTTTCATATAATTTTTTGCCAAATTTCATATATATTTATTGAAAAACAATCATTTTAAGCTAAAATCCCTTAAAAAGTGGGCGTGGTCATGAAAAGGCCAAACTTTTTAGCTACTTTAAAGACAATTACAAGGCAATGTTACCAAAGGCAATACCAAAAATGAATGCGCTAGCGCCATTGTAACATACATAGCTAAAATTTGGATAAAGTGTTTTTTTAATTAGAGATGGTCGCACATACAGGCCTGTAGTCGGCGTGTCTGTGGGCGGATTCAATTTTCAAACTTGATCTGAAGGACTGGACTTCTAGCCAACCCACCGAATTTCAGCTCTCTACCTTAAAATTAAAGGCCTAAAAGTTGTTTACATACGGACGGACGGACGGACATGGTTTAATCGATTCTCCTATCGGTCCCATTTATATCTCTATAAGGCCCTAGGGGACTACGGTGATTATTTCACTGCGTTACAAACTATACACCAAACTTAATATACCCTGGGTCGGTCGGGTATAACAAGTCCAACAGGGATCGGTCCTTTTAGTAGAATGTTATCCAACGTAGTTTTTATCCAACTGCTCGATGTTATAGAGCCAATGAAGCCTTCGTTTTTTGACTTTTTGAACAACAGCCACATCTTGGTACAACGCATACAGTTCGTCCAAGACCATAAGTTGCCATCGAATTTCGGTCTTGAAAAAGCCAAGCATAATTTCTCCGCTTTCTGCTTATCATCCAGCATTCGGTGCCATAAAGCAAAAATCAGGGTTTCGTAGCTTAACACCTTCTCTTCGTCAGAAGAGTTTTGAGCTGACTTATTTTGCCAAGCGGAAATCGCAACGATTTCCTAGAGTTATTCTTCAACCCGTACAAGGCAGCGCAAAGTAGTGGATAACTCCTAAATTAAACGGAACCAATCTTAAACTCTTCCTGGAAGCCAAATACCTTGGCGTTTTGTATGACTCCAAACTAAATTGGAAACGGAACATGAAGAGAGAATGAAGAAAGGCCTAATTGCTCTCTTCACATGTAAACAAGCCATTGGGAAAAAGTCATCAGTCATCCGCCCAAAATAGCAAACTGGCTTTATACAAAAATTGTTAGACCTATTCTTACCTATGGATCATTGGTATGGTGGGAGGCATGTAAAACGAAATCTTACCTCAACAATCTGAAGAAGGTGCAAAGATTAGCTTGCTTAGGTATCACACGTGCGCTCCAACCTCTGGAGCTTTTCACAAAAAATGTGGCGGCAAAGGCAGCTCTCAGACTAAGAGAGAACAACCTCTGGAAGTCACAATGTCTAGCACATGAATGTCGAACATTCTGAACATCTTAAATCAAAATGGGTCTGTAACCCGTTCAGGCTAGAAGAACGGGTAGAAGAAACCTCAATTTGACTTCGATAAAAGATTCAAAGTCATTGTACCAAGTAGACAAGACTAGGTAGAGACAAATGTTGACATCAAAACAAAACATTAACATCAGGAGTCTTCTCGGAAACACTGGAAATCAACCAGTCATATATCGACTTAATGACTACTGAATGGTTTTCAGCTGAGATTTATGCGGCCAAGAGAGTTGCACAGACAGTTCAATCTATGAATCTTCCAGCAACGGAAATCACTATATGTGTTGACAGTCAAGCAGCACTTAAAGCCCTGGACTCCAACCTCGTGTACTACAAGTGTGTCAAGGACTGCTCATGGCATTAAAGGAAATAAGCCTCCATACAGTTCTATTCTGCTGGGTTCCTGGGCACGATGGCGTGGCCGGAAATGAAATGGCGGACGAACTGGTCAGGAAAGGTTCTGATATGGACATAACGATGGCTGACCCACGGGTGTATCTCCCTTTCAACACAGCCAAAAGTCTTATAGATCAATACATGGTCAAACTAGCCGGTGAACGTTGGCAACGGTCTAAGGATTGTATTAAACTCACTGCTTATGGCCAGTGCTCAACCTAATAAGAACAACGACCCTTCTATCTCGGCGGAAGGATGTTCCTATGTTTGCTCATAGCACATGCTTAGTCTTTTATCCTCGTAAGCCTCAAGCCACCAACCAACTGTTCTTCAAGCGGCACTGAGGTCGATGATGTCGATATCGTTCCCGTCCCCCGAATCTATTGAAAATAGTACATTTATCCTTTGCCTTGTACACTATTGTCTCAAGAACTAGATTGAACAATGCACACGACGATACATAAATTTGCCGATATCCGGTGCATGTTTGGAACAGTTCCGTGGGCCTCGAAAAACCTGAAATTCATTAATCCTATTTATGATTTGTCTAAGCGTGTAGATCTAGTCTATTTTCGACCTGGTAGGCTGAAAGCTAGCTCGCTAGAAATCGAACTTTCTTGGCTCGATACTCTTCATAGGCTACTCTTGTTGTTCGCTTCAACTTCTTCGCATATACATCTTCTGTCCGTTTTTCCTGTTCACGCAATCCTCACCATATAGTAATGACTCTTTACTATTGGTGCCTGAAAACCTAAAGTTGATTTAATCACGCGATGTCGCGGTATTGGCTCCACTGGTTGTTGACGTCTGTGGAGAGTAAAATGCAAAGCGGGGAGTCTCTCATACAAGTGCTTTCTGTAGGTTCCAGCTACTCCAGGTTTGCTGCGGCATCCCATGCCCAATCAGCATTGAGCTTCTTTTTCTAGATGGCTCACAGCTTCTTTTCGTTGGAAAGTCGGTCTGTAAATCTAGTCAACGCGACGAGAAAATGGCCAGAGTCGACGTTTTTAGAACACTTAAGACGTTTGATATGTGCCTTGCATCGATGAGCACGCGGTCCATTTAGTTGGCGCATCGACCGTCTAGAGACCGCCAGGTTGCCTTATGGATTTAGGCGCTTGGAAACGTAGTGCTGCTATAACATTGCTACGAGCTGCCGTTAAAACTATTAGTCGGTAGCCGTTATTGTTTCCTAATAAATCCACCGATTATGGTCTCATTGCTGACCTCTTAGCATTAAGGTCCCCCAGTACAACTTTGATATCATGCTCCCAGACAGGCTCCACAAGATCTGTCCAGGAAATTATATACAATTGCTCATTGACAGGATTTTCAGCGTCCACTATAGGGGTGTGTGCAAATATTAGGCTGATGTTTTGGAAAGTTTCTTTGATGCGGATTGCAGCAAGGTGAACACTTACCGGCTTGAAGCCAATGACTTTTGTCCTCAGGCTATTTCTCACGGTGCATCTAAATATGTGCAGTATTTTTGGTTTTTATGTAATAAATGTCTAGGTCTTTTTTCCGCTTTATACCTCAGAAGGACAGACTCGAGTTTTGAGTTGCACCTGGTGTGTAGAGTGATCCTAAGTTCCAGGTGTAAGCTGTTAATGTAAGCAAGAAACTTACAAAATTGTGCAAACTTTTATGTATGAAAATGCATAGATAGGACAAAGACGTGAGTGATTACAAACCCGACAAAATAGTAAGAAAGGGAACAAAATAATGTGTGCAAACCAAAAGCAAGGAATACATAAGGGCTCTTCATAATTTGGCCTGATTTCGGTTATACTTTCGTAATAAACCAGGCTGCAGCCGCAGTCTCAGTTTACAGCTTTTGAATTACGACTAATACGTGAATTTACTTGTAAGTAACTCGGGTTTAAAGAAATTATAAACAAAACTATTTCTTTTCTTATTTGACTACGCTTTACCTTTTTGTAAAGCGTATCACATTTATTTTAAATCGTCAAATTAAAACGTTATGGCTACTCATTTTGCTTAATGATACACTGTTTTAAATACGAAAATTCGCTCGTTAAAAAACACAGGCGATCAGTGCTTTGATGAGGGTCCGTCCAACCAAAGCTTCAATAGGGATTTAACTTTTTAGGGATAGGGATTTAACTTTTCAATAGGGATTTAACTCCAGACATCAATGACATTCAAATTGTAGCTCTGGTCACCTATCGACCTATATAATCAGATTGTTATAAGACTCCAAAAACTTAGCAAAAATAGGTTCTAGATCAAAAGCTTAAAAACAAATTAAAAAAATATAACTAAGCCTTTGAAGAAACCTTGTCCAGCTAATGAGAGAAACCCTGAAGGAGGCGGAATCTTCGCTTCTTGGTCTCATTCTTGGCCATATACTTTGTGGTGGATATATCAGAAGCTACAAAATCTGCAGCAGATTAACCAGGTCTCAGTTGTATGATTAACCCGTCAGAAATGTTGGAATAAGACGTGCTTGGGTTCCCAATATTGTTACCATCAACCGCACAACGAGCTACACATTCAATAGTTACATTTTCGATCAACAAATGTGAACGTGCCTTTAAGTCTGTCTGCGAGCACGAATTGCACGAATTCCTTAGAACCAACCTGTGGCTTATTTGGGTGAATCAAGAAACCGATTAAGTCACAATAACAAAAGAAAATCGAACACCAATCGCTTTGGTCAGCGTGCGCATCACGTATTTGCGCAACATTCTTCATTCTTCAATTTAAAACGTTTCACGTGAAGCCAAATGATTCCTCCAAAGAAATGTTGAGTCGCTTGAAACAGTCGGACGGGACGCTTGAAACAGTGACAGGACGCTTATTCTTCTCAGAGGATTACCATTTTGTAGATAGGTGCATGGAATAAGGCCAACTGATCCTTCGAAGGATGAAAAACTTTCGCTGTAACAAAAATTACTTGCTAAGTGTTTCGCAATATATTCTTATATCGCGACATTTGTTAATAATTTAATAAACGTGATTAGACTCCAAATTAGACAGACTATATATTAATTTTCGGTCAAATGAGTTCAAATTGGCTGACGACTTTTGCAGCTCCCGCACTGAAGCACAGTCATAATTTTTATATCGGCTTAAGATCCCGAATTGGATACTAAGTCCAATGGATAATAAAAATTGACAAACGGTTTGTAGACTCCTCTGCCGACATACTTTTGCTTTCGCGTACTTTAATTATTATTCTTTTATTTCTTATGCTTCGATCATCAATTATTACACAATATTTCCACGTGCATTCTCCAGAGTTCGTTTGGAATCTTTTGCTAATATTGCTTTTATGTACTGGAATGGTATGGTTCAAATAACTTTTTTTTTAAATATTGAAAACATGAAACATTACAAGAATTTACAATTTTACAAACATTATTTATTTATGTGGTTATTATTTAGTCGGCGCGTAAGATTTGTCTGATCCAAAGTTCGGATAATTTCATTGTTGCAGTGTCCGCGAAGACGAGTACTAAGTTTGCGAGCAAAGTTTGTTACCTCGTCAGACACGGTTGCGATTCCTAGATCTCGGTGTAGATCGCTATTTCTCATATACCATGGAGCATTAACGATTGCTCTGAGTGTCTTATTTTGAAAAGTTTCTAAAATAGATATATTGCTTGGTTTAGTACAACCCCAGAGTTATATACCGTACGTCCAAGATGGTTTTAGCACTTGCTTATATAAAAGCAGTTTGTTATATATGCTTAGTTTCGAAAATCTTCCGATAAGCCAATTCATTTCTCTTAACTTGATTTCGAGCTCGTCCCGTTTCTTTTTAACGTGCGGCTTCCATTTAAGTTTTGCGTCTAGAGTCATTCCTAGATATTTCGCTTCATTTGAGTACGGGATTTGTACCGAGTTAATGAATGAAGGTTTGTTGTTTATCTTTTTATAAGTAAAGTTAACATGCGCTGACTTAGTCTCGTTAAGGACGACTCGCCAGCTCTTCGCCCAGTCGCATATTTTGTCTAAAGCGCGCTGGAGTTTCCCTGTTGATAATTCAACTGTCGTATCAATAGCGAGAATAGCAGTGTCGTCTGCGAACGTAGCTAAAATTGTTCCCTCATCGTGGGGTATGTCTCTTGTATAGAGCAAAAATAATATTGGGCCGAGAACGCTTCCTTGCGGGACACCGGCATTTATCTCTTTGAATTCCGAGTACTCATTTTCGTACCTTACGCGAAAGATTCTGTCTTTAAGGTAAGACTCTAAGATTCTATAGAGTTTTTCTGGTAAGCACAGCCTTAATTTGTACTTCAGGCCTTCGTGCCACACCTTGTCGAAGGCTTGCGATACGTCGAGAAAAGCGCTAGTACATATCTTTTTCGCTTCCAGAGCTTTTTCGATTTCGTTTGTTATACGATAGACCTGGTCGATTGTTGAATGTTTTTTTTTAAATCCGAATTGGTGATCCGGAATCAATCGTCTTTCTTCAATGATTGGTTGCAACCTTTTAAGCAAAAGTTTCTCGAACACCTTAGCTATTATCGGCAGTAGCGAAATAGGTCTGTATGACTTTTCGTCGTTCGGACATTTTCTTGGTTTCGGAACCATTATGACCTCGGCCACTTTCCATTGCCTTGGAACGTATAAAACTCTCATGGAAGCGTTAATGATATAGAGAAGCTTGACCAAAGCTTTTTTCGGTAGCTCCTTTAGACTTTCGCTAGTAATTAAGTCGTAGCCAGGGGCTTTGTTGTTTTTCAGATTATTAATCGTTTGACGAAGTTCAGCCAATGACACGGTTTTTATTCTATAATTATCTTGTACCGCATAAGGATTGAGCTCCTCGACCAACGGTTCCCCGTCAAACGGTTTGAATGTTTCTTCTAGGTAATCTGCAAATAAATCCGCTTTTTCTTTGTCTTCTCTTGCCCATTCGCCGTTGGCTTTTCTTAATGGCGCAGAGTGTGCTATAGGCTTCTTAACGGACTTGACTGCTTTCCAAAGAGAGTAGTTCGAACCTTTATCGGCAGTCAAACTTTCGAGGTAAGCAGTAGTCTCGCGACTTTTAAAATCTTGAAGTTCGTGCTTCAGTTTGTTAGAAAGGTGGTTCAAGATTGTCTTATCCGGGGGTGCTCGCGAACGTTGCCATCTCTTGCGCGCTCTCCTCTTTTCGCATATTAGCTCTTCTATTTCTCGCGGATATATTGTTCCGCTGTTCGATAATTCGGACCTCCGAAAAGAAGTGTTATTCCACGCAGAACAACTCTCTGAACAACTCTCACGAGTTTTTCTAATTCTTCTTCTATTTCAGGTGGCGTTCTGAGCGGTATATTTAAAGCTATGTTTTCTTTGCAGTATTTTCTAAAGCCGTCCCAGTCGGTGTTGTTGTTAGTTAATCTATGCGCTCTATTCTTTTTCGCTAGGCTTCCGCCGATTTTCAAAAGAACAGCCGAGTGATCTGAACAGAGATCAAAGCGTTCTTCTACGTTCGTAAGGTAACGAGGTACCCCCTTGGCGATAAAGAAGTCGACGAGATCAGGTATTTTATTTCTGTCGGTTGGCCAATATGTTGGCTTTCCCGTCGATAAGAAGATCACGCCGCGTTTTGTACTTGCTTTAAAGAGGGCTCTGCCTCTTGTTGAATTGCACCGTGAGCCCCAAAAAGTATTTTTCGCGTTAAAGTCCCCGCCGATGATAAAGTTTGACCCAAGTGAATCAAAGAGCAGAGCAAGATTTTCATCTGCCAGCCGATACTGCGGAGGAAAATAGCTCGTCGCGATGTTGTAATTTATGTGACTTAATTTTACTGAGACTGAGGTTATTTGCATAGAGTCAAGTTCTATTTCTTCGTTTTTGGAGTGCTTTATGCAGTCTTTAATGTAGAGAGAGGATCCACCTCTCGAATTTTCTGAAGGATGATGCGCGTGATAGTCAATGTAACCTTTTATTTTGCGTGCTGAACCCTTTTTAAAGTGGGTTTCCGAAATCAGGCATATGTCTACATTATTCTTCCGTAGGAATACTTCTAGTTCGTCAATTTTTTGCAAAAGGCCGTTTGCATTCCATGTAATTATTTTGATTGACTTTCCCATATTCATGATTTTTTATTAAATGTTTTTCGAGGTTTAAACTCGAGCTCGCTCAATTTGTTGAATATTACTTGATTAAGTTTCGCCTGTTGCTCAAACTTTTCTAAAATCATGCCTAGAATTTGAGAGACCGAATCTGATGCGGCCGATTGTGGCTTACTTTCACGTGACGCGACTTGAGCGTATGATCTTGGACCAACAAGTATGGATTCCCCCTTTTGACTCCGGTGGGAACTAGGACCACCGACGTTTTCTTGCGCATTTTGAATTTTGCCTTTAATCAAACCCTTATCCCTTGTCGACTTAGGGGTTTTTGGCCTATCTACTTTAGGAGGTTTTAGGCTTGGGCCCTTGTTTTCAGTATTTTTCTTTGGAGCTTCATCTCGTTTTTGCAACTCAATGGCAATTTCGCAACCTCGGTAGCTCGCTGGGTGACTTCCCCTGCAATTGGCGCAAACCGCGGGGGCCTGACTGCTGACATTGCAATCCGTCGACAGATGTTCGCCGGCGCATTTTACGCATCGCGGCTTTTTCTGGCAGTACGCTTGCGTATGTCGGAAACCTTGGCATCGCTTACATTGGGGAACAAGCCTGTTGCCCTTCCGCTTGGGATCGATTTTTACCTTGATGTTAAGGATTGATTTAATTTTGTAGAATTCGTTAATATTTTCAGTTCTATCAAAAGAAAGCATAAAAATTTGCAGGCCACGTCGGACAACAGCGGAATCTTTGCCTTCGTCCGACGTTGCTTCTATTTCTTTATTATGTTCACGGCGTCAAGAATTTTAAAGCCTTGGGCTTGAACGTCTTGTATTATTTCGTCCTTGGTACAGGATGGGTGTAGTCCCCTCGCTATAACCCGCAGCGGCTTTTCGAGGTGATTTTCATAAGTAAACCATTGGATTTTCTCTAAACTTAACTTTTGTGACAGTGACCGATAGGCATCAGAGTCATCGACGTTAACTTTCCATACGTTGTTTCGAAGTGATGTTAAGTTATATTTCGTCCCAAGAGTATTTTTAAGGATGTTTCGCAACTTTCCGTAGTCCGCGATCCCAACGACATTTATTGCAGGTGGTCGGCGGTTTTTTTCTTGGGGTATTCCTGTCGCTTTGATTGATACGACTGGTGTTTCTTCTTTTTGCTGCACGGTTTCTACTTCGGGTGAAGAACCGGCCTTTCGTTTCTAGTTTTAGAACATGCAATTTAGAATATGCATTCAAGCGATTTTTACTACGATGGTTGAACGCAGTGTTATATAGTTTTGTTATAGCAGTGTTATAAAGAGAGCGAATTTTCACATGCTCCATTTGGAAACTAGTATTCCACCGTTTTTATAACCCATCCCATATAGGGTAGGAGTTTTATCAAGTTTGATTCATAGTTAACAAAGACAAATAATCACCGAAGACCTCCAAGACCTTAATGGCATATGATCGGGAAAGAAACGTAATGAGCCATGTCCGTCCGCCCGTCCGCCCGTTTGTCGGTAGTTTTAAGGCCTCAAATCTTGAGCTAGGAACTTGAAACTGATAGTGATAACTGTCCTTTTCGGGTGTCGAAGCAGTACAAGTGTAAAATATTTTGAAATCCGCCCACTGACACGTCCACTTTACTAATAAGTATGAAAAATAAAAATTGTCGCTAAAAATTTGGTACGCAGTATCCTTGTTTAAATGCATCTCATTTTCATGTTTAATAAACGATTTTTATATGCAATATTTTATCAAGAAAATCTGGCATAATATGTTAACATATTTCTGTATACTTTCAACTTATTGGAAAAAAAATTTACCACGCCCAATTTCGGAGGTGTACTTGCATAAAAAACATAATTTTTGATACAAAAGCAACTCATACTCAGCAAATGCAAACCTCATCTGGACAATATATTTGAAGAAAAACTACAATCTTATTGAAAAGGGGTTGACGGGGCCACGCCCGTTTTTTACTGAAGAAGATTGTAATTTTTGACATTAAGTCATTTGGAGCTTGACAGGGGGCAATTGGGACGGGGTATCCAACTATTCGTGGGGTGCCGTGGCGTAGTGGTTAGTGTGTGTGCTTACTACGCCGGAGGTCTGGGTTCGAATCCTGCCATCTTCACCTGAAAAAAAGACTTGTTCTTTTTCACGGTCCCCAACTCCGCGAGGGTCTGACAAGCCCTCCGAAAGCATCCATTTGTCTTGAAAAACTTCTCAAAAAGCCGTTCGGATTCGGCAAAAAAAATTGTAGGTCCCCTTGTATGTGAAGAAATTAACACACACAGCATACATTGTTGAGAAGTTGGCCCTGGTTCACCTCGAGCTGTTGCGCCTTTCTATTTATTTATTTATTTTTATCCAACTATTCGCCTAAGAGGAGTAAGTGACCCCGTCACGGCCACTAATTTTCAAACACCTTAGCTGAATTCAGATTACTTTGCAAGAATTGAGAGAATAAGACGAGGTACAACTGACGAGGATTGTGCTGAACCACGTAATCTCGACAAGAGGTCTTTTGTTACAAGAGTAGGAGGAGTTGGCTGCGAGTTACGGCAATGACTAACCAATGTTAGCTAACGTTTACAGTAGACTAAGTTTTAACCTAATTGAAAATGGCTCAACTTCACCACCCGATCTATCAATTCTATGTGACCTATGCCGCCACTTTGTAGGAAGAAGATACTTAATTCAAAGAGAATTCCCCGCGAAAAACCTCTGTGTGATTTGACTGGATTTAGACGAGTTTAACAATACATTGAAGGGCAGGCGGCAAAAGTTGAGGCATACAACTTTTTAGCTAAATGAGACCGACAATTTATTATTAACAACATATTCGTAATGAGGACACTCAAATACTTATATAACCAGTGAGTAAGTGCAACAGTGCGTATGTAATAGCTTCGGTCCGTCTGTAACGGACCGCTGTACACCCTATTCCTATTCCTATTCTTATTCTCCTTTCCATTCCTATTATCCTCTCCATTCCCATTCTCCTCTCCATTCCTATTCTCCTCTCCATTCCTATTCTCCTCTCCATTCCTATTCTCCTTTCCATTCCTTTTCTCCTTTCCATTCCTATTCTCCTTTCCGTTTGTTTATTTTCTTGTTTTCAAGAATTTAAAATGCATCATTTTAAATAGAAAAAAATTATTCCTTATAAGTTTTCGTTTACTTTTTTTTTTAAAAGGGGCGTGGCATGTCCAAATCCTTTAACCGAAAATCAATATTAGCATAGATGCATCCAAGTTTGCGGGTAAAATGTACGCAAAACTGTAATTTTTTGGTTCAAATTCATTAATTCTGTGAAATCGACCTCTAAGGATGGGTGTGGCCAAAAACTTTGTATGTACGAAATCTGAAATAGTATCAGGTGTACTTTATGTGCTAAATTTTGTTTCTTATTCTATCCTTAGTAAAGCTAAAAGCAGTCGAAATTCATGTTTTTCTGGAAATTTATAGGTTTTTATGGAGTTCTGCCTCTATATGTGGGCGTGGCCCAAAACTTTGTATGAACAAAATGAAGAGTATTTTCTACATAACATATTAAGTAAAATTTTTTCGATCTGGAACAAAAATATTGAATGAGTTGCATTTGAATAATTACTCTTTAATTCGATGCCAAAAATGTAATTTTTTGGTTAAAATTCAACAATTTCGTAATATCTACCTCCAAATATGGGCGTGGCCAAAAAGTTTGTGGGAACGAAATCTAGTATAGAGCACGTTGAAGGTAATGTGCTAAATTTTATTTTTTTTTTTCTTACTTAAGTTAGGCTAAAACGTAGTCGAAATTCATGTTTTCTGGAAAAATAGATGTTTTTCTAAAATTCTGCCTCCAAATGTGGGCGTAGCCCAAAACTTTGTATGAAAGAAATTTAAAATATTTACATAATGTATTGAGCAAAAAATTTTCGATTTGGAACAAAAATATTGAATAAATTGCATTAGAAAGATTACACTTTCAATCGAGGCCACGCCCACAAGGGGCGGTCTGCGGACTTTATTTTTATTTTTTATGACTTGTAATCATTAAAGGATGCTAAATAATAAATTGCAGCTTTTCAAGACGTCTTACAGTCTTGAAAGCACCGGAGGTTGTTGCACATTTAGACCGATTGTGGGCGTGTCTGTGGGCGGATTTGAAAAATTTTAACACTTGTATTGCTTCGGATGGCAGAGAGCTTACGTACAAAATGTCAGCATTCTAGCGCAAAATGTAAGTCCTAAAAATTGGTGACTACGGACAGACAGACGGACGGAAGGACATGGCTCATTCGACTTAGAAGTCGGTCTCGATCATATGCCCTTAAGGTCTTGGGGGTCTATCGTCATTATTTTTGTATGTGACATTTTCGCCTGTATCAAACTTAATATACTCCATTCCTGTGGAATAGGGTATAAACATTCCAATAACAAATAAATTCGACTTGGACGTACGGTGCACTTGTTCCTGGCTGCCTTGGATAAGGGGTCTTCTTTTGAAAGGAAAGAGATTTTTGAACTCCTTTAGCAGACGCCATGAGTCTAAATAGAATTGTTTGAGGTGGGAAATGGGGAAAAAAATCCTAGCAATATTAGCTCTTATTACGGACCTAACACGTGCATATACATACATCATGATAAGTTCGGTGTACGTTATATTTTATTGTAACTTTTCTATTTACATTTCAAGTGGACTTTGTTTTGAACTGGCTTATAAGCCTTGGAGGCTTATGATCGTTTTCTTCTGTGGTTGGTTCGAATAATCTTAAACTCAGACTGATAACTTTTACTTTGTTAAGCAACATGATTTACCTACATTCAAATGCAGTGATTAAACTTGCGATATGACAGCACAACAAGTTGCCATTCTTTTAAAGTTAAGCATTGCCTCGTGCTGATGGATTCATTGAAGTCGTAGAAATAAGAGCACCCGAACAGATTATCGTCCATGAAGACAGGTTTATGATACAATTCCTATTCTCGACAAAATGCTAGCATTATAGGTGTACAAAGGAATCTCAAAAAAAAAAACAAGACGAACACAAATCAAGGGCTGCTTTTGAAATAGCCAGCAGCTTAAACGGTAGCACTTCTCCATTGTACGAGTACATGTATCCATTACAGAGCCAGATTTAGCTCTAGCCAGCTTATAGAAAACAGGTTGTTCATCTTTTTTTTTATTAAAAATAGCTACCTACGCGTAACGATTAGAAAGTAAAAAAAATAAGTCCAATTGAGTGTCCTTGAAGTGCCATGCTAACACGAGTGAATGCAAGAATCGACCATCTCTTATGTGTTTTAATAAATAAAGAAACAACAAAAGTTACAAATCCTGTTAATCAGGATAAAACTGATTAATGCTCGATTTAATCACAGGTAATTGAGTTGTAAATTTCTGTTGCTTCTTTTTTGACATAATAAAGTGAGAACCAATTTGTTAAGACTAAAAGTTTACTAGTGGCGGTTTCTTTGTCTGAATGTTCAATCGTAGGTAAGGAAAAAAAGATAGCCTTGAAGATAATTGGATAAACAAAGAATGGTTCAATGTATGAACCTACTAAGTACGTTGTTTCTTGAATGATGAGAAAATTAGTGGATATGAATAGTTTACTCCAACACTAAGCAGTATATTGTCGCTTTAGTAGAGGTTCAGAGTTTTTTTTACTTTGGAGGTGAGAGCCACCTATCTTCTCAAGGAATACGTCATCCCTTAAATAAATGGGGTTATTTAACTTTTCAAAGTATAATTAACGTACAAGTATAACGCGATCTGTTTCATATTTGTGTCATTTATGTGTCACAAGAGATTGTATGCCTCTCGCAACTTACTTACTAACTTAAGGTGGCGCTACAGTCCAGAATGGACCTGGGCCTCAGCCAATAAGCTGCGCCAGCCAACTGCCTCTTACAGCCTTTGCATAAATCTAGCCTAGGAATGAGTATTTACATTGCCTACCGTTGGCAACGTAAACCTACATTACAAGGTGCTAAAACTATGCCGTAAGGTGTATTTGTAACGCCAGCGGACTGTAAGTGGCGTTACAAATACACTGGAAAGGAGAAGGTATGATAAAACGAAGAGGTTTCGATATTTTCTTCAGCACCTGTTGCAGACTCCTTACTTACAATGGAATGGTTAGGGACTCATCCATCGTGCCTCGTGGGTCAAAAGTTATATTTATTTTTAGCCTATTAAGTTATCCGTATTAAGGGAACATTCAATCCATTCGATCCATCAAGAACATCAGCCTAATATGTTGACGTGCCGCTCAGCTGCTCCGGTAAAGACCTCGTCAGGAAACCGGTAAAACCTCGTCGCAAAACTACTTACTTAGTTGGCCCTATAGTTTGGCTTGGACCTCGGGCTCAACCAATGAACTTCGGCTGCCAGCCCAGACTCAATTAAAGCCGTCTCCACTTTTGAACGATAACTTGATAGTCTAAGAGCTGATGAACATTTTTTTTACTGATTTCAAGAACTTTCTGACCTTCATAAGTTTGTTGTCCTTAGTGAGAAAATAACAAAAATCACATTTTGCCGCATAGTACCCGCTGCCTCTGGGAGATTGCAAATGAAAAAAAAAAGCAGTTTTCGATGCAAATTAAGTTTTATGTAAAACCTTCCCCTTAAAAAAGGGCGTGGCCAATGTTTATGAACGAAATGTGGATTGGAGCCTGCTTCAACTTACGTGGTAAATTTTATTTCTTATACTTTTCTAAAAAAAAGGTATAATTAAAAATTTTTCCAAAAAAAATTAAGGTTTTCTTTAAATTCTGCCCACAAATGTGGGCATTGCCTAAGACCTTGTATAAGAAACTGTAGACTTATGTGTTTTCTACATAGTATATTTAGTAAAATTTTTTCGACTTTGAACAAAAATTATGAATAAAATGCATTTAAAAAATTATTTTTTAAATCTATGCCACGCCCACTACCAATATGATTTTATTTTGTATGCCTTGCAATCGCTATGAGATGCTATATACGAAATTTCAGCTTCAGCTACTAAGGGTTAACTTTCCTACTTTTGTGTGCAACTTTAGGTCGTTGCATCGCCCAGAGGCCACGGGTACCATGCGACGGAATGTAATTTCTGTGATCTTTTCACTCAGGGCAACAAATTTATGAAGCTAAGAAAGTTGTTGAAATCAGTAAAAAGGAGATGTTCATCAGCTCTCCGACTATGACTGAGATCGCCTTCCACTTGCGCGCGTTACCGATGCTCCTCTTCTTCTACTGCGCCGGACCTGCGGAATGGATTCAGAGATTTTTCGACCGGGGCTCTAGCGTACACTCTAGATGACCCATCCAACACAGCCGTTGTGTTCTGACTCTTGTTGATTATGTCAATGTCATCTAAGTATGCGAAGAAATATATAAAATTTTAAAAGATTGTGCCTCTGGTGTTGGCGGGGGAGCTCTGTATGATACCCTTAAGCTAGATGTTAAATATCTCGCCTGATAGTGCCTAAATTGCCTTATATACCTCGTATCTAAGTGCTGTTATAGAAGTGGCCTTGAAATCGATGAAAAGGTTGTTGGTATCGATTTGGCGTTCCTGGTGGGTTTTTTTTTGATAGTTCACTCACAGAGGTTCACTTGATAGACTTTCCTGGCACAACACCATACACTGATATGAACCAGGTATAAATAAGGCAGTTGACAAACGGCCTTAGGTGTTCACGCAGTACAGGAGAAAAGATCTTTAATTAGACGTAAAGAAGACTGATGCCTCTGTAGTTGCCTCTGAGGGTCTCTTTTCTCTAGGATCGCGCAAACAATGATCAGGTTCTGCGACAGACAGATCGACACTGTGTTATTGTTTGCTTGGCGGAGCTACAAAAGATCAGATTTTTACACTAAGATATTTTAGGAGCCTAAACCGAAGAAGAGACTACAAGAGTTGCGATATAAAAGACACTCTATGGCATCCAAATATGGGCTGCACCAATGAAAACGAAGTCACACAGCCAAAAAAAAACAGGGGTGTTCATCAGAGCCATTGCATTGACAGTATGCAGCGCCTGCCGAACAACCTCATACGACACCGCTGGCGTATTAGCCGAATGAAAACATTGTGCCGGCAGAACTAGGTCGACAACTAGCAACGATCGGGAGGTATATTTAAGTCCTTCTAAGAACAATCCTAGAAGAAGATGCAAGATAGATGGAACTCCTACGACAAAGGTAGATGGACGTTTCAGAGCCTGCCACCTGAAGACAATCCCAACGTGAACAGAAACAGTTGAAAACGCGGAACAAATAACGTTTCACTGTCGAAGATATCACGAAGAACGCTGGTTGCCGAACAGACTCGACGAAAACTTAACCCCGAGAATATCATCAGACAGATGTCGAGCACGCAGAAGACAGTTAACGAAACAGTGTCTAGCACCGTGAAAGAACAACGAAGAAAGGAGCGACAACGAAATGCAGCGCAGGTTTAAGGTCCTACGCGAATAAGCCCAATTAGTCGGCCTGAAGTCGCCCATTGCGATGAACTGTTTGACGCTAGCACAGTGCCGCTAAGATCAGCGATCAGAGTTATTTGGGGAGATGGGTTTAGCGAGTGGGAATCCCACATTGTTACTGAGTACAAGGACTTAGTTTCGTCTTTGAAAGATTCCCGTCTTCCTACGTCGAGAAAATAACATATCCTGGAAGAGACCAATGTATATCAAGGCGAGGAACACAACGTTTACATCGATTTAAAAGCTTTACTTGGGGACGATGACTGAATAAGAAAATCTGATCGTACTGTGCCGCGTAGCATAAGAAAAAGATAGATAAAAAAGGTCTTCGAACACCTAACCTGCTTACCTAGAAATCGCATAGGCCAGAGTGCTTGGTTTTGAGAACTAGAAGCAGTGTGCCCAGAATCGCAGGGGATTTACGTCTTTCGTGAACCTTACAAAGACCCTCCACGAGTAAAGAGCCTGTTAAATGAGTAAGTAATGTTATAAAGGGTGAGTTTGGGTACCGACGCTTCCAGGCCTTCCTCAGTGTCCTAACTTCTTGTGCTAGTCACATAAAACATAAAATAAGTCGCCTTTTTTCAATGTCGACAACATTTTGAAGGTCTTTAATAGCACGTGAAGTGATGATCCTATATCGAAGGACTGCATATGTTAAACTTGGGAATCTGATGCGTATTTTAATCGAAGACGACTTAGATGTCCATTCTGACTTGATTTTTTTTAAGGCAGCAAATCTATAGTTTTCAATCTCCTGATTTTCGCCACATTTAAAAAGTTTTTTTTTTTCTTTCTTTTTAGCTCGCTCGTTTCCAGTCGCCAACTCCCGTAGCGGCCGTCAACTTCAACCCATTGGCAACTGGTTTCAGGCGTACGGAGAGGGAACTGGTTGCCTTACTTCTACCGGAGCACTCGGTGCTTGCACAAGATTCCGAACATGCTACCCTAATTTCAGAGACTTTAGTTTTTTTCTGCGACAACAATGGGAATCGTCTAACCCGTGGTATCTGCAAGACCAAGAGACATGCAATTTTTATGACGAAAGCGGCCAGCAGGCAGCTGGTATCTGTTGCTTGAGTGCTGTTTCGCAGGCCCCAAATCCAGACAGAGAGGACAGCAGCGAGAGAGAAGATAGTGGAGAGATTCCCACTGGCACCTCAAGCTACGAAGAGGAATATCAGCCACAACAGCCCATCGACAACAACGTTAACTATGATCCCCAAGACGACATCACCCAGTCTGCACAGGAATCGGGAGAAAATTATCAATTTCATTGGCCATCACAGGCGGCGTTTCCTTCAGTAGCAGCAGCACAATGGCCACCACCATTGCCAACACATGCGCCAGGAATAAGCCAATGGCCGCCACCAGTGCCCACACATCCACCAGATCACCATTACCCAACTCATCCCCCTCATCCAGGTTTACCCACACTTCCACCGGCTATGGTTACTTCTCGCCCCACATACCCTGCATATCGGCCAACACAGAGACCAACACAAAGGCCAACATATCCCACATATGCACCAACGGCCAGACCTACACCAAGACCAACTCCGAGGCCAACAGAGCCCTCTGCCGCAACGGGTAGATGTGGAACAAAGAATGGTATTTCTCCGGATCAGGAGCGCATTGTTGGAGGACAGAATTCCAGTCCCAACGAATGGCCATGGGTAGTGGTGCTGTTCAATAAGGGAAAACAGTTCTGCGGCGGATCACTGATCGACAATATGCACGTGCTGACAGCTGCCCACTGCGTAGCGAGGTGATTGAGCTCAGATTGAGAGTTTGGCAAGATTATACTAATAAGTTTCTTTGTTTTAGAATGACTTCATGGGATGTTGCTGGGCTGACAGCACATTTGGGCGATCACAACATTCGCACCTCATTTGAAGTGCAGCACGTAGAGAGAAAGATCAAGCGACTTGTTCGGCACAAAGGATTTGACTTTAGCACCCTTGTAAGTTGAAGACTTTTTGTGAATTTTCCCAAGGATTGCCCAACTGTTTTCGTGTTGTTCTTCTTAGCACAATGATGTAGCTGTTCTAACCCTAGACCGACCCGTCTCATTCACAAGGGAGATCCGCCCGATTTGTCTACCACAATCTTCACTGAGGAAGTCTTACAGTGGTCAAATAGCCACAGTGGCTGGCTGGGGAAGTTTACGAGAAGGTTTGCTGGCCCAAGTGCCCTAAACGCCGAAAAAGTTTCATCCTTTTCATTTCTAGGTGGACCACAGCCATCGGTTTTGCAAAAAGTCAATATCCCGATATGGACGAATTCGGAATGTGCCCGTAAGTATGGACGCGCTGCCCCAGGAGGTATAATTGAGTCCATGTTGTGCGCAGGTCAAGCTGCAAGGGATTCGTGTAGTGTAAGACGAAAATAAATCTAACAAGCAGGACAAATCTTTGAACGTAAATATTTTCTGTAGGGTGACTCTGGTGGCCCTTTGATGATCCAAGACGGCGGTTATTGGACACAGGTTGGCATCGTTTCATGGGGTATTGGATGTGGCAAGGGACAGTATCCTGGTGTGTATACAAGAGTGACGGCTTTTCTACCATGGATCATGAAGAATCTCAAATGAATCGGTACAATTTTGGACCTTGGCACTCGGACATGGACCTTATTTCAGCGATTTTCGTTTGGGTATTATTTCTTTTGGCAGAAACGTGATATTATTTTGTATTGGATTTGGGCGGGGAAATACAAAAGCGATTGCAATGCAATTGAATAAATGGTGGTAATACAAAATACTCGAAGTCTGCAGTGTTTTTTTTCTACATTATTCGCGAAAAGTATTTCAACAAATTCGATCCCGCCTGCAAAGACAGACAGATTAGAGGAGGAGATAAGGTTATATTCAACGACACGGACCTTACCACGGCTGCAATGGTTGAACCATCTCGAGCAGATAGACACCTACTCTTCGGCCTGGAAAATCTTCGAATTCACCCGCAGGAACGGCGCTGTAGAGCAGCACCGAGCCTAAGGTGGCACCCGCGAGTGAAAGAGGGCCTCAGCCAACTTTGCGCGCAAAGCTTCAAAAGGCTAACTAGAAATAGAGCTGGCTCGCGAAACTTGTTTGAAATGTCCGGCGGGCGAGATGGCGAGATGGCATCCCCCCACACATTGCCTTTGATTGAAATTCAGTTATGACAAATGACACCTTACCTAATACTCTCTCTCGCTCCGGTTGCGAAAGAGCCATCAATTACATTGAGGCTAACTGAGAATCTAGGTGAGTTTGTCGCACGCATGAATCTTTTAGTCATGCCTCACGCAACGGTTTGAATGCCCTTGAAATCCTATATGGGCTTGTATGAGAACACGCCACATGCGCAACCGACAAAAACCAGTTTAGGGAAACTTTTAAATCTGTGTTTGGCCGCAGATTTTTTAGTTGCTAGAATAGTGTTTGCTTACCTGCATGCCGAAAGGGAAATCCAGGCCTACCGAGTGTAGGCAAAAAAACCAACGAACCATCAGAGAGTTTAAAAACTGGGGACCAGCTAATTTTCACGGTAATTGATAGTAAGCTGTCACCAGAAAATTATGATGATCACAGTCTACGCAGACGAATTTTTGTGATTTGTGACATCACTTATCAGATTAGATGACAGATCACCTTAGCCGATTCCATCCCAATTTTTATACCTTCTGACGTTTCTGTAGCATATTTACGAAGTACATTTGAAGAGTTTTTGTATGCAAAGATGATAAAAGATGATGAAAGATGATACAGCCGAAACGCATGCAACGGTAAAGAACTATTTTCGGTGATCCGCTTACGCTGACAGGGCATTTTGTGTGATCACACTGACTGTCGTATTTTGTGACAATAAAACCTACCTAGTGTAATATTTTTGCCTGGCGTTCGTCGACTTAAACTCAATTTCACTTTTGAAGCTATGCACGAAATATGCGCACATCTTAGTGCTTTTAGCAGCCATTTCAACCTAACAATTCTAATTAGGTTAGGTTGAAATGGCTGCTAAATGTAGGAAAACCTATCGGTTTTCACTTAGGTGTATAAGGTTCAAACAAATCAAATGAAGGATAACTCTTGTCAATCGCTGTTTCTTTGGCCTAAGGAGGCAATTGAGTAGCAAAGCCCTCTCTCGAGCAACTAAAGTGTCCATGTATAAGACCCTCATCATCCCAGTCCTGCTTTACGGTGCAGAAGCATGGACCCTGTCAAAGGCGGATGAAAACACTTTAGGCTGCTTCGAGAGGAAAATTCTTCGGACGATTTACGGTCCCGTCTGCATAGACGGAGAGTGGAGGAGGAGATATAACATCGAACTGTACGGGCTGTACAGCGATACCGACCTAGCCAAAAGAGTCAAAACACAACGGCTACGATGGCTGGGTCATCTAGAGCGGATGGACACCAACGCCCGGCCCGGAAAATCTTCGAATCCACACCGCAGGAACGACGCGGTAGAGGAGCACCGAGACTCAGGTGGCGCACGCAAGTGGAAGGGGACCTCAGCCAACTTCGTGTGCGAAACTGGAGACGGCTAGCTAGAGACAGAGTTGGCTGACGAAGCTTGTTGGCTGAGGCCCAGGTCCACCCCGGACTGTAGCGCCACCTTAAGTAAGTAAGTAAGCAAAGGTTGAGCCAATTCGTTTAATCATTTTGGGCTACTAATGAATAATGATGACAAATTTTTCGATTGATTGATTCAAAAATTTCTATTCGATCGTTCTAGAAAAAGCCTCCAAATTGTAAGTTTGTCCAGTTACCCAGCACAGGTGAATGTTGAACTGCTCTGAAATCTCCCTAAAAAAAAGCTCGGCTGTCTAGGGCTACTTTCGAGCTTATAGAGGCCCTTTCCGAAAAGATTCGAGGTTATCCTTGGGGATATACTTATGGGGGAAATTACGTTGTTCAAAGGCCAGAACTTTTTTATCGCCATTATTTTCGCTTGAAAAACGCTGCAGCGAGGCTAAGGTTTAGACCATCTGAGAGAACGCCCCATACCAACGAATATATAGAAGTGAATCGATTGATTTTTCAACAATTATAATTTATTCAACTCTTTGCTTCAATTCAATCGCTTTTCACCCTCGCTTTTAATGTTCACAATTCAAAGTCTCAAAACCAAACTTCAGGATCAACTGTCAGCTTTTTTATAGGAATCCCCTGATGGATGCGGCTGCAAGCAAAAATCTCTCACAATATCAAGAGAGGGGCGTTAACGAATATAGGATCTCATGAATAAATTTGAGAATTCTAGTTTGATGTTTTATTGCCTGATATCTTAATGTCTTATCACATTATCAGGAAACCTTAGTTAATTCCACCACTTCCCACTCAAGGGAAATAGACATACGTATACAGATACAGAACGGTGCCAAAAAAGTTGGTGTTCAATGGGGAGGGATGCTTAGTCCTTTGCTTTTTTTACCTTATTCCATAGGAGTAAACCGATTCATTGTTTGATACCGACGAAAATTCAATGGACGTAATTAAAAACTACAGAGGTTCAAGACCTCAAAGGCATATGATTAAGACTGCCTAGATTGTAAGTCGAATAAGCTCTGCCTGTCCGTCCGCCCTTATGTCCCCAGTTTTAAAGGTTTACATTTTGCCCTGAGAAACTGAAACATTATAAACACGCTTTATAGTGTCCGAAGAAATGCAATACAAAATTTTTTAAATGCATCTTTGATGTTGAGGAAAGCCCTGTCCTCAAAGCCCTGTCCTCACAGTAAAACCTTTTTGTGTGTAGTTTAAAATGCCATAAGAACCACAAGGCGGATGACAGTATCAAGTGTTTATTATGCAGATGGAAAAATATTTATATATATTCAAAATATTTGAATTTTTTTTTCCTCGTATTATAGTTAGCCAACTGGTGCCAACTTGCTTGGATGTTTCTAGGCTCGAGACGTCAGTCCGTATTTTTCAAAGATTTGCGGCACTGGTGCACTGCATTGTCTTGCCACCTCTGATAGCTACGCCACTGTTCAAGTCTCCAAAAGTAGTCTTGCTCAGGTGCGAGTCAAAGTGAAAGAGATTGAGCTTAAGAAAGTTAACCATAAGATAGTTGTAAAAGCAGAATAAAGATGGGGGCAGTTCCGCAGTTAATTTGTTCTGAATATTTAGCGACTCTTAGTGCGCTTAGTGTTAGGGACAACATTATAGAAATTTTATATAAAACATCTTCTGGCGATTGTTAGACAGATATATGAAAGAAGTAAAAGAACCGCAACACCTTCCAACACATGTGATCGTTGCAAAGTGTGATTTTACAAATGCATACTGAGCGAAATTAGCACACTTGGATCAAGGACGAAAGAAGTACCAAAAATGCTTTTCTGGGGAATATATTTAAGTACCTATGCCTGTTGGTTTTGTAAAATATTGTCACTTTCCATAGAGCTGCACCCTTCACATGCAACAGCGCAGGCTTGATGTTGGAGCATAACAGCCGTTGCTCTTGGCGCTCAATCTAAACGCTTTGTTTCGCCATACTTAGACGAAGTATTTGACTTTGGAGAATCTTTATCTGCCACTATGACCTCTCAGTTCACCGTTCAGAATCGGCCCAGAATTCTAAGTCCCCTCCATGTATGTCCAACAAACACAGTATACATGCTTATACTCTCATTAGGGTCAGGTTAGGAGTCTTAGAGCTGTAGGTGCCAGTCGGTTTCCTTATTAGCCATTCCGCTCATTATTATCGGTAGCCATCAAGTCATTAAAAGTTTTTAAATGCCTTTACTAAGCCCCTTCATTTGTTTACTTTACAAACTCTACTAAGTTTTAAACATTCATAATACATAATCGTATTTCTTTACCTGTTCCAAATTGAATAATCTTTCTTGTTGTCGCAAGCGTAGGTGTACGTCGGAGACGTCTGCAAAAAGATGTTTGCACTTTCCCCGAACTTGATCGAATTATCTTTACTTTATCACTTTTACGAAGTCCATTATTTGGAGAGTCTTTTGAATTACTGGAATCTTTATTGTTTTCTTCACAAAACAACTTTAAAACGATTTCTTTTGAAATTACACATTGAATTTTCAGATTTCACAACCAATTTGTTTGACAGCACAATTAGTACTGACAAAACAGACACCAGCTGTCATTGGAAACACCTTTCGCCGTGAAATTGTATGAACCTGCATACCCTTAGGAGATGGTGGTTTGTAGTCAAGACACAAACCGTGTTTGTTTAAAGATCTGCTCCGTTGGCAATAGAATGCACTCGGAGGCAAATTTTTTTGCAGTTTGCTTTATAACGAGATTGACTCTTGTTCGACAGATAAACCGCTATTCCTATTAGCTTTCCAGCAGCGTCTTTGGCATACAGCTTGCATTTGAACTACATAGTTTGGCATAAGTTAAATGGAACTTGTTGAATTTTTTACAGAGAAACTTGTAAAATTTCTATCGCATACTCTTAGGTAAAAATGAAAAGTCTAAAATGAGGTATGGAAGAATTGAAGCCTTGAATAGCTATAACTTTTGAACTAAATGAGACCGACAATTTTCAATAACATATTCGTCATCAGGACACTCAAATACATATATAAGCATAAAAACAACAAAAAAATTCCACTTGGACCTACGGTAAACATAGTTTATTTATTTTTTAGTAAGTTTTCCCCTGGGTCTCGGTGCTCCTCTTTTAATACATCTTCACAACTTTCGTACACCTTTCGAACACAAAATTTAGGGTGGCTTAAACATCGATAGTCAGCTCTATCGATAGTTTCGGGATAAAACTTTTGATAATATCGATAGTTTTTTTTCATAAAGCAAGTAGGTTATATTAAAACTTTAAATGCTTTGATGAGAGTTTACAGAAACCCTTACTTGCCAGTAAAGTACCCAGATGCATTTAAACTAGGGTTCTCAACTTTGGCGAAACAAAATAATTTTCTTTTTTTAGTTTATTTCATAAAAAACGTTTTATTGAGATCTAAAATTTGCTACGATATTTTGTTAATATTTATCTAAAACCTCCGTTCTAATGAAGTGAGTTTTCACACTAATTTTTTCGACTCGTCATCGTCACTTAAGCCACACGGAAGACAGAACCTAATTTAATTTTTATTACTAAAAAGGGAGTTGAAGTCCTTTAAACCCGCGAAGCGGGCCACCCAAACACTGTTGTCTCCAAAAGCAAATTTATTTTACAGCGAATCTTGTCAGATTTCTATAGCATACTCTTAGGCGGAAATCAAACGTCTAAGATGAGGTACTTTGTATGGGAAAATTGCAACTTTGAATAGCTATAACTTTTAAACTAAATGAGACCGACAGTTTTTAATAACATATTCGTAATCAGGACACTGAAATACATATAAAAATAAATAAATAAATAGAGTGGCGCAACAACTCGAGGTGAACCAGGGCCAACTTCTCAACAATGTATGCTGGTGTGTTAATATCTTTACATACAAGGGGACCTAAAATTTTTTTGGCGAATCCGAACGGCACCACTTTGAGAAGTTTTTCATGACAAATGATACTCTCGGAGGGTTTGTCAGACCCTCGCAGAGGTGGGGACCGTGAAAAAGAACAAGTCTTTTTTTTCAGGTGACGATGGCAGGAAATACATATATAAGCATAAAAAAACAACAAAATTCCACTTGGACCTACGGTAAACTTTTTCCCGGGATTCTGTCCACAACCAACCCCAGGGACGCACCACGACATGAAATCATATTGTTAATTGTTATCCAACCGGAAGCTCAAACTTTTATATAGCGGATAAAAGAAATTGCTGCGACATTTTATATTTCTGTCATCGCGTGGTCTGCCCCAGGCTTAAACTTTTTAAGAAGTGCATAATTTTCTATTACTTGTGCCGAAGAAATTGTAGCAAAACGTTAATAATTAAATCGTGATGAATTCTTGTCTTTAACTGGAGGAAAAGGAAGACATTTCTCCAGAAAAGAGGACGGGAGACAAAGAGTTGAAAAGGAGAACTGTCCTACTGTGATTAAATGGACGGTTGGGAACCCGTCAATTTAATCACAGTTTTAGTAAAATAATGACAAAGTATCAATATAATAAAAATAATTTGCTTTTGAATTTTCATTTTATTTGATTGTTGAAATGGGAAGACCAAATTTTTCGAAAATAATACGCAAAATTCGAAATATTTGAATTGAAAATAAAACCATATTTTTTACGACATTAATTAACACTCAAAGCGCGAATGGTGTCAAAACATCTTTATTTACCTTTATTAAGGGGTATTTTTGGGTGATTTATAGATGTAAATACCTTATTTCTCTATTTAAAAAACCCTGAAATTCTTTATTTTATTCTTTATTTATCTTTTTTAGTGGTCCGCCCAAAAATGGAAAAAGGACCTCTTTTGGTATCGCTACGTTGTCCGTCCGTCCAATCGCTTTATAACTTCTGAACGGTAAGTCGTAGAAAGACAAAATTTGGTGTGCGTATTAACTGCGGAAATAGTCAGAGAATCCAAAAAGGGCATTTTTTTAAGAACAAATAACGGTTTAATTACATTTTGAAATTTAATGTGAAAATGGACCTAATGTTTTTTAGTGTTTTTTTCGATAAGTTTAGTAGGCAAGCACTAGAAAAGGAAATTTGGGTTTAGGAAATACTAAGCTTTAATAAAAAAATAAAACTTTTCAAAAATATCTAAACGTTTTTGAGAACTGAAGAGTCGAAAATGCATGACGTTTTTTAAAGTTTTGGAGGCCATAGCTTTTGAACGGCTTATCGCTCAAAATCAATATTTAACACACGTATAAAGCAACTCAAAGTTAACTAAGTGCTTAGTTCATATTTTTCAAAAACAGTTTGAGTAATGCAGTTTCAACGCATTTTCGAAAAAAAATCGCAAAAATGCATGAAAAAACGTGAAATTCAGAAATAATTCAAAATTTTAAGGAAAATTATAGCGGATTTTGAAATTTCTAAATCTTCTGAGATTTAACTGAAAAACATAAAAGCATTTTCAAAAACAATTTTTTAAGTCTTCTAGTAGCTTAACGGTATAAGCGATCTTTTTCAGATACGGTTAAAGTACAAAATTACAAAAAGAAAGAAGGCTGCGTTAAAATTTTTTTAAATTGCCGTTTTTAACCTAAGTTTTTAGAAGCCTATTTAAAAAACGAAATAAAAAAGGAGCTTGTTTAACCGTTTGCGCATAAACCGGTGGCCATAGAACTAAAAAAACCATCCAAAGCTGGTACTGCTGATTGTTCTATTGGAAAAAAGTCTAACGGGAACTGGAAAAAACTTCAAAATATTTGTTCTATGGATTTGAAATTTAAAAAATTATAAAAGGTCAAAAGAACGCATGTCTCCCCCTCTATCTCCCAAACAGTATAAAGTTTAATTTTTAAATTAACACCGGGCATAGTCCATCTCCTTAAATTTTATACAGATAGATTTAGACTTAAATACTATAGCAGACTTCGAATATTCAAAAAGTTCGAAGACTTAACTGAAAAACGTGAAAACATTTTCGAAAACTATTTTTTAAAGATTTATAGTTCCTGAACGGTTATGACGACCTTGTTTACATTTGGCTGAAGTATGTAATGTTTAAAAGGCAAGCGAACTGCATCAAAAACGTTTCAAAATTGCCGTTTTTAACCCTAAGTTTTAAAGCCCATTCAAACAAGCGAAATAAAAAACAGCATATTTTTACCGCATTCTCTGAAATCCATGTCCGCAGAATTTAAGAAAAGTGGCAAATGCAAGCACAGGTGATTGTAAAATTGATCAAAAAGTCTAACGGTAATTTAAAATAATCGAAATTGCTGTTTTATAGGTTTTAAATTATAAAAATCCTAAAAAAGACCAAGTATGTCCTTCCCTTTATTTTCGAAACGGTAAAGCTTTTTGTCAGCCTATTTTTAGAGTAACGAAACCCAATATAAAATCACCCAATATAATTTATAGATTATTATGTTGGGTGAAAGCGCAAAGAGGTTCACTCAAGCTCTGTTGTTTCCAAGGGAAGCTATGTTTTATGGGGTGTAATAGTGAGTTAAATTTCGTTAACTATGATGCGCGGTAATTTTATGGCAACTAGCGCATGTAGCATGACCTTCAAATTTAAATGAGAAACTGGAAAATATAATTTGCGGTTAAAAAGTCCACAATATTTTACCTGGTTATTGACTTATTCCAATTCCAACAAAAATTTACTACAATCATTTAACTTGCGACAATTTAAGTTTAAAATTAAAAGTCGCTTGACCAACCTTCAAAAGTCGCTAAATTAACTGAAACTGTGAAGAAAAAAATCGCCCTGGTTAACAAGTTGAAGCCTGAAGGACCACTGATGGGACCACTTATATGTAAGTTGTAGGTATAAGACCGCAACAAAAAACTGAGCGCTTTCAAATGAAATTCGTATTCAGGTTGGTAGAAACAGTAATAATCTCCAGTTGAATATGTATTTACTTTTTTCTAAACATGAATTACTTACTTGTTTCAAATTGAATATCTCCTTTTTACTACCTTTCTATTTATACCGCACAGATACGTCACTTATACCTTCGTACAAAAAGAGTTTTCCTGAACTTACACAAAATTTCTCGCATCGACACTAATACATACTTTATTAGTTTTACAAAATGCATTGTTTGGAAAACAATATGAGTTATTGGAATCTTAATTTGTTTGAAATCACATAATTAAATTCTTTCTAATAAAAAACTGTTACCTATTTTTGAATAAATTAAAAATTTTCAAGACCCAGTCTGTTTGACAGCAGAGTAAGTAATGCCAAAACAGATAGCAGCTGGTATTTAAAAAAACAAAAATTCGCCGTGAAATTGAATGAGTCGCATATCCTCAGGCGCTCACGACACAAAACTTGTTCTTTTTTGTTCAATTTCATAGAATCTCCTGCATATTTTCATAAGCAAGAAATGACGAAATCATTAGCACCTTCGGGTATGCCCAGATTAAGGCCGTTAAGAATAAAGAACTTCAAATAACATATTTTTTATGTACTGTTTGGGGTTGAAGAGAAATTATTACCTAATTTTAGACCAGGCAAAAAATAAACCAAACTATGGGTAATCTCCAAAGAAAGGAGATAAAAAATCAAAATAAAGCTTAAGAGAGTTCTAGATCGTTTCAATCTTCGGCTAATTAAATCTTATTTTCAAAGAACTCTTTTATGGCAGAAATTTCAGTTGACCCTTAACTTGTGGCGAATTGCAGCATTCAAGCAATCAGTCCTATCAATCCGTTGCGTCCGTCACGTTGAAGTACACAACTGACAACCAAGTTAAGTACACACATTCTAATGGGATCCGGCCCATAGAAGAATTGCGTGACGTGCGTCGCTTCCCTTAAGAACGTGCGTATTTAACTGAGTTGTCACTTAGTCAGTTGTGTACTTCGACGTAACGGACGCAACGGATTCATTGGGCTGAAGGCTTAAGTGTAAGCGTTTCAGTGGTGATAGGCTCAGTCATAGAATTAGACAATTTGAGTCCTTTATTCTTTTTTACTTTTCTTTAGTTTTTTACACACATTTAAGCTTTAATTATTTTAAAGTAAAATTTATTTAATTGCTTACATACATGGCACAACAGTCCAACATGGACTTAGGCCAAATAAATTTTCCACGTTGATAAAAACACGCGCCAAACTCTCAATACTAAAAAGGATTCAAACAGTTCATTAAGCAAATATTTTTTTTTATTTTTACCACTTTTTCAAATAAAATCATACAAAAAAAAGTTAATATTATTATAATATAATTCTATAAATAATTATGTTTATATTAAAAGTATTTTTTGTTTCATTTTTATATTTTCTTTTTTTTTTTCAATGAGAGATGTGTCGAATTGTAACAGAAAAAGAATATGTTTCGTCGTTAGTTTGATGTGATTCGTTAAATTCACAAACAAATAAAATAAAAGTTGATAATAAATTAAATTTAGTAAAAATAAAATGTTTCCATGTCGCTATTAATTTCGATTATAATGTGTTAAATTTTAAATTCGTTATCGTAAACCTGATTCATATATAATTTTTTTTGTTTTTAATTATTTCGTATATTTTTTAGTCGAACAAGAATTTCAAACTTTAAATGCCATCAAGATTATAAGCTCTTAGTTCTACTTGATTTTCGATGAGCATTTATGTCCCCGCCTTAAGTGTAGCATTTAAATCAAACAAACTAAAATTGTATTGCGTGTGTTTTGCTTTAAAATATTGCAAAATGTCGGACTTAAACTATTTATTTTTTGTCTATAATTGATTTCTATTGAAATGAGAAATAATTATAGATCGGATTGTCCAGGTCCTGCAATTGAAAAAATAAGAAGAAAAAATATTGAAAACATTTAAATAGTCCAGATAAACCAATACTTAAAAATATATTGAAATGTAATACACAGACAGTACAATTTTGTAAAAAACTAAACATTTTGCAGTTTATGTCATTTTAAAATATTTCATTATGTAGCAACTAATTGTAAACAAAATATTTCAAAATTGTACCATCTTTGACAAATAGAAAATAAAACAAATATACACTTAAAGCTGCTCTACGATATATTCTTCCACTTAAGCTTATTTAGTATATTTTGTTTATGGTTATAAAAAAAGGTTTACACAACTTCAATTCCAACAGAAACACGGTTAAAAAACTCAAACTTTCTTAAAAATCATAAAAAACAATAAAAAACAACGAAAAAAAAAATAATTATGTTTATGTACAAGAGGAAATTAATTCGAAAAATGCATAACAATAAAACTAGACACGAGAGAAAACTTCACCTTTTTTTGTATTTTTTTTTTAAGAGCAGAAACAATAAACAAAATTTTAGCTTTTTTGTTTAAATTAATTTTAAATTAATTATTTCAAAAAAGCCGGTTTTTTGTTAATTCGGTTAAGATAGTAAATTATGAATAAACAATACGTTTTGAAATTTCTTTATGAAGATGCATAAGTGATTCTTTTTAACATTTAGAAAAATAAACTTGTGTTGACTAAGAATTGTAGTTTTTTTCTTTTATTTAAAAGCCAAAGGTGGAGTTTACTCCAATGTTTTGACTGGAAGAAATAAATCGAATGAAAATATTTTTTTTCTTATAATATTGCCTGGATATTAAAATAATGAGAGCTTATTAATAACGCAACGGAAAAACTTAATAATTAAGAAAGAATCTATTTTAATACTCAATTTTCTGTGTCACTTTTCTGTGTCTGGCATGAAAAAGAGCCAACTCCTTTTCATAGTCGTAGAATGTGAATCTGTGAAAGTATACAGATTCACATTCTAGTTTTTAACTCTTGTTTACCAGTAGGTTTAAAACAGATCTTTAGATACGGGCAAGATTTTTTGTGTCTTAAAAATTAGGTTAAAATCAAACTTATTTTTGAATACATTTTATTAATGGAAATTAATAAAATATACCATTTAGAAAATGTAAGGCAGTTCGCAGTTGGGAAGAAAGCCAAAACCTAGGTGGTCATAAATGT
Source organism: Neoascia interrupta (assembly GCA_947623515.1). Lineage (NCBI taxonomy): Eukaryota > Metazoa > Arthropoda > Insecta > Diptera > Syrphidae > Neoascia > Neoascia interrupta. The sequence goes on along the minus strand of OX392462.1, from coordinate 69,277,791 downwards.
ACGGCTTTTTATTTTTGTAATAAGTCGACCCCAATAGAATCCGGGTGTGAAGACAACCCTACAACCCTACGCACACTGGACGTACATAACGACTGTACACCCATCGTACGCATATGGACATGGAGCTGTTGTACGGTTTAGGGCAAAGAGAGTAAGCCCCATTCCGCCAACCAAAGCTAAAAGGCGGCTTCATTGAGATAATGGTGTCTCTAAGGTCCAAAGTGGGCGCCGGCCGTGGTGCAGTCGTTAGTGTGTAGAACTACTGCGCTCGAGGTCCCGAGTTCGGATCCCGACCGGGGCAATGAAAGTTTTTTCACGGTCCCACCTCCGCGAGGGTTTGAAAAACCCTCCGAGAGCATCACTTGTCATGAGTGACCGGAATCGGAAAAAAATTTAGATCACCTCTATACGTGTAACTTACTTAAGGTGGCGCTACAGTCCGGGGTGGACCTGGGCCTGAGCCAACAAGCTTCGCCAGCCAACTCTGTCTCTAGCTAGCCGTCTATACGTGTAAGAACACCTTAATGCACAGCATGCATCATGTATGGTTGTGAGAGGTCAGGCGAAGGCTCTTCTGAGCTGTGAGTGCCAGTTAGTTTTCTAAGGACCACACCCACTGCAGCATTGGAGAGTGTACTCAATCTCACACTATTCGGCTTGAGCAAGGCGGGTGAACGGCCGTAATTAAGTGAGTCCGGACGGTGGTTTTTAAGAACTAATAAATATATTTACGGGGGTCAAAGTGCCTCCATAGATCAGGCACAGACTTTCTACATTTGATATTTGATTCTAGCGGACGTCGAGATCGCCCGCTATTTTTTATTCGGAGGCTGCCACTATCCGATGGAGCACTCAGACACAACAACTGGTCCATTGTATCTTAACCTTTTCATCATGTTTTTAGTTTACCCGTATTTCGAAGAAAGACGAGAGGGAGACCCAAAGTTCCGCCACCTTATGGGAGCAAAGGCAGGACAACAACGTAGAAAGTGTGGCGTTTTGTAGTCGTACTCTCCACAGGCCATATTTAAGTGTTTGCAAAAGCTTGGTGGACGCCTAAGAGAAGTCTGAAGGCGATTTATCGCCTGAGCGATAGAAGGAAATACGCTGACCTCTTGCGGATATCAGGGCGTATTCGTTTAGTCTGTCTGCAACCATCGCAGTCGCGCTTACGAGCCATGTGTTCACGAGAAACCCAAGTATCAATGGCAGACGTGGCAACCTATGCAGGGAGACCTAGCGCGATTTCGGGTCCTGAGAAAACTTCATCTGAACCTTGTCGAGCAAGCTCACCAGAAATCTAATTTCCCTAGATGCCAGTATGACCTGGGACTCAAACAAGATTCACTCTATTTAGCCTTCGACTAAGTTCACGAATGCACTATCTTGTACGAGGTAGGACGGTTGAGCAACAATCGCCCGCTATATTGACGGTTCATAAAAGGAAGCCAGGACAGGTTTAGTGAACCCCCATTGGTTAGGATGCCAGGGTACAATACTTGTTTATGGAGGTTAGGAGAACGATTAGTTTATGACAAAAGTTGACTTGGAATAGGGGTTGAAATTAGAGTTATAACTTTTAAGGCTTTGGCGGTTTTTAGACATAATTTTAAAGGTTTGGGATGTACCGCGTTAAAATAAAGTATGAGTGATTTAAGTTACATTAAGCGAAACATTCGGGGTGAGTACGGTTTGCACTCATACTTTATTTTAACGCGTCTTAACAACTCCAATTTCATAATTTTAAAGGTTTTGGGATGTACCGCGTTTAAATAAAGTATGAGTGCAAACCGTACTCACCCCGAACGTTTCGCTTAAGTTACATTAAGCGTGGTCACCGGGAAAACTGTTTGCACTCATACTTTATTTTAACGCGGTACATCCCAAAACCTTTAAAATTATGAAATTGGAGTTGTTAAGAACTCCATATTATATGACCATCTTCTAGAAGAGATCAAACGGCTGGGCGTAACCAAGGAAAGGAGAAGTCCGTTGGTGCATTGTCCACCATGGAATACGTGTTCGGTCATCCGTTGAATCTGCATGAAATGTGCGATGAAGCTTTGCGGTGGCGTTCTAGAAGGCTTGTTATTGGACCCTAGTCGATTAAGGATCTAAGTGTTTTGGGTTCGAAGTTGGAGTCGAACAATTAATGCCGCCTCCTTCACATCCACACCCGCATAAACTTCTGGGATTCTGACTTGGCCTTTGTGTCTGTTGAGGAACCAACCCTAATTTAAGAAGACATTGTGAACTGAGACCCTCACCCTCTGATCTGATTGAGATATGGGTTATTGTAACTGGCGAGGTTCACTGCTCGGTTGTGGTCAGCTAGGGGTAGTTATCCGGGATTGCAGGGAATTGTTCAGAAAACAGAAATCGGCTAAACTGATCTGTGATTTTCACATTTTGTGACCATCAATTAATGAAAATAGTTCTAAAGTTACTGAAAAATTGGTGTTCTTAATCGTTGCATGATTAAGGCTTGTGAGGCAAAAGCAATTCCTTGTTATCTTTGTATACAGAAATTTCTCCTAACTGTATGCGGACAAAAAAAAAACTTTGAAAAATTCAGACCATCAGCTGATTTTGATAGGGATTGGTCATGCGCTGTCACAAGAAATTGTGATTTGTGACTTATTAGCAGAAATCGAGGCCGGAGTTAGCTTTTCAGGCTAGCCAGCTGTCAAGCTATCAAGGAACTGTTGGCTTTTTATACCTGACCCAGGGTATATTAATTTTAACGCATAGTTTGTAACTAAATAAAATAATCATCATCGACCGCTAAGACCTTTTAGAGATATTATCGGGACCGACTCGACAGGTGAATCGATTAAGCCATGTCCGTCCGTCCGTCCGTCTGTATTTTGAAGGTTTTAGGTCTTCAAAATCAAGCTAGAGAGCTGAAACTTGGTACACACGGCTTGGTTCTTCTGTTACACAGACAAAGTGTGAAAATTGTCTCAAAACGTCAACGGCCACGCCAACTACTGGCTTCAAGGTGTGACAACCTCTATTTCACATTTTCTTTCAGAATGCCTTTGGCCAAGTTAGACAAGGCCTAGGAACTCAAATTTTGGTATTAAGCAAGATTGGCCCAAGATCTTTAACATGGCCAAAAATGGGACCGCTCACATGCACACTTTTAACATGTTAACATTTCTTCAAAAACGGTTTTTTCTGAAATAATTTTCGCTTTTACCGTGTTTTCAAATGATTCTAACGAAATAACAATTAATTGATTTTAATTTTTAGGCCAGACCCGCATTTGGGGGCGTGGCCTTTACAAATTATATGTAAATTCGGGAAAAAAAATTTTAAGATTTGGTGTTACACGGTATATAGGGTGGGTATATAGAAGTTTGTCACAGACGAACTTTTGCACTCACTCACTTGTTTTTATTTTTATTTTTTTCTAAATTATGCTCGCGATAATGGGTTAGAATCACACTTGAATAGGAAAACGAGGAAAAAAAAAAAATAGTGAGCAAACGCAATAGTTGAGTCACTGCGGAAATGAAAATCCTGCACAGAAATACCAACGCTTATTCCCGCAAGTGTTATGCCTTTACAGAAAAAAGCAATGGTAAAATCAGCTTATAATAATCTTCGGAAATCATTTGAATGATGGCTTTTAATGGCTTTAGATGGCTTAATTTTTATGTTGAGGAAAATATGGAAGGAAGAGTAAATAAATATTATAACAGTCCTAAACTGGACAACAGATGTCGACCGCCAAGCTGTTCGTTTGGAAGACGAAGTTCTTGTCCCTGATTTTGGTACGCCCAGGATATTTACCATACCGTTATCCCTATATCTGGTGAGCGTTTACCTATTCGCCACCTTACTTAAGATGCCGCTACAGTCTGGGGTGGACCTGCGGTACTTATCCGCCAGAAGCTAAAATGCTTTCATGATATTTTTTAGTTTTTCATCTGAAGTCCGTACACTACTTTTGCTAAAGGCTATTTTCTTGGGTTGGGTTATGTTTTTGACATTTAAGATCGCTTTCACAAAATATGCTGATCTCCAGTCTAGTTATTGAGCTAGCTAAATGCTATACTTTTGGTTAATTCTATTTTGTATCTGAATGCCTCGATTTTGTAATCTTTCAGTATAATGCTTCTCATTATTTTAGTACCAGAACTCATGGCATGTTGCTGCGACAAAATTAGTTTTTTGTTTTGATTTTGAAATAAGGCCAACTTAATGTTCATTCAACGTAATGAATTGCCTCGAACTAGAAAAAAATCATTTATCTTAATTTTCGATCAGACTTTATAAAATAATATTAAAAATTAAAAAAAATATATTAAATTGGCCCCAATATTCATTATTATTTACTTTGTCGCAATAAATTAAATAAAAATAAATAATAAAGAAAAAATAATAATTTGCACACAAAAAAAAAATAAAAATGCTTAATATTACGGTACCTTAAGATTTTAACGAAACTGATATGTTTTTTAATTTGCTTGAATATTTTTTTTTAAAATGCAATCAATGATTTGGGTGAGGATTTGAACTGACAATCTTGTTCTTCAGGTTTTTTGCGATTCTTTTCTGGATGTTATTTTTTTTTTGTAACGAATTTTCCAAAATTTATTATTTTTGTAATTTTTCTTTTCTTTGAAACCTTGCTCGGATGAGTTTTCTCTCGGGTTATGTTAAGGTGGATTCACTTGGGTGGGGATTGGTATATTGATGGATATGAATGCTTATAGATAGATAATTATGATTATATGACTCGACAAAAAATTAGTGAGTATTCTAACTAAGTATTTTTATTTTATTTTATTTCTTTTTACAAATAATATGTACAATTTTGTTTTTTCTAAAAGTTTTTAAACAAATGCAAGTTTGTATTGGCAGTGATGGTCCAAGGTGGGATATATCAAAACTATTGAATATTTAAACTATTGTGTTATGGCGAAATTGCAAATAATATTCAAATTGAAACTTAAGAAATTTTATTTTTTAAATAAAACTTTCGGAACATTCTACCATTATTTTTAGAAGAAAATGCACAGAACCGTTAATGAAATTTCAACCATGCAGTCATGTTGAAAACAAAAAAAAAAGCTTCCAATATCCTAGTTTAATTTTGATGTGGCGAGGTCTTCAGTTAATTTTAGACACAAAATTATTTTAAAAATTATCGAGAATTTTCAACCATTTTGTTATGGATCTAAAAATGGGTTACAGCTGTTAGGATAAAACAGAAACCCTTAAAGTAACTCTGCAGGTAAGGTGCACTAATTCATTCGAGTTAGTACTTAGTTCTTAAGTCAAATAGACCCACCTTTGCTGAATTAGTTCTCATACCCAACAACAGGGAAATGAATAATAATTCTGCTTGTAGAACCTAAATTCAAACAATTAGATTAAAATGTAATTTAAATTAAAATTAAAATAAAAGAACTTTGCGGTGGAAAAAAATGATTTGTTTAAATATGTGTCAGTAGTAGCCGATCAGTTTTCACTGATCAGTTTTAAGATGACAACATGAAGTAAGGTATTTAGATAGAGCCATAACTCGACTGTCAACCACCGGCACATCAAAAACTTTGTGAAAATGAAGTTTAAAACTTTATGGAGACGTCTCGAGTCTCTCGAGTGAAACCCGTCGCGGGTTTATGAAACTTAACCAATCTTACTGGCCTACAAATAAATGCACCTGAACGAGGCCCTCTGGCCTGTACTATATCAGTCAAAGAACGTTTCTTTTTTTACACATGAGTATCTTTCTGTTAAACCTTTTTCCACCTGCCAATCGAACCTGCACGTTCTGTTCCGAAAGAAATCTCTGGCGAGTTACTACTTCGACTGAATATCTCTGGTGATTCCGTAACACGCGCTAAGTCCCGATTGACCGTTTTTGAACTCAAGACTCGAGGACACCGCACCGCCCAAGGTCGCTTTTTCGCTGAAGCTGTTGTCTCCTGCAAAACCTTGAACGCTTTCGAAGGCAAAATCTCGAAGCTATTCGCAGAGTTATCGGAATCAGTTTTGGCACTCCACGAGTCATAGTAGTCCGAGTATGACTCGTTTTTAAACTCTTGCGGCGTCAAGGCTGGTGTCGAGTCTAAGGAAGTGTTTTCCAAAGAGTCCAGCTCTTCCTCTAGGACTCGTTTGGCAGCGGCTTGAAGTTTTTCCATAGGTAGATTTTTCAAATTGCTACTGCTCTTCTTAAGAAGCAGACTCTGGACGAGCTCGTTGACGAGCTGATCGCTAACAGCTTGCGATTGTGGTTGACCGAAGATTGGCGAGGCTGGAGAGTTCGGTGAAGACAGGTTGTCCGCATCGATGCTAGAGTTTTTATGCAGTGGCAAGGAGAGTCTCTGGCGCCGTTGAGTCATACTTTCGGCGTCCTGTAAGGCTTTCGGGTTCTGTTTGCGTGTAATAGAAACATTGTGAACAATCTTCTTGCGTGGCTTGAAATTAAACTCGGCTTCGAGGTTGGATTCATCAGCTTGCTCCTCCTCGATAACATCGCCCTCGTCTTGCAGTAGTTTGAAAAGCCTGGAATGTGTTGAAGCACGTTGATAGCGAGACATTTTACGTAGTTCCGGGAAGCTCTCGGATTCAGTGTCCGTCTCAGAGAGCGGCTTGTTCATGTCGGTGACACCGGAGTCATCCTCTTCGATCTCAGACTCGGAACGTTGCGAGCTGTTGCGGCTTAGATTACTTTTGGGCGTAGCACTATCCACGATAAGAGAGGTCTTAGTCTTGGGTGGTTCAACAGCACCAGTTTCGAAGGCGAATATCCGGTCTTTGACAGAGATCTTGATTTCTTCGCCAAGTTTGCTCGAGATCGGAGTGACGGATTTCTCTCTCGGCTTTATAGGTTCTGGTTCGGGGATTGGGTACTGATGCTCGATTTCAAAGTGATTTGGTGTTGAGTCGCTTATGCTATCGGAACTATCCTCTTCTTCTTCTTCTGGTTGCTCCTCTTCTATAGCTTCGAATTCAAATCCTTCTTCCATTTCATATGGACTGTTCTCTATCAAAGTATCCGGCTCGTCTTCGGTCTCGTTATCTTCTATAATGAGGAAGACGTCATTGACTTCACGTTCTTCAGGCGCTTCACACTCCTGTTCTTCTGATCTTCTCCACGACCAAGAATCGAATGGTTTCGCCTCAGGTGTTTTATCGTCTTCTACAATCAACGGCGAATCGATTTGCTTCTCTTCTTTCTTCTCTACATTTACTGTGTTTGTGAAGAATGCCATTGCTTTTTTGTAATTATTCCGACGAACTTCGCACTCTTCTTTAGGTAAAACAGCATGAACCTCATCTTCGTCAGCATTGGGTCCTTTAATTTCAGCCCAAAAGTCAATCTCTTCAGGTTCTTCATCACGCTTTGGTGTCGTTTCTCGGGCGAAGCCACTTCGCGTCTCGAACTTTCTTTGTGTGACCCAAAAGTCGATTTTTCCCGTGTCCACTTCTGAGTTGACTTCTGTTTCGTTTCCGGAACTATTCGAAGCCCAGAAGTCTGTTTCTTTGTCTTCCATGCTGTTTGCTGTGGGGAAAATTTTTTCATCAACGTAGCTTGTCGTAGCCCAAAACTGGACTGGCATCTCTGGTGCTGTGTAAACTGCGTAATATGTTGGTTTCGGAGTCAAGTTTATGAACTCTATGTCGTTGTTGCCATACACATGGAGGCTGGAGACAGCTTTTTTAGCTGCTTTTGGTTCAGATGAGTCAATTTGAGCCCAGAAATCAATTTCGGTTGACTCTTCCTGCACAGGAGTAGATTTCTTCTTTGATTTGCGTTTAAGAGGTGCGGCAGCTGGGGCCAGCAGATCTTCCTTGGACGCTGAAGCTTTTTTCTTAGTTTTTGGCTTTGCCTCTGCTTCCAACTCAATGCTATTAGACAGGTCATGAATTTTCTTTTCTTGCCTCGTTTCTGTCACTACATTAATTATTCTTGCAGTGTTTTCGTCAAGAGAAGAACTCTTTTTTTTATTCTTTGGCATTTCGGCTTCAGGTGCTTTGATTTTCTTTTTGATCTTCTTTTCTTTTACGGAGTTTGTCTTTGCTGACGAAATGTCTTCGATAACTTCAGAGATAACTGTCCCGGATCTTATCTTTTTTATTGAATGTGACTTCTCAGTGGCAGCATCCTCAGGCTTACAGATTTGGGCATCAGAAATTTCAATTTCCATTTCCGGCTTCGAGGGTTTAATATCAGCCCAAAAATCTACCTGATTTTCAGAGCTCTCCCGCCCTTTAGGTATGGAAGACCAAAAATCGGTTTCAATTCTCTCCTCGCGACTTTTGGAAGACTCAATTTCTGACCAAAAATCTGTTTCATCATTTGTCGTAAAAGCTTGGGTCTTTGCCTTGGTTTCAAACATTTGCTCTGCTTTGGCTGATTCGATTTGAGCCCAAATATCAATCTCTTCAATGGGCTCTTCCTTCTCTTCATCTTTTTCCTGTTTAAGACTATCATTTTCGGCCCGGAAGTCACACTTAAAATGACCTGACGATGTTTCTTCCACCTTTGCTGACTCAGTTTCTTTCCAAGACTCTGTTTGTTCACATGATTCTTTGAAACTGGCCTTTGAAGCTTCGATCGCGGCCCACAAATCAGCGTCTTCGTCATCCTTATTTGAAGACTCGATTTCGGCCCAAAAGTCAGTTTCCTCGGTTTCAATACAGTCACTTACAGCTTCAACAATAGCAACAGAAGTTTCTTCAATAGCATCCTGCTTATGCGCCTCAAAAGTTTTGGCATCACTCACATCTTCAATGACAACTGAGGGCGTTTCTTTTTTGACATCTAATTTAGGCTCCACATCTTCTACGTCTTGCTTCTTCTTTTTTAATTTTTTTGGCTCCTTTGTTGACTTTTTTACAACCTTTGCCTTGGGCAATTTCAGAGTGTCACCTTCACTACACTCCACTGATTTCTTCAATTTCTTTTTCGGCTTGTCAATTTTTTCCGATTCTTCAATAACAATTTCTACCTCTGGTGTTGTAAGGACCGAACTCGATTTCTCATATGCGATTGTTGTTGAAATCTTTGTTGAGAACTCCCACTTTTGGCCGACCTTAACGGATTCATGTTTTTCACTTTCTGCCTCGCTTAATGTTGCTCGCATAAGAACAGGCTTGTTTGGGAGCGTAAACGCCTTAGCGAACTTTTGATCCATGATTTGCTTTTTAAGCTCAGCTTTCTCTTTAATCAGATTTCTTGGTGTGTCTTCATTTTGCTTCTTAGTAATACTGGATAAGATCGTTTCGGTATTTTCCTCTTGCGATGTCTTCTTTTCACTTGAAGTTTTCTTACTCACCGGATCATCCATAGATTTGACAGGTAAACTCTTGGGTTCTTTGTCGTAGTTTTCTTTAATACTGGCAATAAAGTCTCCAACTTCGATCTCTTTGGTGGTCGGCTTAACCATTTCCTTCGATTTCTTCGTTTTATCTTGTATCATCTTAATTGTTGATTCGACTATCTTCGCCCTGTTGTTAGCTTTTGGCAGGCTTATTGTAGACCAAACATGTTCTGGCTCTGCTTCTTTCTCTGGGGCCTTGACTACCTTCTTTTTCTTCTTCTTTGGTTTTGGGCTTTTAGGTTTAGGATCTGGGTTTTTGTCTTCCACGAGCTTCTCTTCATTAACGGTTTCTTGTTCAACATTCTTTTTGACACGGATGTTCGCCCAAAAGTCATCTTCTACGTGGTCCTCAGTAATGTGGGACTTCTCAATTGGTAGGGCTTCGGGTGTGGGTTTTTCTTTTTCCCTTCCATCGATTTTCTTTCCCCAATAGTCCGCCGTCTTCTCAAGGAATAGCTGTGCCTCTTTTCGAGTTGCCTGCAGCGTGGCCCAAAAGTCCAACTCTTCATCCTCGTTAGGCTTTTGTTTCTGCTCTTCAATCTCTATCTTTGCTGCAGACTTTCTCATGTTATCTTCGTTTTTGTTAACCAAATTGTCATTGTTACTTGAAGACTTATTTTCTTCGGCAAAGTTGCTAGTTGCTTCACTACTACTTCTACGCCATGCTTCGACAGCTGAATCTGCAGAGCTCAGGTTAGATTTTTTCACGGTTTTCTCACAAACATTGTTTTTGTCGTCTCCCAAGATATCCTGCTCGGCAAACTTCTTTCTCATAGGCACCGAGAATGACACTGAAATGTCGTCAGCTTCAGACTCGTATGACTCTTCCTTGACTGTGGCCTCAAATCTTCGGGGCACTGGCGACAAGCTTGACTTTCTTTCAAAGGAGCCACTCGATGGACTCAAACTTATAGTAACACTAACATCACAGTCAGGATCACTGTCATACTCGTCAGGATCGGCCTCAACTGAGGCAATACTGAATGATCTTCGTTTATCTTCAATCTGACTGCTGCCCACCTCGACAGTTGCTATATTCTCGTCATTCGAAGAGCGGCTGAATGAGAATTTCAACGGTAGCCGTACGGTAACTGAATTTGAGTTCTCTTCATCGTCGTCTACCTTAATGCTCTCTTCTTCTTCTTCATTTGCAATCGTAGTTGAACCACTTACGCTAGAGCTTACACGACTTCTGGGTCTTGGACTAATTGCATCAGCCTCATTTTCTTCATAGATCACGCTAAGATCATCCATGATTACAACTTCATCATCTTCGTCTAGCTCCTCGACGTCGTCCTCATCATCTGATTCAATTTCCTCTACGACTCCTTCTTCATCAAAATCAAGTTCATCTGGTACTAGCTCCTCTTCTTCGTCTTCTTCTTCGTCATCGAAAATAAAGCTCTCACCATCGGCAACCGTATGATCATCATCGTAGGATTCTCGTGCTCTTTTGTTATAGACCTGAATATTTGTTACGGACTTAATGGCCTTGAGGCCGTCATTGGGTTGCTGCTCGGCGCAGTCTTCGCTGTTTGAAGTTGTAGAAACCTCTTCCGAAGATGTTAACAGGTCATCCGAACTGTCTTCCGAAGAAATCTGGGAGTTTTCATATTCGGACTTGACTGAGTTCGATGGAGAATGGCTTAAGTTATTTTCATTATCGCCACCGAATTTTTTATTGTCTTCATGGCTTATGTTCTTATCTATTGGGCTTGAGATTTCATTTAATCGACGTGACAGCTCTTCGATGACTGATCCTTCTCTTTGATCCCTTCCTAAGTCTTTTCCTCTAACCTTTGGTATATCCTCTGCACTTGGTGTGATAACTATATTAGGGAGGTCCTGAGACTGAGAGTTACCCCTGCTAAACGAATCGCGAGCGCGATACTGACTAAAGTTTTGCGAATCATACTCATTAGGAGGATAGTAGTAGTAACAAGGACATGGAGGATATGGATGATGTTGGTGTGGCATATGATGATGGTGATGATGATGCAAATGATGTGGCGGTGGAGGTGGATATTGCCAATTCTGAGCGTCACCACCATTGGATGAAAGAGGTGGTGGCGGTAAGCAACAAGGATAAGGATACGCAATGGGACCGGGAGCTTGTTGGTAAGGATATTCAGTTATTAAATTATTTGAATCAACAACCTCCGAGCCTTCCATCTCGGCTATAAAAATAAATAAAATAAAAAAAAAAAACAATGAGGAAGAGAAGAAAAAAGAGAAATGACGCAATGAGTCTTTGTTGTCACTGAAGTGTGAATAAATTTTGAACGATGTGGGTTGAAAATATGAGTTGAAATTTCATACATAAATAGGCAAGACTTGAAAAGCTGTGTTTTATTGGAAGCCAACATCAGAATATACCATCTGCATTAGATTCCAATTTGTTAGGTATTTCAATCTTTCTTCTCATCAATCAGTTAAAAATCAATAAAAAAAATTACATTCTCTTCAACACAAGCTTAATGCTAAATGAATCGAAAAAATAAAAATTGAAAATAATAAAAAGAATAAAACAAAAAAGTGCAATTTTTGTAGGAAAGGAAAATCATTCTTATCCAGTATAATGCTATGGATATGATGTCAGAGATGCGATAAGTTTTTTTTTTAAGAATTCGGATGCCTTATAATGAGTGTGATTGTTTGTGTATGTGATCAAATGGGATGCACTTATTTTATAAAAAAAAATATATATATTTACATGATAAAATATAAACTGGTCTTGATAGTCATTTGATAAAGTCAGTAATTCTATGTTGACAGAGCAACAAAACAAAAGCGTTTGTCTCAGACTTTTGGGTTCTCCGAAATCAATTGAAAGAGAGAGAACCTTTCACGCCAATGATAGACTCTTCTTTCATCAGTTTCTTAAACTTAATAAAAAGACGACATAACAGTTACGTTGTTTCGTTTTTTTTAATAAGCTCGCGATCAAGGGGTTGTTGATATACTTAAAATGCGCTAGCACATCGCGAGCGAAAGGAACTAAAAGAGAAGAAGAAAAGCGATGCGACATTAACGCGGAACATTAAAATTCTGCACAGTGGCACCAACGCTTACTCCCGCAAGTGTTATGCCTTTACGGAGAATAGCAACGGTTTAACCGGTAGAGTATTAAATTACAGCACTAAGCTTTGATTTAAATATTGCGCATTTTATCTTAATGTTTGGGTAGACTTTGACCTAAAGTGCAGAAGCCGATTAAAAAAATCCAGTATTGGCTCAGATGGCTGCGTGACATATCTGGTGACCGGTTTCCCTATGCGACAAATGAGACAGTGAGACGCCCAATCGGGTACCAGCTACTCCAGAAACACATAACCTTCCTTATTGACAAACAAGCGAACAAGGCGTTATGCGTCAGTATTTTAGTCATAACGGCTCAAAGGACCATAGGAAAAAAAGTAGTTACAGCTCGATTCTCGCTTTGCGGAAGAGCAGAGGAGAATCACCATTAGAATTCATCATTTGTCTATCGTTGTCATGAGTGGGATAGACTTATGATGAGTTCTATTTCCGAGTCGGTGTTATATCCAGCTTTATTTTATCTAAGCTCATAAAAAAACTCGGTGTAACTAAAATAAACACCAAAGTAAATACAGAAGAGAATTCCACATTCGTGCTTCTCACATATAAAAAACGCCTCGAGAAGCGTTTGATTTTTGGCAAATATGAGCAGTACAGCAGTTGGCTATTTTACATATTTTACAAGACCACGATTTTAAGAGGCATTGGCAAAGCAGTGAAGCTTTTGAAATATTTTTTCCACACACAAAAGGAATACAAAAATAGCTTTAAGAACCGGAACGAAAGCTGTGAGTCAATCCTTAACTGTTATTTTTTATCACATGTCGGGTGATATGGCGCAGCAGGAGAAATTGCGTACTACTCTTCAACAAACGCATGTTCGAGTGCAATTGCAGCAATATATATTTTTCGTTCTTCACTTGTTTATAGGTAGTACAGAGTGAAATTTTGTTTGTGCTAATTAAAAGAGAGAAAACTTTGTGCTCTAGTAAGTTCATTGCAACTGCGGTCGTCCATCGTATCAACAAAATGATGGTTTCATTTCAGCGAATCGCGAGAGAACGGCGAATTTTTCTGGGGTGATATGACCGGGGTACCATTTTACCTCCAATGTAGTTTTGCAAGAATTCTGCTTAGGTTGAATAGTTTACCATTTCATAGAATTACGGCATACCAAAGGTACAAAGTGGTCAACTTTTAAAACTGATTTAAAGGGCGTTGTTTTCCGCTTTCCATTTCTTGTTTGTTTCGGTCACCTTTTTATCCCCTCATATCCCCCATTTATATGAGGGGATAAAAAGGTTACATAAAAAATGAGGCAAGCCATTGCATGCGAGACGAGTTTGTGCCTAGTACCGCACCAGTTTCTCTCCCCAGACTACGATCACGCCACTATTTCTTGCCATACGGATGTCGCGCTAGCGAGGTGTTAGACAATGACTAACACCGTTTTAAAATTGTTCCAGTGTAAGAATCACCCTGCCTTATTCTTGCCGGGTTAAAGCGAAACGCAAACGTATAACATCAAAAGCTACGCGTTAACTCCTAACGTTTCGTCATCTTCAGACGACGAAAATCGGAATGTATGTCTTCACAACGAATCTGATGGCCCAGAGGAGGTTTAAAGAAAGCCTTAGTGCAAAATGTGGGGAGTACTAAAACATTGCGAGAAAGAAGTATAATTTGGTCAGTGGTCACCTTTGCCAAAAGTGAACTCAAGGCACAAGTATTTACCCCAATTACGCAAGTCGTGTACAAAAGTCACCTCGACTCGTACTCGTATCGTATTTGATTTGCGATTATACAAGTCGTATGCGTTGAATACGACTCCATCACAGATGCAGTCGGGCAGCAACGCATTTTATCGCACTTCATATGCACAAGAAGTGCTAAAATTTCAGATGAAAAAAAAATAAAGCAAGCTTGAAACGTTGGGTGATTTATGTAAGAAATTAAGTTGAAAAACGAAACAGGAGAATCAATTGAATCGATCTATTTTTTGACGACCGCATTTATGTGAAGGAACCAACACAATGGTTGGCAAATATTTCCATAAGAGCTCGTTTAGTTCCTACCCAATGAATTAGCCGAATGCATGGTGTGTTTTTAAAGTATAAATTTTAAAGCGATTTCGAACTCAAGAAATGATTTGCAGTTTTATTGATTTTTTTTTGACTTCTCAAAAATGCATACACACAACTTCTTGAAGAAGTAAGTCTATTGTGAAAAGAGTAAAAACAACGTCAGTGGCACCAGTTTTGAAGTTGTTGGTTGTGCTCCGTTTCTTCGCTAAAGGAGCATATTAATAAGCGCTGTAATATTTTTTACTTTAGCAATACCGCAGCCACACATCGTTAAAAAAACATTTAAGAAAATCTGCTTAAAATTGTTTGTTTTCCATGTTTCAGATAAGATTCGTTTGAAGTCACTTATACAATTTTTCTTAATGGCATGAAACTCATTAGTGATTGCCTGCAAAGTAAGACAGCAATAACATGAAAAAAAAATACCGAATGCGCCAAATCACCCAATAGGGTGTACCATATCACCCGCCCTTGCGGTTATTTTCAGTATATTTTTTGTTGATTTTTTCATCATCATCATCATTTTCGGATGCCGCAGGTTCTTTACCTGATCAAGAACCTGCAGAGAGGTTCTTTACCTGATCCCACCACCTGTTTCTTGACCTCCCAGGGGGGCGACGCGCACGCATATCGGGTAGCATGACCTAGCCGAGACCTAGTATATTCTTTGTTGATTTTTTAAGCCCTTAATTTGTTGTTACTTCTCATGTTCACAAATTTAAATATTGAATGCTCCTTTTTTCTTTCGTTTTAAAGTGTATTGTAATGCGCTAAAAATGTTTGCAATATTCGCACAATTTACTTTAGGCGTGAAAGGCAGTGTTTAGACTTTGGATAATGCTTGCATAAGGTCAAGTGTGTTTATGATACCTCGAAACTGTGCGTTTCAATTCAAAGAGCCAAAAGAAACTGATTCTATAGTCCTTGGAGCTTGTTTAATTGATCGTTATTGCACTTTTTGTTCCTTTTTGGCAACTATTTTAAGGGAACACATGTCTTGTTAAATTCAATACTCTTTTTTTTTGAATTTCAACATCTGAGCACAGAGATTCCACTTGCTCAGAGTTTAGCTGAACAATAAGTATGTATCAGCAAAAAAACCTAATTTCCTATATTTACTGATCGTTAAAGCTTGAAGTGCTTAATAACCATGTCAACATTTTCGCCAACTTGTATCTTTTGACTATCAAAAATTGCTAAAATCACTTAGAAATAAACTGCATAATCTATTTTCTTCTACCAAACTATTTAACTGATTTTTTTCTACATAAATACACGTTTAAGAAATTTATCTTAAGCCTGATCACTTACCGGCATTTTCTGGTGTTGTCATTGCTTGCAGAATTTTAAACGATCGACTCGGTATTGCGCTACCAGTGTATTTTTTCGGTTCTGGTACTTGTTGTTCACTTGGATGAACATACTGCTGAGTTTGGTCTGTAAATAAGTCAAAATGATAAAAAAAAATAATTTATCGGACCAAGTTCTTCAAATTACCCTCTGGGCTGTACACTGGCCGTTGATTGGCGTATCTATTGGGCTGAGGTTGTTTCATAACTGGAGAGTTACCTTAAAGTAGAAATCGATACCAATTTTTTACTGACGTAAGAAACTAAAGCAAAAACTATTAAATACGATGCTAACTAGAACATAGTGTTTTTTTTAGTAATTTAACTAAACTCCGAAAAAAAGTAGCGAAACAAAACAACACCTAAAAAAACATAAAAAAAACTTTTTCAAGTCTACATATGTATGTCACCATAATGAGCGATTATATTGAAAATTTAGCACTTCAGTCAATTCCAATAATTTCAATAATTTTGTATGAAATATTTGGTCGATATTTAAGAAGATTGCGAACTTGGGACGGCGATAGAAGCGTTGATATCCGAAACAGATATTTAGCTTCTGATTAAAAAAATAAAACTAGCAGCTAGGCTCTAAATTTTGCTGGCTTTATCTAGGTTAGCACTTTTTCCATTGGCAACTGCGAATTAGGGCCACCAGTGAAAGCTTAAAGCAAGTTTTTGAATAAAAAAAAAATAAAAAATAAGTTAAGTTTAATGAGCTTTACTAAATTATTCCCTACCGTCTCTACCTTTATCGCTTCGACTTGGAGAACAACGCTCAATGGCACTTTGTAGTTTTTTAAATGTTTTCGAAGGATTCGAGGGACCGCGATATCTGGGATCTTCACTGTTTATGTTTTTATCATTATCTTTTCAAATAAGACAGTTCCATGAGTTAACAGAGCAATGTGGTGGCTAAATAGTTATTTGTTTGACTTACCTTGATTCCTTGCCCGGTTGGCGAACGCTTGCTCGTTGTTCAACTGCATCCGCTTCATTTGCTCAACTGTTGGACTGTTAGCTTGACCAGGAGTCATTTGACGAGCGTATGTTGGTCGCTGAAGCTGTGGTTCTTGTTCAGTATTATCTGACTCGACTGGTTTATTTTCGGAACCAGCATCATCTGTGGTATCAGTGATCTTCTGCAAGATTCGAAATGATTTCGATTGCACTGGAGTTGAACTTCCACTACCCCACGAGTTTTGATTACGTGGATCGCTGTAAAACGGATTTAAGATGGAGGTAAGTTTTTTTTTTAAACCAGTTTTCGCATAACAAAAACATTTTAACATTTGTTAAGTGGATATTGTTGTAGTTTTACATTTTTCAATGTGAAAACGAAAAACATTTTGCTTTTAATGTACGTATGTCAAGGACAACGACTTTTGACAAGTGTCTTCTACAAGTTTCTTTATTCATAATGTACATCTTCAAAAGATAAGTATGAACAGGGAAACAACAAGGCGATCAAACGTTCACCGCAAATCATAAATGAATTAGTCGATGTAACTTGCTAGGAGGCTCTTTACATTTATTGCTCCAAGACTGTCAACTCCACTTTGTTGTCAGACAATCATTTTGTGATATAACGACCGTTATCGAACTTCAGCTAAATTTTTTTTTTTAGCTTAGTTTTAAAGGTTTAAAAATTTTCCAAGCGAGAGGAAAAATGAAAAAAAGGCAGACACTTGCTTCGAAGGAGCTTCTATCAGCACTGATTTATAGCGCCGAGGGTCGAATTACGAAAAGAAAAAAAAAAGTTTTCACTTTGCCCCCGTCATGCGACCCATTGAACGTTTGAGCATAAAAAAATTGGAAAAGCGAAATTGATGTCCATTAAAGAAGGCTTATAGCGTTATCTAGTAAAGATCTTCCCAACATAAAGTTGCTTTATTATGTCTCCACCGGCCTAAACCATCAGATAACTTATGGAATAGTTTCTGGGTTGGTCTTTGTCCTAATTGGTTTGTGTTTCAAGCGTACTATTGTTCCCTTTCATATGTGGGCCATAAGACTGCAATTAACGCGCGACGCTTAAAAATAAATCCGCAAGTGTCCTCACTGGACAAACATAGGATTAATTTGACACGAGAACTGCTTTGTTGTCATTTTGGCTCTCAAAAGATTGTGACGATGAAATTTGCTAGGAGCGAAAAAACCAATTTCGTTGTAAAAATCCGAATAGAAATATTTGTGACAGATCTGCTATATATGGACAGTTAACTCCATTATCAAGTATCAAACTGTTATAAAGGTGTGCGAAAAGAGTTAAATGTGGCATAAAAGAGGTTTGTGAAAATGAGTTGAATTTAATTAATTTTTTTTACCTACTTATCGAGAGGATTTAAATTTGTATGGTAAATCTCGAAACTGTAAGAGATTTGAAGTTTAATGTTAACAGCGGAATAAGTGTTCGGTGGAAACATGGTTTTAGTTAATAACACCTTGTAATAATGGACTTTGTTTTAATATTAAGTGGCCTTGAAGTCTGATTTAAAAAGAAGCTTTGCCGTCTTTTCACGGCGTTTCGTCCATTACTATGAACATTATCAGGTGTTTTACATTTTTAGTTATATAGATCCTATAGATCGTCCTATACAAAATTTAAAAATTACGATTTCAGAAAAAAATTCACGTTGACAGAGCTGTGGTTTCTATATCTCAGGAGAATCAATTGCAGACTTCTTGTAGTCGTCCTTACGGGCCACCAAGCTTTCGCCAAGCACTTAAATGTGCTAGGCTTGAGCGAAACCACCACCTGTCCTGCCTGTGGAGAGGAAGACGATACAGCGGAACATTTCCTTTGTAGTTGTCCTGTCTTTGCTCGCATCAGGTGGCGGATCTTTGGGGCTGACGTGGTGAGTGCCGAACACCTAAGCTCTTCATCACTGAAGCTCCTTCTCGTTTTTCTTTGAAAGACGGGTAAACTACATACATTAACGTAAGATGTCCGCGTGGTAGTACAATGGACCAGTAGTTGTGTCTGAGTGCTCAATCGGAGTAGCAACCTCCGACAAAAGAATGAATGAAGGCCGGATGAGAGAAGAATGCAAAACTGCAAAGTATAGCCTGATATACCGACAGCAAAAGGAATGCTTATTTGGACGAGGTATCAGGTCGATCGACTTTGCTGCAGCGTGACAGGTTGTGGTAAAACTAGCTAACTAGAGGCTGAAGAGCCCACATTGAACTTTACACGGTTTCAGGTGTTCTCACACACATGGAAGGGACCAACATTTTTTGCCTAACGGCGAATTGTGGGGTCTCTCATGCCACTTTCAAACCCTCGCGGAGGCGGGACTTCAAAAAACTTTTATTACGGCGGACCGGATTCGTACCCGGTGCTTCGTTAACAGAAGTCTGACCACCCACGCCGACAGGTTGTTTATTTTTTTTGTAGTCAATAAAGGAAAAAATTTCGATCATTTCAATAAACATTAGACTACAAATCACGGTTCAAAATACTTCTTATAAATAAATTCAGGGGGTTTTTCGTTAGGTTGTGGTACCTTGTACACAATTCACATGTTTTAAGATCCACAAAGAGAAATGATCAACCAAATAGATGAAATGGCGATCGACGACCCTTGCCCAGTATTATACTTTATATGTAGATGACCGAACTTTGCGAGAGGCCAACATTGACTCGAATCACTAACACGTAATAGCTAAGGTACAGCTGCGGATATGAAGTAAGAGTTGCTGTGTCTAAACTCAACGGTCTTGCTGGCGATCCTTTCAAAGCGGCTGTTTGCCACATTTTTAAGAAGGAAAACACTCTGAACTGCGCTAAACGTGTACAGAGACATCAGACCCTTCAGCTAAGAGCTGATCAGAATTAGTAGCTTAAGCTGTATCTGAGGCTTACAACAACGTAGCGTGTTGCTTATATCGATCAGATTGCGATGCTGTAATTGTGTACAAGTTTGACGTGATTGTCACCGCCAAAAGTCTTTTAACAACCTGATAGGTTCATATCAGTGCGACTTCAGGCCACCAAAAGTCCACCATCGATCAAACATTCACAATCGCCAATTTCTAGTTTCGGAATCCACGTAAAAGTCGCCCGTTTGTTCAATTAGGATTTAAGTTTTTCTGCTTTTTTGAGCAAGGCAGTGGCGTAGTAAGGCACTCTCTCGGGCAACTAAAGTGCCAATTTATAAGACTCTCATTATCCTAGCTCTGCTTTACGAGACAGAAGCATGAAATTGATAAAAGGCGGATGAAAACGCTTTAGCCTGCTTTAGGAGGGAAATGCTTTGAATGAATTTCGTTCCCCTCTTCATAAACGTAGGAGAAGAGCTGGAGGTTGGCACCCAAGCAGAATACGACTGTGATGGTTAGGTCATCTAGAGCAGACAGACACCAATGCCCTAGAAAATATTGTAATTTATACCGGAGGAATGGCACCGAAAAAGAAGACCGAGATTCAGGTGGCGCGTAAAAGTGGATACAATGAGCTAGAGACACATCTGACTGCCGAACCTTGTTGTTTGTAGAGCGCCGGACGGTAGTACCGCGTATTTTTATACCCGACCCAGGGTAGGTATATTAATTTAAATGCATAGTTTTAAACACAGTGAAATAATCACCGTAGACCCCTAAGACGTTTTAAATATCGAGTTGATGATCGAGACCGAAGGTCCGTATGTGTGAAGATTTAAGGTCTTCAAAATCACGTTTGAAACTTGAGACACAGCTTGGTTCTACTTATGTTGCACGGACAAAGTGTTAAAATTGGTTAGAACCGCCAACTTGAGTTAACCTCTTATTCACTTTTTTTTCAACAGAGCTTTTGATGAACTTAAACAAGGCATAGGAACTCAAATTTTGGTGCATAGGAATTGCGGCTAAAAAACTTTAAACTTTATTCTTTTCAACACCGAATCGTGACTAGTGTGAAATACAGAAGAAAACTGAAAAATCGATATAAAAGCTTACTAAATATCTCCAACTCAAAGCTATCAAAATTCATTTTAAGTAAAAAGTACAAAAAAACCGACGCCAACAAAATCACGCTACGAACCAAAAAAAGTAAACAAAATGAAGTCAAAGCAATCTGACACTTAACGTGATGACTGCACCGGTGCAGTATTTGTCGTTCTGTAGGCAATGAAACCGAGTACACTCCACGCTGGAATTGTCGCGAACACCGAGTACCATTTGACAGCTCGGTGTGGCAGGTCGGTGTTCAAAAGAATACGCGATTACTTGTTTGCTCAGCAAATTCCAAATTTTTCGTTTTGCATCATTTGCAAAATTTGGTGCAAAAGCGCTATTGAAAGTACAATGTAAAAATGTATGGATCCTTTTCCGGCGAACTTATAAGACGCCGCGCCGCGTCCTTGGTCAAGTTTGTGGGTTATTCAACCGCAGTTCTAAGTAATTTCGAACATCTTCGAAATATCAATATAACAAGGCCTTGATATTTGATATCAATCTTCAATGATCACTTTATTGTGTTAAAAAAAAATTTAACAGACAAGTAACGCGCCAAAAACTCATTGCCAAGGAAATAACAATAGAAAAATCACGCTTGCGTGTACAGAAACAAAAAGCACTCAGTTACTGTATGCGTCAACATAAAGTAATTAACGATGACGAAGGACCATTGGCAATGCATAACAATCACAAAACAGGGAGAACAATTATCACATACTGACAAAGTGACAAAGTTTGATTTTGATGTGTTTATTATTTTTGTTTTTGAATTTTTTTAATGGCACGTGGACACTTTTCTGGCACAAGTACGGTACACTGTCGAACATGTACAATTAGTATTCAATTACGGTATACCTGAGAAGATTTTTTCTATATCGGATTTCAGCTTCTAGCGGGCAGTCATAAACAAATAGTCTATAGTTGTCACTTTAAAGAAAACGGGTGGGTTTCCAATGATGTCAAAAATATCAAAACAAATAAAACCCGAAACGATTCTTTTTTAAGGATTCTTATAGCTGAAAAACTTTCGACTTACTTTTGAATAACAAGCGGCTGTTGAGAGATTGGCCCACGGACGTTATTCGGATTTAACGGTCCATCCGATTGCATTTCCATATTGATGGGTACGATGCGGGTCTTAACACCGCCAGCGGTGTTTCTTGGTGATTGCATCTGTTGCATTGTTGGCGAGGTAACCCGGTTGGGGTCCTGACTAGGCGGATAGTTATTGTAGCCCTGATCCACGAATTGATTCGGTGAACGAACTATGTAGCTGGGTGAGTTTTGTCCTGCGAGAAATTACAAGAAATTATTAACTTTTGATGAAGGTTTAAAAAATGCTTTCCTACCATTACTCGTTGCTCCATGGGCCAGTGGTGGAGAGGGCACACTGCTGTATTGCTGCTGGTTGGCATTGTAGAAGGGCTGTGGACCAAATCCAGGTGCCGACGGAGTGCGCGTAGGTGTCGGCGTTTGCTCTAACTGAATGGGAATTATTCTTTCCTGTGAATCATAGAGGACTTTAGAAACCGTAACTGAGGGAAAGTTTTAATATGCATACCTTAGCATTAGAGCTTGATGTATTTATTTGTAACCTTAATCCGGTGTTGTTAGTGCTGCCAAATCCATTGCTTGATGGTGGTGGTGGCGATTTGATGCGATTAAGGGGTTGTGTTTCAGCCGTGGGTTGTGGTGGTGATACCCAACGATTGGCTGGAACTTGTCTTGATGGTTGCTGTTGTCTAACATTCTGTTGGGGTGGCGATTGTTGCTGCTGCTGAGCATTCAATGGAGGGATGTAGATAGATCCAACTTGCGACTGAAACGATAAAACAACAACAGGCAGCGCCGCTTAGTCAAGGCTATAAACGACTTTTTTTGCGAAACGTTTCTGCATAGCTTCCGCGTAAACGATGCCAACATTATGTCCGCCGATTATGTGCAAGATTCCGTCTCGCGCATTGCTAGCAGACGAAACACATTGCAAAAAGGACGCATTGAGAGTATAATTAAGCATAACAAAACGGAACGAATACATGCAAGGAAACGATCGATCGCAATAGAAGCCACATTTGAAAAGAATCAGAATTTTAAAAATAACTTTTTGCGTGTGCGGATATCTAAAAATATTGCGCCATTTCATTCCTGGCACACCGAGGAAATGCTCGACAAAAGCATTGATTTATCATCACTGTTGTGTGAGTTTTTTTTGCAGTTTATTTTGATTATATCATGGTTCATTGCTGCATAGCTGGTGCAAACAGGCACCATTATTTTTTTGTCGATATAAATTCCGTCAGATTAAACGACTCGAGGCAAGATCGCGTTTATAAAATTATTGGTTAAACGCTGGCGGGTAAAGAATTCTTATCTTAAAACTTTTGCTAAGCATGTTAGGCTGTTGCTGAGTCTACTAATAATTTTATTTAACCCGGTTAATAAATAAAGGTGAATTAACGGGGGTTAAAACATTTAGAACATTATCGGGGGGACAACTTTTAGATGCATGCCAGATGTTTTGGTTGAATACTCTGCTGGTTTTAAAATTGCTTTTTTCGGTAAAAGCATAATACTTGCGGGGACAAGCTTTGGTGTTTCTGTGTAGAGTACTTATTCCCTACTGGCTCATCAGCGTTTGTGTTGGATAGATAACTTCTTTTGTTGTCTATCTCTTCTATCCTCAATTTCTTTCCGCTCGCGTATTTGAAGGGTAGTCATACCCTTGACGTTTAAGTAGGGATTAATCGACAGTTTACGTGAGTGAGTTTACGACGCGGTAGTAATCAAAAATTTTAACAATGAAGTCATAACTCCTTAACGCGGGCTAATTACATAAAAGAAAATACCCCTAAAATAAAAATGAAAGGCCTCCTATAGCATGGCCTATCCGCTCGAGCTGACCAAGTCATCGCTGCCGTGGTATTCTAACTCTTTTGGCTAGGTCGGCGTAGCTGTAATGCCCGCACAGTTCGATTTTATAGCTCTTCCTTAACTCTCCGCCTATACAGACGGACCAAAAATCACCCGAAGGGTTTTCCTCTCGAAGCAGTCTAAAGCGTTTTCATCCGCTTTTAATAAGGTCCATGCTTTTGCCCTATAAAGCAGGGCATGTGATGATGAGGATCTGATAAAGGGGCCCTTTAGTTGCTCGAGAAAGGAGTTTGCTCTCGCAAGTGTGCTACACTAAGGTGTAGTGACGGGAGTGAGGACCATGCGGACCCCAGTTTGTTTTCGGTTTGCAAACCTAAGCCTTAAAAGCAAGCGCTTCCACCCATTTCCCATGCCGTCCAATTTTTTTAAGGAATGGAAAACCAAGGTACATTTTTCTACTCCAGATGGTATTCGCAATTGAAAAAATCCACCCGCAATCTCTTTACCTTCGGTCGGGGTTGGATTTTAGAGTCCCAACATTCATTTATAAAAAAAAGTACCAAGCTACCCTGGCTCTTTGTTCGACTCGCTTGGTAAACTAAGCATGAGTTATAGGCTGCTACACAATGAGCTTCTGATAATGGTAGGAAACGGAATTACTATTGCACTCCGGTCGTCTCTCCAGCGTTGCTTGTCTAATGGGACAGGTCGTTGAAGGTCACGACAGGTCTCACCAACTGAAACAAATCAGTGTCTTACATCGGGCACCGTCTCGCCTTCTTCTTAACCGAAAAGCAAGAAGAACCGAGTTTCTGGGGCTGACGCGATGTGTGCTGAATATCTCAGCTATCGTCATTGAAGCTGGCAATCAAATTAAAGTAAGGCGTTTCCATATCAGGTGTTTACAATGGACCAATACTTGTGTCTGAGTGCTCCATCGGATAGTAGCAAGCTCCGACAAAAAATAAAAAAGATGTTTGCTGCTTAGTTACCTTCTTAGCCCACAGAAGCAGCGATCGGTAAGACTTCGCTTAATTTTAGCGCTGGTGCCATTTACTGAATTCATAGCGGAACCGAGGTATACAAATATCACAACTACATACGCACTGTTTTTGACAGAATAGGTAGGTGGTTTTGTTCTCATTGCTTGCATAACCATATTCCCCGCTTCCGTCTCACCAAAGATCACGGAAGCTACAATTTTATGCCGCTGTGTTCTTTCGATTCTGCCAATGTCCCCTGCGTACAGGCATTTAAAATATCGTGCCCCTGGTGTTGGCTCAAAAGTTCTGCACAATTCTCCCAAGTATTTTGTTAAAACAGACACAAGACAGCGCGTTGCTTTGTCTAAGTCCTTTTGTGACACGAAAGGGGTCAGTGAGGTCGTTGCGATCTTGTGGAAACAGCGTGAATTTTTTAATCGTCATCCTAACAAACAAACGACTTTGGCAGTCATCCATTATGGTTTTTTAGGCTTCCAAGTTGTCAAAATAACACATTGCCGCATATAGATCTTTTCTATAGGAAATGGCTATTCCTCTAAGGGCCGCTTTTTCAGTGCGAGATCCTCTGACTTTCCGAGTTAAACTAAGATTAACCCCAGAAATGAGTTTTTCAGTGAACTAAGATCTAGGGGTTAATCTCGGCTTAACTCACCAAATTAATCTCGGATCATCTCTTAATCTCATAAGAACAGTATGAAATTCTTTGAATGTTTTTTTTTTTGCGTGGAATGTCAGTTGATTTGTGCGTTGCTGTGAAAAATGACATTTAAGAATAACTCGAACTTCTTTTCCTGAATTTTTCTATGTGAAATGAGAGATCGGAGTCAATCATTTCGAGAGTCGAAGATTATGACAACTTCGTTGACTGAAACTCTGCACTGAAAAACTGCTCGCAGAGTTAAAACAGCTGCCAGAGTTGTTTTGTTACTGGATTAACAGATCTTGGTTTAAGCTGGGCTTGACTCAGCACTGAAAAACCGGCCCTAAGCAGAAGAGAGGGTCGGCGGAGGGGTATGTGGGCAGTCTTTTCCGTAAGGCATTTCTCTTTGCATTCAGATGACAGCGGAGGCATTCCCCAGATGGTGGCGTCTATAGTTCGAGTCAAGTCGAACTATGAAGTGAAAACCTTATATGGACTACAAGTATTCGAAGCTCCTTTCGGCCGTGGGAGTTATCAAGATAATCTAGTTCTTCAGGTCGTGCCTTCGGGGTGAATTCCCGGCCACTACGTACAGAAAAAATTAGTCACAAGGGTAATGGTAGACTTTGGTTTGAAACAGCTCAGGACTCTTCTTGGGCCCCATCTGTAATATAAACCGGATTGCGAGGTGCTGAGATTGGTTGATGTGGTTAAAGTTGTGTGACAGATTTAATGGTGTTGGAGGGCTCGGTCAGAACACTTTATATGGCTGGGCTTTGCCCCAGATGCAAGAACACTAATTGGAAAATAGAGAGAAGAAAAAGAAAATTTTCAGGACCAAGAGGTGGCCGGGAATATTTGCTTATGTTTATGCTGATCCCACTGTAATGAGAATAGGAGAGTTATAACTAAAATAAGAAAAGAAAACTTACTCATTTACTTAACCATCACAGAGAACAATGCAACTTGCAACCCTCCCAAAACCTTACCAAAATACTTACAATGATTTTCCTATGACAATGATTTTCCTAGGACGTTCCGTGGCTTCCAGGCCACGCACAGTTAAGGCTGTCTTACCGGTAGTGGCCTTCGGGTTGCGAAGCTCGACCGGAGGCTATATTCCGGTGCCACGGGAGGCAGAACGCCCATAAGCCAGATCGGTATTGATTTGTCTGCGGGCTGGTTCATTTCTGCCTAAAAGGGTTAGGCCCCCTAGTGGGAGCTTAAGGGTAGCAGTGGTCACCCAAATTCGTCGGAACATTTGCGGGCCTAGTAGTCCTGCCTTCGGGCTCCTGGGCTACATAGGCTTCGCTCTAGCAAGGAGGAATTGCATGCCTTAACGTGACTTCATATTGCACTCCCACCGTAAGACTAAGCCTAAGAGGCAGATGCTCACGTTAAGCGTTTTCATTTTCTTTCTGTCCCCTATCTATATTGTTATGTTTGATGATAGATAGTTGACACTGAACGTTTATATCGAAGACCTAACCCCTTAATGGAACCTCTTCCGAAGTACTTCCTACACCAAGAGTTACCAGTGGGACTCGAACAAAAATATTTTGTACAAAAGCTTCCATATTACATATGTGAGTGAGGAATAAAAAAAGTTTTTAAAGGTCCTCCTCTAAAAGGGTTAAATAAGGAATGAATGTTCATTTTACAGCTTTACACATTGACATGGCTTTTCACAAGAGACATTTTCCATGTGTTCCAGGTGTTTACAATGGACCAATACTTGTGTCTGAGTGCTCCATCGGATAGTAGCAAGCTCCGACAAAAAATAAAAAAGATGTTTGCTGCTTAGTTACCTTCTTAGCCCACAGAAGCAGCGATCGGTAAGACTTCGCTTAATTTTAGCGCTGGTGCCATTTACTGAATTCATAGCGGAACCGAGGTATACAAATATCACAACTACATACGCACTGTTTTTGACAGAATAGGTAGGTGGTTTTGTTCTCATTGCTTGCATAACCATATTCCCCGCTTCCGTCTCACCTTTGAATGTTTTTTTTTTTGCGTGGAATGTCAGTTGATTTGTGCGTTGCTGTGAAAAATGACATTTAAGAATAACTCGAACTTCTTTTCCTGAATTTTTCTATGTGAAATGAGAGATCGGAGTCAATCATTTCGAGAGTCGAAGATTATGACAACTTCGTTGACTGAAACTCTGCACTGAAAAACTGCTCGCAGAGTTAAAACAGCTGCCAGAGTTGTTTTGTTACTGGATTAACAGATCTTGGTTTAAGCTGGGCTTGACTCAGCACTGAAAAACCGGCCCTAAGCAGAAGAGAGGGTCGGCGGAGGGGTATGTGGGCAGTCTTTTCCGTAAGGCATTTCTCTTTGCATTCAGATGACAGCGGAGGCATTCCCCAGATGGTGGCGTCTATAGTTCGAGTCAAGTCGAACTATGAAGTGAAAACCTTATATGGACTACAAGTATTCGAAGCTCCTTTCGGCCGTGGGAGTTATCAAGATAATCTAGTTCTTCAGGTCGTGCCTTCGGGGTGAATTCCCGGCCACTACGTACAGAAAAAATTAGTCACAAGGGTAATGGTAGACTTTGGTTTGAAACAGCTCAGGACTCTTCTTGGGCCCCATCTGTAATATAAACCGGATTGCGAGGTGCTGAGATTGGTTGATGTGGTTAAAGTTGTGTGACAGATTTAATGGTGTTGGAGGGCTCGGTCAGAACACTTTATATGGCTGGGCTTTGCCCCAGATGCAAGAACACTAATTGGAAAATAGAGAGAAGAAAAAGAAAATTTTCAGGACCAAGAGGTGGCCGGGAATATTTGCTTATGTTTATGCTGATCCCACTGTAATGAGAATAGGAGAGTTATAACTAAAATAAGAAAAGAAAACTTACTCATTTACTTAACCATCACAGAGAACAATGCAACTTGCAACCCTCCCAAAACCTTACCAAAATACTTACAATGATTTTCCTATGACAATGATTTTCCTAGGACGTTCCGTGGCTTCCAGGCCACGCACAGTTAAGGCTGTCTTACCGGTAGTGGCCTTCGGGTTGCGAAGCTCGACCGGAGGCTATATTCCGGTGCCACGGGAGGCAGAACGCCCATAAGCCAGATCGGTATTGATTTGTCTGCGGGCTGGTTCATTTCTGCCTAAAAGGGTTAGGCCCCCTAGTGGGAGCTTAAGGGTAGCAGTGGTCACCCAAATTCGTCGGAACATTTGCGGGCCTAGTAGTCCTGCCTTCGGGCTCCTGGGCTACATAGGCTTCGCTCTAGCAAGGAGGAATTGCATGCCTTAACGTGACTTCATATTGCACTCCCACCGTAAGACTAAGCCTAAGAGGCAGATGCTCACGTTAAGCGTTTTCATTTTCTTTCTGTCCCCTATCTATATTGTTATGTTTGATGATAGATAGTTGACACTGAACGTTTATATCGAAGACCTAACCCCTTAATGGAACCTCTTCCGAAGTACTTCCTACACCAAGAGTTACCAGTGGGACTCGAACAAAAATATTTTGTACAAAAGCTTCCATATTACATATGTGAGTGAGGAATAAAAAAAGTTTTTAAAGGTCCTCCTCTAAAAGGGTTAAATAAGGAATGAATGTTAATTTTACAGCTTTACACATTGACATGGCTTTTCACAAGAGACATTTTCCATGTGGTAGGGTTTAGCCCTCCAAGGTCAGATTTTTCAGTGCTGAGTTAAGCCCAGCTTAAACCAAGATCTGTTGATCCCGTAACAAATCGAATCTGGAATTAACCCAGCGAGCAGTTTTTTAGTGCAAAGTTAACTCCTTCAGCAAAGTTGTCAAAATCTTCGACTCTCGAAATTATTGACTCTCCCAACTCTCACTTCACATAGAAAAACACAGAAAAAGAAGTTCGAGTTGTTCTCAGATGTCATTTTTCATAGAAAAACGCAAATCAACTGCCATTCTGCACAGAAAAAACATTCAAAGAAGTTCATAGTGTTCACCAGAGTTTATCCGGGATTAACTCACCAAATTGGGCGAGGTAAGCGGAGATTAACCCCGGACCTATTTTCACTGAAAAACTCATTTAACTGGGGTTAATCTGATATTAACTACGAAACTTGGATGATCTCGTACTGAAAAACTGGCCCTACGAAATTTCTAAGAAATCTAAGGCCATAGACACATGACGTCGCAGATATCAGGTCTAATGGGTCAAACATTAAGTACAAAGAAAAGCTACTCACGTTCTTTTGCTGATACGGTTGCGACATCTGTGGAGGTTGCAGTTCCGGTGCTGGACTTTGGGCCTCCCGAGCTCGTAAGTAAGCTGGGTATTGCGGTTGTTGCTGAGGTTGTGGTCTTGGCGATTCAGAAGGTGCAGGACTCATGACTTCTCTAGGACGGGTGACGTTGTTTTGTATGGCCACAGGCCTTTGTGAGCGCCATGGCACGGTTTGTTGTTGTTGTTGTTGCTGCTGCTGTTGTTGCTGTTGTTTTTGTTGCAGCTGTTGTTGTTGTTGTTGTTGCGGCGAGGGCAGCGAAGTTTGTTGTGGTTGTTGGTATTGAGGCGGAGTTGGGCCTTGATATTGTTGTGGCGGCGGGAAGCTTTGTTGCCGTTGAACAGAGGGCGACGATTGCTGCTGGGGCGAACTTTGTTGTGGTGTTGGCGGCTGGTACTGTGACTGATATTGCGAGGGTTGCCGCTGAACCGGAGGCGACTGTTGCTGTGCCTGAGGTGAGTACTGTGTTTGATAGGCACCCTCGTTGCGCCTTTGTTGGTCGAATGCTGATGGCTTTGCTGGGCTTGTCGCCCGTTGAGTATAGCTTTCTGGTTGCTGGGCCGGACGTATCGGCTGGGGCGATGGCGAGCGGTATTGACTCTGCTGTGGTTGTTGATTGTAGTCATTCTGTTGACTAGTGTTGGTGTTGTTGTAGTTGTTGTAGGCGTACTGATTCGTTTCAGGTTTTGGGTTATTCGGTGGAGATCTATTGTTGTCTGTAGGTCAAAAGGGTAACACTTTGCAAAAATCATTATTTTAAGGAAAACAATTTAGGACTTACCGTTTTCGTCATTGCCAACCATGGGACTCTTCGAACGCTCCTTGCGGTACTCCTCCATCCAGAAGTTGTTCTTCTCCTGTGGCGGTGGCACCTTCTTTAATGTGGCCATTGGATTGGGAGGGATCTTGATTTCAGGACGAAAGCCCATCGGTGGTGGTTCGAAATTTTGTGGAGTTGGGGATTTCCGAGCCGCGTTTCCATTCGATTGTGGCGCCAGCTTGTTCTGTGGCGCTGGTGGTGGTGGTGGCGGAGCACCGCCTTTATTGGGCTGTGGTGGCGGTGGTGGTGGCCCAGTAGGAAGTACCTGAAATGGCATTCCCATTGCGGTTGCCCCCAAATGTGCAGCTGGTGATGAACTGCCATTGCTCTGCTGCGGTGATGGCGATGGACGATTCATCTGTTGCTGACCGGTGGCACCTTCACTTTGTGCGTTGCGTGCCAAGCGCTTGGCCATCCGCTGGCTCTTGATCTGTGACAAGTCGATGCCACCGGGTGTGTAGGTGAATGGTTTTTTGTCTTTTGTCATCATGGCGTTCTGAACGCACGCGGGCGCCTCACCCATATTGTATTGGGGTATTTGGGTAGACAATCGCTGCGCAGGTACTGAGCCTGTTGATAGAGGTGGTGGAGCTGGGGGCGTACCATATCTGAAAAACAAATTGAAATTCATTTAAGTCTTAGGCAGCCTTGTACAGTGTGTGACATAATGCTTAGCGTCTATGGGAAGTTTGGACATTCGCCCAAAATCGGTTAGACTTTGACGGACGAAATCGGTTTTGGCAAACGTTTTAGTTGTTTCTCACAAGCTGACCTCACGCTGGTCCCAAATTATGCTAAGGGTCTGAATTGCAGATGCTTGCGGGGGACGCTTCATTCGACCGCGTACCGATGTGATGAAAGAGAAAGATTAAGATTCAGAATATTGACGTCATACCCAAAATAGATCGTGGCGGTAAAATATAAATGCGTACGTAAACTAAACGTGAACAAACAGATGCTCGAATGCACGCGTAAGCGGTCAGCCGTTTGATGTTTCATAATTTTTTTGGGGTAACATATTATAATGTGTGCCACGAGAAGGAAGAAAAGCTTCCACTTCGCTAATCTAATTTGGGCAGTCGCCATGTGCGAATAAAAAAGCAAAATAGATGGCCGGAGGTGGCCGACTTATGTGAATCAGAACCGGGCAACTAATTTTGATTGACTTTTTTGGAGCAAAAGCTGAACCATAGAAGCAATAATTATTGATTCCCTCAAATTTACACATTGCACCTGGTTGTTGAACTGTTAAGGATTATGATTTTTAGCGTGCTCTAGTTACTGAAATACACAACTAATTTGACTCATTTGGTGTCCTCATTTTAGACATAAAATTTCTTGATCTTCACTGGGCTATCAGAGTGAAGGAGCGAGTGGACAATGACGCCAAGTGGTACAGGAAACAAGGCACCAGAAATTGTTTCTGAAAATGTTGCTTCCTCGCTGAATTCGGAGACTCTCTCCGAACGAAAAGCGGATTCTTTCTGCTCCAGTAGGAAGGATAAGTAGGCTGGAATCCGATGCAGGACTACATATTTTTGATGGTGCAACGAACGAAGAGGAGCGAGTAACATACAAGCAGAGATAGAAAGATTCTACATCAGAATGAGGTTCGAAAATGTCAAAAGAACTTGAGCGCCGCCACGCCTTGTGTCAGGTCCCGTGTTCGAATCATGACCGGGGAAATAAAAGTTTATTCACTTTCCTATCTCCGCATGGGTTTGACAAACTGCCCGAGAGTATCATTCATCATTCGACGTTCGGAATCGGAAAAAAAACTTTAGGCCCTTTGATGTGTGTAAGAACTCCTGCAATGCTTACAGTAAATTGATCGTTGTTGGTTTTTATCAAATGTTAAAGGCCCTAACAAAAGCCTGTGACGACGACCGAGGGGACATCGTAGTAGAATAGGAGTCAAAGTTGGTTGTATTCTATACGTCTGCAGATTGTATACAGGGATGACGAACTGAATACTGCTGCTTTTTAATATGGGCTACGAAAACTAGTGCTTTTGACTGCTAGATGAATGGAAACTCAGCAATGCCCGGTCCCTTAGTAAAGTGTTTCTCTGAAACGCGCCCACTAAGGGCAACAGTCTGCTGAAAATTTGATACAATATTATTTCTCCTGTACTGGGTCAACGCCTTATACCGTCCGTCAACAACCTGAAAGGTCCAGAGCAATATCGACCAAAGGAATGGAAAGTTCAATATCGATGGAATATATTCGCACAGCGTCACATCTTGATAAAAAAAAACACTGAGACTCTTAATCGATACCTGTCCATCACTTTCTCATCGGTTCAGAGAATATAACAAAATCTGTAGAGACGTGCAGTTTTTGTTCCCCTGCCGAACTCGGCCAAGGCACCTAATAAGAGACAGACATGCCTCGCGAAGATTGTTGGTTGAGCTCTAGTTCCACCCCAGACTGTATAGCACCACGTAAAGGGCGGCCAGAATTTGGCTAACATATACAAAAACCCCTACACCCCAAGTTGAATACAAATCTGATGGCTGGACATGTGCACCAAAGACAGTTTTGCATGAAATTTTGGAGACAAGCGGGCGCTTATGAAATTACAGGCCCAGTATACTCCACCCGTTACCTTGCCACCGGCCCTGGTTAGGTCTGCCTGATCTTTTTCAGTCGTATTATACACGCTTAATTAAAGGCAAGCCTTAAAGCTTCTCAAGAGAATGAATTGAGAGTAATTGCAAGAGTTTGTCTGTGACAAATTTCTATAGGTATACCCGACCCTATATACCTTGTAACACCAAATCTTAGTTTCTTGACCCGAGTTCACAATTTATTTGTATAGGCCACGCCCCCAAAAGTGGGCATGGGCTTAAAATTAAAATCAATTACTTGTAATTTTGTTATATGACAGAATAGAACCATGAAAAAATACGGTAAAAGCGAAAATTATTTTAGAAAAAAAAGGTTTTTTCATAAAAACGCCCCTTAAAAACTTGCAAATAGTATAAATAGTAAATATCTTTAATATTTGTCATATAACTTTTTTTCGATTTGGAGTCAACTTTAGGCGAAATCGGGATTTTACGGGCCTAACATGTTAAAAGTGGACATGGTCGATAATGTCGGCGGTCCAATTTTTGCCTTGTTAAAGGTCTTGGGCCAATATTGCTTAGTACTAAAATTTAAGTTCCTGTGCCTTGTCTAACTCGACCAAAAGGCATTGAAAGAAAATGTGAAATAGAGGTTGTCTCACATTGAAGCCGGTAGTGAGCGTGGCCGTTGACGGATTGAGCCAATTTTCACAATTTGTATGTCCACAAAAGAACCAAGGCGTGTACCAAGTTTCAGCTCTCTAGCTTGATTTTGAAGACCTGAAACCTTCACACATATAGACGGACGGACGGACGGACGTACATGGCTTAATCGATTCACATGTCGGTCCCGATCATATCTCTTAAAGGTCTTAAGGGTCTGCTCGGTCGGGTATAAAAAGGTATGTATGAACATGAAACGAAACCCGTATTAAACCAAGAATTTTCGATCCTGGAATCAAATGTATCTGGAGTAAATATGGGGTTAACCAATGGAGCAGTTACGTATTGAAGAGTATACTAAAGAAAAACCGGCAAAAAAGTTCGAGTTCTTCTCCAAAAACTATTGAAATGTTTGTTTTTTTTTTCACAGAAATACGAGAAGCAACTGTCATTGTTTTGAAAAATTGTTCGAATCGTTCTCCCCAGTTTATTTCCGAGTTAACCCATCGAATTTGGCCAATTTTAACCCCGGATCGAAATTGTCTGAACAAATTTATTTCAATTAAACGAGTGGAAATAAAATTCCAACTGGGATGATCTCGGGAACCCTATTAAAGTGTAAGGTTACGTTTCTCTGGGTTACATTTTTTCTTGAATCACCCTATAAATACAGGGTTTAAAAGTTAGGTGGAAACTTTTGCTAAAGATAAAGATTTTTTAATTTTTAGTTTATTTTAAGGAAATTTTCATTCATCAATTAGCGTTTGCTTTTTGTATACATACAAAGCAAACACTTGTGCATACTTCACCACAAGACTTATAATAAATATCAAAAAAGCCAGCTAAACAAACGCAAGTCGCCTTGAATATACATATACCACAATTACTTTCTGCGGTCGTCAGGCTGATTCAGACACCTAAAGCCTTCACATAAACACTAGAAGCTAATTACTTTCTTAATATAATACTATAGAGAAAGCATCACATATCTCAACTGGCGTTCGTGTCTGCCTCAAGATGTTTTTCAATAACCACATCATTTCCAAAAGTAAACGCACTCAAATGTGTTACAAATTCACCGAAAAACAGACGCCCACTTGTGGAAAAAAATGAGAATTTACAGCAGAAATTTCCCAAACGCACCAGAAATGAGACTGCGTCGAAAAGGGACTCTATTTTTATTTCGATGATATCCATCATTTCTTTGTGAGTAATTTTATTGAAATATTTTTAACATGCGCGTCTAGGTGAGTCATGACAACGCGGCGCAAGGTGGGCATAGGCCACATGTCGTTTCTGAGTGGCATGCACATTTGGTGCAATAAGGTTTCTATTGTGGTCTGGGCAAACAGACGCATTGGCTTTGTTCCGAATTTCAAAAATTGTCAGGTTATCTATAAATGAAAGGAATATCAAAGGAAAGTCATATTTTTCGAATCGATTTTAGTCTCTAGTGAAGACTTATTCACTTTTAGAAGCCTTCTCTTTTTGATTATTGCCAAAAACCATGCAGATATACGTTACGAGATTTATTCAAGACAATCTTAGAGCATTCAATCTGAT
This sequence comes from Neoascia interrupta, assembly GCA_947623515.1. Taxonomy (NCBI): domain Eukaryota; kingdom Metazoa; phylum Arthropoda; class Insecta; order Diptera; family Syrphidae; genus Neoascia; species Neoascia interrupta. The sequence continues at coordinate 69,242,667 of OX392462.1, read as the reverse complement.
GTAACAGCAATCCGATGTTGGTTGAATAATGATAATTCTGATGCTCCACAACAAGATCAAATATCGTGGAGCATCACGTCGCGTTATGAGCCAATGTGAAATAAACTACCCAAATAGGGACAAATTTCGCAAAGTGGAGCACAAGCACTTTGCTGCTTGCTTGAAGGTATATTGGCTGACAGCGATGACTTCAAGCTGAATGCATCAGCTAATGTGATACCACAAATCTGCGGTTAACACAAAATTGGGGCCATCAAATCCAAACGGTGTAATATTTCAATGTGTTGAATGTTGATATATTTTTGCAACAAAAAGATTCGACACGTTCAATCATTGCACAAGTTCAGTCTGTGTCTATGACAACCTTTGTTTTTACCTTATGCATAACTATAAGCTAAGCTATTGATTTATAAATTTACAAAAAAAGCTTCATAAGATATGCATAAACTTACTTTTGAGGAATATCACTAAACTTTGTATCTATTTAAATTAGATAGTTCTAAAATTGAAGTTTCTATGGTTGTTCTAAAAAAAATTGTCTCAAACTAACTTAGTTTTATATTGTTTCTAAAAGAACTAGAAAGTCAAAAAGTCATCAGAGCAATTTGATATTAAAAGTGGTTAAAGGCAAGGTTGTATTCCTTCACCAAAGCTCTTCCTCCTTGGGATTGGTGACCAGCGTTTTTGATTTTATGAATTATTAGAGAGGGCTCTTAAGACATCTTGACTAAGCAGATGACTTGTGGTTTCATAATAAGTGCTTTGATAACAAGAGACACTGGCTTAATTGAATTGAAACCAAGGCCAAAAAATCTGAAATGATTAGTACAACAGTCAGTGTTGAACAACTGGTAGAGACATTAAAAATCTTCCAATGTCTTGTCTTTTTGGAGGTGCAGGTCATACATTGAGGGGCTAGCCGCATGGTGGATAGGGGAACGCTCATCAGAAATATTCACTTTATTTGGCATGCAAATTATCTAAAGCGTGCCAAAACCAAAAAGGAAAACATGGATCTAGGGGCGTCTGTCTTAAAATTAAAACACATTTCCGGGATGTGAAGATCTCGCAAAATTTGCTGAACAGCATTAGCATAAGCATTATATTTTATCACCATTGAATAACGCAATGCTTTGAATTTTTACACCCCATCCCATAGGATAGGAGGTATATTAAGCTTCCATAGTTTGTAACATGGTGAAATAATAATGGTAGACCCCCAAGACCTAAGGACATAGGATCGAGACCGAATTCGGAATCGAATAAACTATATCCGCCGTCCGTCCGTCTGTATGTCACATGTTATTAGGTCGTAAATATTTTACGTTTTTTTCATACGTAAGCTCCACGTCATGTGAAGCAGTACAAATGTAAAAAAAAAAATTAAATCCGCCCAAAGACACGCCCACAATCGGTCTAAATGTGCAACTAGCTGCAGAGCTTTCAAAACTGTAACACGTCTCAAATGGCTAAAATTTAACATTAAGCATCTCCTAATGAATGTTAGACACAAAAAAGAAAAATGTTATTGGTAAACCTCCTCCAGTGGGCGTGGCATATATTTTAAGGGTAAATTTTAAAATCCATTTTATTCAATATTTTTGCTCCAAATTGAAAAAAAATGTTGCTTAATATTTTATGTAGAAAACACTTAGTTTCATTCTTTTCATTTTCTTTTCTTCATTTTGTTCATACAGGACTCTGGGCCACGCCCACATTTGGAGGCAGAATTGAAGAAAAACCTAAAATTTTCACAGAAAAACGTTATTTCGATTGGCCTTAAGCCTAATTTAGGAAAGCAACAAAAAATTTCACCATTTCACATTTCGTTCATACAAAGTTTTTAGCCTCGCCCCCTTTTAAAGTTTGATTTTTCAAAAATATTGAATTTGAACCAAAAAAATGCATTTTTACGTACGTAGTGAAAATCACATTTTAACAGATATTTCCATATAAGCGTAACTTGGAAATATCTGTTAATATTGACAGTTTGTAATAAAGGGCGGTTGGACCACGCCCCTTTTCGAAGTTTGCACTACTCATAAAATGCCAAAAAATAACAATAACATCAGCATTTTACAATGTGGGATAGGATAGGGTATTCAACGGTTTGTTTTAACTGTGTTTAAAGGAATAGCTTGAAGGATTAATTAAAGGAATAGCTTGAGGCGTGATTTCCAGAATCGTCACAAGCATTTGACACATGAATTGTCATACTGGCTACACTTCAAGTTTTTTTAGGCTTGTCAAATCAGTTTTTTGACCCATGAAACAAGAAAGTATCTCCGTTTCTCAAATTTAACTGTGTTTAAAGGAATAGCTTGAAGGACAAATTAAAGGAATAGCTTGAGGCGTGATTTCCGGATTTGTCACAAGCATTTAATAATTAATTGTCATACTCGCTACTCTTCAAGTTTTTTTAGGCTTGTCAAATCAGTTTTTTTACCCATGAAACAAGAAAGTATCTCCATTTCTTCCTTAAATGTAGATCGGAGTGGATGAATCAGTAAGAGTAGACCAGATCACTCAATAGAAACTTGATAATTGGCATCTGGCAGTGTTCAAATTACCGTAATTTTTCCATTTCAGTTACTGATGGTTGTTACAAGTTGCTGTTTATTGGCTTTTATGTCAAGTTTTAAAAAAATGGTTTGGGTACAACGTGTTTTCATCATTCATTTAGTAAAGAATCTAGCTCGAAGTCAAAGCTGTAACTATTTTTATTTTAGATTTTTTTTTCAATTAAATATGGAGACCACTGACTGAAGTTAATGACCCAGCATCTCGTCTATTGATCACCGATCTGTCTTAGCCACACATCAAAAAAATATACCTCTGTGACGGACCAGGTTCTTGTCAACTTCCAGAATTGCGCTCGTCTATCTTCACCTCGTCTACACATTTCAAAATTCATAAATGAAAATCATTATTTGGAACGAGAGGAAAATTTTGCATCGTCATCTTCGACGCCGCCGCCCACTCATCTGTTGGACATGTCCGCCTTTCCTGATTAATTGTCGCAAATTTGTGTATGTTCGAGGCGAACATGCGAAAAGTTTCGCTTGATTTTCAGCTTTTCAAGGCTCTGACAAAATTTCAAAGTCAAGCATGTACCCTGCGTTGGCATTTCACTCGAATTTGGCTTATTAATATGTCAACGGTTTACAATATTCTTTTGCTATAATTATTTTGTGACTTTTTTTCGCATTTGCGCGACAGAATCGCAGTAGGAGGATGTGATGTGAGGCACATGCAATGTGAATAAGATTTCTATTTTTAGAAGCTCTGCGCCGTGCACATCTTTTGCTGAGTTCTTCTCTTATAACAGAAGATCAACTGGAGGGACCAAATATTTCAGATAGAAATAGCCATTGCCCAGTGCAGCTGCACAAGAACAACCTCATAGCCCACGGGCTTAGATTCTTGCTGCAGAGGTACCTAGCTATACAAAATCGTGTTTCCATTGACTATAGCGAGCAAAAATATTGTTTAATGTTGGAAATTTTATGGGCCAACGACACAGGATCAAGGGCGTGCAAACAAGTTTTGCACAGTGAGGAGTAGTAATAAGAATAAAAAAAAGACGTTTTCGATTTTAATATGATTACACAATGTCCAAGATGGAGGGTAGCTAGAATTTTTCCTCTCGATTTTCTATGAAACTTGGATTTTTTTCTGTTTTTACAGTGTGGGTGCGAAAGTGTGTTACGATGCGTAGGTGGATCAGAAGCGTTCCGAGACGATAATTAATTAGAAAATAGTTTTTTTTTTCATTCAATCCAAAGGGAAAATTATTTTCGGACATAATTTACGTTTGCCACAAGTACCGACATAAAACTTTGCAAATTTAGCACTTAGCACACGCTTTTGGGACGATTAGGTATACTGATGCGTTGAGTTTTTGTATACAAGAGATGTCGGAAACTGTATTCGGTGTATGTTATTTCATTGCTAATGAGTCAACGACAAAATGCTCTGGACGGAAAATGATTACATAATCAGAAACCCCAAGAAAAGCCAATACTTCAATCATTGATCAAATTTAAACGTATCAATGCTGGGCGTAACTGACGGTTGACGCCCTCTTGTAATATGTCCATCCAGTGTTTATTGTGGCTGTAAAATACTATAAAATACAATAGATCGACAAAATTTCTTTGTCAAAAAAAGAAGAGTTTTTTATAGGTTTTTAACTTAAAATATGGTATGTTTTTAGCTGCCCTGCGCTCGTATAACCTTGGGAGTCAATCAACTACTCCTGTAACTAAAATAGTGTGATTGCTCCCAAAACAATAAATTGATCAATTCTCGGCTTCTGTGGGCGGAACCACAACCCTACTGAAAAAATTATATAAATAAACTGCTCAACACAGCCATCGGCGACGAATTGAGGTGCCTGATGGATCGTTTTGATCACTTTTGCTTACGAGCGTAAAATAAAGCCGCCTACGAGCTAGCTGAGTAGAGCATAGAGTTAGACCCGAAACCTGCATCAGTTCACTCAAAACGTTTCACCATTGCACGAATAGGTACTACGGCGATAGCTTTTCCAAAAATTTCACGAATTTTACGGTATTTCGTCCATTGTTGTAAGAAAATAGAACAAAAAGCGACTTAATAACTTGAATTGCCAAAATTTTACTTAATATTTGAAAAAAAAACATGAACAACGTTGAATGCACCGAAATGATAGTAATTGCCTGCCAAAATACGCACCGTCTATGGCTCACCCCTTTATTATCAACTTTTTTAACAGCACGCTGAACTGTTACCAAAAATCAAATGTTAAGTTGTGTTGTACAACCGTGATATCTATGCGTGTATATACCTCAAAAGCCAAAAATATGAAGACTACATTGGCGCGGCCACATCGAGCGGATGGATAACAACGCTAGAAGAAGAGGTCTTCGAATCGAAACGCCCAGGCTCAAGACGTTCTTAAGAGTAATGTTAAATTAGTCGCCAGCTCGCAGGTCGCAAGTTTGCTGGTTGTGAAAGTACCTTTAACATTGGCATATCCCCACAGAGAAGAAATATGACGCATCAAAGCTACATATTTTCTACGAGCTCTTAAACAAAACTCATAAGCAGTGCCCAAGCAGCAACATCAAGACTCACCTAAGCGATTTTAATGCCAAGCTATGAAGGGAGGGTATCTTTGGTAGCCAGGTTGGAAAGCGCATCTGCACAACGCGACGTCCGATAATGGATTCAGACTGATCGACTTTTCTGCGGACCTGAGGTTGTGGTAGTTAACCCGCAGTTCTCGCGTCTCAACATCCACAAAGGGACATGGAGATATCGCAATCAAAACAAGACACTGATCCAGTATCAGGGATGTTCGAAACCTTCCGGAGGGTCCAAATTAACTCGGATCGTCGTAGCCAAGTTACAGCTGCAGATATCCTGACCAACGGCAACGCTTCGAAATGGAAGTACTGTGAAGAAGTTGTGCAGCGGAAGGCTACTATATCCCCTTTTCTGACGTTTAGTCGTAGAGTAAAGTTGAAATACTAAAGGACGACAAGTCGAAGGAAATATGTATATGTTTATGGCTCATTATAACACAGCGATGAGCCACCATAACGAAGCTCCTGGTTTATCGTCAGATAAAGGCCGACATGCATATGCATGCTAAGCTAAACATGGATCCGCTTAGGCGAATCGTTGGATACCCCATCCCAATTGACCACTGTCAAGACAACGCTTTGCGTCATAAATCTTGGTTTTTGAATTTTAGATTTTATTAACTTTATTTGTAATAAGAATTTGTCAGCTTAGAATCTTCTTCCTTAAAAAAGATATTCTTCCTTCAATAACATTATTTTTTTGGTTAAATTTTTTTTATCATTTTCATATTGAAAATTTGGTTTCTGCTCAAAAACGCCCCTGAAAGTGGGCGTGGCTAAAATTGATTCATTTCAGTTAACAGCTTACGCAAATATCTGAACATTTTATAGTGCATTTTTTGGATTTAAAACAAATATATCGAATAAAAACAGTTTTTTAGAATGCAAATTAACCACGCCCACATGGGGGCGGTTTTTTTTTTTTTTCTTTGAATTGCCAATCACAATACACTCGAGCGGGGATAACGCATACCAAATTTCAGGTTCCTCCGGCAATTTTGATATTTCATGCTCTTGTAAAGCGGGCGTGTCAGAGGGCGGATTTCAAAAATTTTTAAATTTGTACTGCTTCGGGAGCTAGAAAGAACAAATATTAAGTTTCAAGTTTCTATTTCAAAATTTAAACCCTATAAACTACCCACAGACAGAGGGCGGATGGACATGGCTCATTCGACTTGAAATTCGGTCTCGATCATATGCCCTTAAGGTCTTTGAGGTCTACCGTGATTATTTCTCTATGTTACAAACTATGAATCAAATTAAATATACCTCCTATCCTATGGAATGAGGTAAAAAAGCACGAAAAGCACGCCTTTGAAGGGATGAAGATGCTACAACAGGAATAAGAAATCAAATGTTTTGTCATTCCTGTTTACCAAGGGATAAACACCCTGCCAAGTGTATAAAGTTTGATATGAAGCCAGAAAGTACAATCAAGGGAGCATAGTAGTGGATTCGCAGTCGGTATTGCGGATTTGGAAAAACAATCTCCGCAGACTGTATAAGGATGAAGCCGAACCGAATCTCGTTGTCAGCCAGAATGAACAATTCAATCTGGGCGAAGAAAACACCGACGAAGAAAGCGAACACAACCGCCCACCCGACATGGATGAAGTCCATAGTAGCTGTGTCTAAGCATAAGTGCAACAAAGCAGCTGACGGCCTAGCTGCCGAACTCCTCAAATCAGCTGACGACGATCTGGCTCAAAAAAGGGTCCATGTGAAAACGTAATCTCTTCCAGCTAGTTAATACCCCATCCATTACCCCACTCTGTTCATATTTTTCCCAGCAACAATCCGGCAAACATAGTTGTCATCACAAAAAGGCTTAGAATTCAGAAAATTTCCTAGCTTACAGTTAGTCATCATTTTGAACGGTCCATCCAGCTGATCTTCTTACTCTCAGTGCTAATACCTTGCATTTTAATTTTCTCTCTATTAGTTATTAACTTGTCCCGCACAACTTCCGCCATGTTATGGAATACTCATTCCGCCTTTTAAGCCACCAAATTAGAAGACAAATAAAGACCGGAATAAAGCGCAAGTTTCCTAGTAAGACATCTGTACTAGCTGCAAATTTGTTGATCCAACCTTACATGGCTCCTCCAATGTTAATGATCAATAACGCTCGCATATTTATCATTATCATAATGATGATGCTGGATGGAGACGCAGCGGTGGCGCTGAAGCTGCTGCAGTTACAAAGTGAAGCACAACCGTCAACGTAGATAAATATGGCATTTGTGTGTCTCAAAACTCGCTGCGTGTGGTGGCCTTTTCCGTCGCATATGAATATCTTGATTTATTAGTCTTTGTGTTATATACGAATGGATTTTAATTGGAGAAAAAACAAGATGATACCGAGGCGTGCCTATACTATTTTTACAAAAAAAAAAACATATTTCATGGCGCCTCGGTCACAAAGTCAAAGTGATGATTAATATTTTGCGGTTTGTTACGTGTAACGAACACGCTGTGTCTTTCTGGGAATGCTAATTCTGACTTAATTGGGTCATAATTGATACAAATTTCAAGCGATGTCAGTCCTTTATCACGTTGTGTCCAAATCGTTCTTTAGTGCGGCTGATTTGGGTTTTTATTGATTAAACATCTTAAAAGAAAAGACTCCATTATACTCCGTAAGACTTTGTTTTTTATATGGATTGAAATATAGGTGCTTTTATTTGTCCTTTGAAAACAAAGGATGGCTTCGGTAGACTGACTTTTAAGCGCTTTGTGTTTGAGTTTTGAAAAACATAATTGCTGAGCTCAAAACTATGTGCAAACAGCAAATTATTCCCCTTTATTTAATTTTTCGTAAGACTTGACAATGCATTAAGAATTTCAACGGGCAACGACATTTGAGTTACTTCGCGGATCAAGCGTCTTTACGTCATAAACGCCTCGATGAGAATTTCAAACGTTCCAAGGCAATAGAAAGTCGTAGAGGTAATAATGGTTCGGAAACCAGGATATGTCGGTTCTGCTGATTATATCTAAGGTCTTGAGAAACTTGTAAAAAGGTCTTGAGAACCTTTGCGCCAATTCGGTTTTGGGGCAAAACATTCAGCAATTTACCAGGTCTATCGCCTAAGAATCGAAAATGATAATGTTCTACAGCTTTTTTTGACGCATCCCAAGCTTTTGATAAAGTATGCCACGAAGGCCTGAAATATAAGCTACGGAAAGTTTTCCCGGTAAAAATTTATAAACTCTTGAAGTCTTATCTTCACCACAGATGCTCTTAGAACAACCCTTTCGGCTGCGCTCGACATAATGCTACACCTTCTTCCCGTTGACATCTTCGGTAAAGTGATGGCAGCGGAACCAGCACTTAGGCTTAAAGAATCCTCGCACTCAATAGACTGCAGCGCTATTGTTTTCCATGCAGACAGATAAGCTGCAATAAAAGCCTTGGTAAGGGCCAACGTTAAGATCCAAGTTGGTAAAGCAAAGCCGCGAATCACTCATCGAGATTGCTGTCAGTATCGACAGCACAGGGATATTCGACGTATCCAGGCCACAGGAATATTCCAAATAACTGCAGAGCCGACGAACTAGCTAGAAACGGTGGTAATGCTAAGCCCTCACAGGCGACTGTCTGGTAGGGCGACATGCCAGAAGACTTGGCGTTCCCTTCAACGATTCCTGCAGAAGTTGCAGGAATGAGGAGCAAGAAGAGACCATGGTTCATCTTTGGTGCAACTGTCCCGCCCTATCGATATTGAAAAGGAAAACTTTAGTTGAATACTTCTTTAGCAATCTAAGTGATCTAGCACGACTCGATCTAAAGAGGATAATGAACTTTATATCCGGGCCAAACTGGCTAAACGCCTTACCGTGATTACACAACCCATCCCTCCTCCATATTGAAATTCTATGTGGGCGAGCAAGCACCTTACAATGGAGCGCCAAATATTCCCCCATCACCCCCTCCCCCCAAGTCTTCCCAAAAGGACCGACCCGGTAAGGGTTCATACCATTTCGGTTGTCTTTACCTCTCCGCTCTAATGGGAACACCGATTCATATTCCCCCTGGTACGGGTGCATACCGCTTACCCCTACCTATCATATTCCCCCCCCCCCCTCCCCCCAAGGTTAATTCTGACTTAAGTCATCTGAGGTACGGGTTCACACCGAAACGGTTACCCTACATCAGCGTCTTAACGAAGAATCCTCCTCGCAATAGAAAACAAAAGATCTAAAGATCTAGTTAGACTCGACGAGACGTAATTTATATGTCCCTCATATCACCCAGGAACGTAATTAGTAGGATTCCAATAGTAATTGCCCTTCTTCACCAGGTCTTCCCTTACAGGGCTGGACCGGTGTGGGCTTATACCACTTCGGTTGCCCTCACCCCTCCACCACCCGGGATCACTGGCACATAATTCCTACTGGTACGGGTTCATACTGTTGAAGACGGTTACCCTACACCACCTTTTTGCGTTGGTATTCCCCCCCTGCAAGGGTTTACACGGAATTCGGTTACCTCTGCACCCTCTCATCCTCCGCAATTGGCACGGACTTATACCGAAATGGTTGCCCCCGCCGGGCTTTTATCACATGGAAACCATTCTCATTGACCGCATCAAGTCCACGATATAATCCGAACTCTGATCAGTCGTATCTTCCTTGCACGCCGACTTCATCGAACAGGACCGTTGGATCTGTAGCGTCGTAAGAGGACGCCGCACATAATTGTGGTATTGTAGGTTTTTTTCGTTTTTTTTTTCTAATTTTTTTTTTCGCGATCAAGGGATTGGTACCTTTTTAATGTTAGACTCTTTTAGCATTAGAAGAAGGGGAAGAGGAGGAGAGGTACCGGTGCACTCTTGTTTTGAATAGTTGAGGATTATATTGCGCAGGAAAGACCGATCGTGGCAGGACATTCAACATTCGCGTAGTATGGCTTATAAAAGAACCTCTAAACTTAACAGTACGTCCGAAAGTGGGCTCTAGGGTAAACTGATGTGCATTCGATCTTTGGCGAGTATTAGATTAAATTAGATTGAATTTATTAAGCTTAAAATGCTAATTTACAATTTGATTACATAAATATTCACGCTTTATTAAGGTTTAATAAAAAGTTTTTACAAAATTGGTGACTCCTTGTTTACAGATCCTCTCCTTGTATATAAGGCCAGATTTAAATATTACGGTTGAATATTTTTAGGGGCGGAATGCAATTGCCTATTGCAAAGGAACACGGTTTGCAGTCTTTTCTCCTTTCGTTGGACGGTAACCCTCCAAACGCGATTACTACAGAAGCTTTAACTACTTGTTAAGGAAACTTAGTCGTAGTTTTAAGAAAATTGGGAATTTTTTTAGTGAGTAAGAATCTCTCTCTTAGTTTATTCTGAGCACACGCAGTCGATCCTCGTAGTGCCTATGAAGGTTTTTACCTATACCCGCACGGCGGGAAAAAAAATTAAGTCATTATAAGGCCCTGGAAAATAAACCGTAAGTCCTTGGAAGTTATCAAAAGTGAGCAAACAACGATATTGGCGAGCAATAGAATATTTCTACAAATTGACGCATTTAATATTTGAATTCAGAAACTCTACCACACAATTACTATGATTGACTATGAGGATTGACTTTACCTCATGACGATTGACTGTAGAATGCCATTGAGGAAGAACAAGATGTGTTCTAAAAAAGTTTAAAACATCGACACATTTTAGTCTAATTACCCCCAGGCACTTTGTCTAACCTTTCTTTTGCATTTTTTTTATACGCACATGTTGTATCCGGACAAAGAGTTCCAGATTGAAGTCAAAGTATTTGGCCTCGTGCTACACGAATGAATGACGGCTAAAATCAGCCGGTTACCATTGGTGTGTCTTATGAGATGTGGGTCACCTAAGAACCATGCCTTCTGGTTATGATTGTTCCCGGGCAATGAAAAAAAGGTGTCGAAGCAATAGCATATAACTTCCAGAGCATGCGGTAATTGAACAAACCTGTATGCCACTTGGGACGATGACGGCAGGAGTCTATATTGAAAGTAGGTTTACAGCTCGTTCCTACTTCTATACAATTTCAATCGCGAGGTGTCATTCCTCGTATAATGTTGCTTTCGACTTAAGTGTCTTCACAACCAGCTGATGAGTTAATTATGAAAGAATATTCAGTTAAGAGAAGAAGTATGTGTGTTTTTTTTAATGTTTTGTGAAAGTAGACACTTTTAATATGCCACCAGGCGATATAGAAATTATGTCTAGCTCATTAAGCCGATCGTTGAAGTTTTTGTGAAAAGAGATTTTTACCCGATGGTCTCGAGTAAAAATAAACAGCTGCAAGGAAGAAGTGGTAAACAATACAAGGTATAGATGAGAATGGATCTTGAAAGGTGGGCGTAAGAGACAAGTACCAATATTGGAGCTATTGTTTGTTCAAGCACTTTTTCGAATTTCGGCGCCATAATCCGCACCTATGTACGATTCACGGTTTAAGATGGTAAATGTGTTTGCAGCAAACAAGGGAGCCACATTGGCAGTATGATTAGTTGATAAGTTGATAATAAAAGGTTAAGATAGTCTGTAAAACACGACGTTTAATTAGACAAAACGTTTAAATATCCAAATTTTATGTCGGGTAAGGCGCAGAAAAAAGAACTTTAGAACTTTGGAGACAGCTGTCCCTAAGTTAAACGTACCTCCTTTGTCAAACTCCTCAAACTACACCACGAGTCGAATTTTTGGCACAATGCCATAAAGTTTTTCATGATTACCCAATTGTCAGAGCCTGAGAAGCAACATGCCAAGAAAAATTTGGAAGTTGCAATAACATTTATAACTCAGCATGCACTTTCTTTCATGCCAAATACCATTAAATTAAATAACCTTCTAGCTTGAATGAAAAGTCTTACAGGAGAGGACCGATAGAGTCAACTTCGCACGACCAGAAGAAATGGGCTTTCCGCAGTCTACAACTTTGGGTATTTTGTGTCATGGTTTAGGCCTACAACGGAACAAACCTTAAATTGAGCCACGAGCTTAGCGGTAACGACCATATACAACTTAGTGCGCATACTCGCTAGCTGGGCTCTCGGCTTGATATTGAATACAATTCCAAGTCCTAATAACATATTCAGCGACGATCTAAATTTTTGAGATGAATGTGTCAACAACCAAACTAGTTGTCGAATGTTTGAGACGGTCAAAATCTCCGAAGACAGGCATCAAATGTTAAAACTAATGCCACAAAAGCGACATAAGTTGGGTTTGGAGATCGGGTGCTATTTGACTCCGTTAGACTTCTTTTTCTGGTCTTTTCTTAAGACGGGAAATGAGTTTAAATTCGGTTCGAGTTGAAATCGATCGAGACCAAGAACTTAAATAAAAACTATCGCCTGCATCGTTTCCACGGAAGCAGTAATAACAGCCGGAATTAGGAGGGGAACAATGTGATGGGGCGAATAAATGTTATATTTTGTTAAAATGATTGAACTTATTCGCGTCCAAAGTGAATGATATAGAATCAAGCTAAATGTGGTTTTAACAGGACGGCAGTACTCATCGCATAGCCTGTATCACTGTTTATCGCCGTTTCTGATCTAACGCGGAAGCAAGAAAGGTTGGCCACGGAGATAGTTCTATTAGACACCGTCCTTTTCTTCTGCGGTTTTCTTAAGTCGCAGATCTATGTCAAGCGAAGATCGAAAATGTGAAGAATACTGAAGAAAAGATTACTATCATAGAGACGGAAAAGCGTTTATCTGTAGATTGTAGCGAACAACTGTGGAGGGGCTGATAAGGCTCTTATAACTTACAGCTCCACGCAAAAATGTTTTGTTTTTCAAATCGAACAAGTACCAACCACTAAAATAAAACGTGTCGTCCGCATTGTTTTCACGGAAGAAATAATCATATGTTCGGGTGGGACAATATTAAGAGGGGCTCAATGTGATGGGGCAGGGCGACTAAATGTTATTTTTTTGAAATGATGCACTTTATTCAGGACCGAAATGGACCGACGACATGTGGTTCCAACAGGATGGCAGTACGGTCGCGCAGCCATTCACACATGGACTTTTTACGTAACCATTTTTTGAGCTTGTTTATCTTACGCTAATGCCACCTAAATAGACTAGCAATCGTGCGATTTGATTTAGATTTGTTAAAACATACTTGATGTTTTGCAGCAGACAACGCTTCAATACCAAAACTGAAACAGAATTCCACTCATTTACAACAGAATTGTAGCAGCTGTTGTAGCAGAATTCATACAAGAACTTTAGAACAACTTCATGTTCAAAAAAGAAAAAATCCCCTGGTATAAAAGCAAATAAACGACGACCTTTGCAAGTTCTGCTGCAATATTCAGATTGTATATAATACTTTTTGTGAGGCAAAGATAAGTTTGCATAAAAAAGCACAACCAACCCAAGATAAATCATTGTTTTTTGGAATTTACAGCCCCCTTCTAGTACCCTGATATATTCAAAACAAAAACCATGACAAAACAAATTGTTCTTAATAATTTGTTTATATTTTCACGCTAAGATAAGAACCGCAAAAAGCAAACAATATTTCTTTGTCTGACGAGGTATACCATAACAACTCTACTTATCTTATGATTCTCGTAATTTTGCAACCAAAAAAAAAATCCCACCTACGACAACGAAAATTAATGACCGCGCAATAAACTTACACAACTTTATCCACTTCGTCGATGATTTTCGGATCGAAATGGAATCCTCGATCCTCCTTTACCATATAGGCAGGCAGCGATTCGATAATTGCATTCGCCTTATCATTGTACGAGCCCAACATTTCCCGATACTTTGAGTAAACGATTCTCTTCAGCTGCGGCGTCGACGCAGCGTTCGACGTTGGTGGCGGCTGTTGCGCGGGCGTTTGAATAGTTGCCGCCATAATGCTTGGTTATAAGCTTTAAATTAACTTTATTCGAAACACGCCAATCGCGAATAATAAATCACAAACTGAAATTATTGTTTAATTAATTGATCATCACACAATTTATGCCGGCCGTTAAGCAATCTGCGGCGCGGTTGAGTCACAAGATCTCAAGACACAAAGTGAAGCTTAATGATGATGACACGTCCTATCAGCTGTGGTCAATAAAATTTCATTGAATCCGTTGAGACCTTTCACACTGAATTCTTTTATTTTTCTGTTCGGTAATCCGATTAGGTTCATGACAGTCGACCGTTTTATATTAGCGGTTCAAAAACGGGCCGCACACACATTTTTTGTCCAACTTAGAGGCCGGACCAACTCTCAGATGACGGGTTGTGCGACGAGCGTGAGTCACACACAGAAATATTTTAAATTGATAGTTCCGATGACGGTTAGTAAAATTCCACTGTTTCACATGTGGGAAACGGAATTGATTCTTTGTCCGGAATTACACACGAATCTGTGGGAGAATAAATTGTATCTGTCAAGCGTAAGCGCAGAAAAATGTACCAAGCAGAACACCGTTCGTGGCGACGATACTATAACGAATGACCATCGTTGGGGAACATGAAACGGCTGGCTGGCACATTCACCAGTATAAGTGTATCTGCTGTAGAGTATCTGGATGTACCCGCGTGCATCTGTAAGCTGGTTTTGAGGAGCACAGTGCGACCACTGGGGTGCAAAAGTGTTTTAGTTTTCTGTGTACTTATGCAAGGTAGTAAAGTTTACACAAAATTTGTTCAAGTTCAAATGTTTTGGAGTTCATTAACAGAAAAATAACTTTCCAGACACTTCTAAGATTTAAATTTTAAAAGTGAAATAAAATAATACTTTTGTTAAATGCTTTAAAACCAGAAACTGACTAAATACTACGAAATAAAAAGATACTTTAAAGGTCGCAGGCACAGTCAGCACCTTTTCAATGTCACTACGTTTTAATAGTGTAGGTGAACGTAGGGCTAACAGTATCTCCACGCTGAAGTTGTGCCAAAAAAAGCCAAACTTTTTTTAAGGGCGCCCTGTCGAAAGGAACTGGAGAGAAAGTGCAACAGAATTTATATCTCATTAGCGACAGAATTTCAGCTAATTGATGGAAATGTCGACTTACTACAGGCAAAATAAGATAGAACTAAAACAGCATCTCCGCTCTGAAGTGACAAGTAATCGCCAAGCGCTAGTTAAGGTAGGACTGTCGCAAAGAACAGAAAAGAAACTGCAGCAAAATCTTACATCTTATTAGCGACAGAATTTCAGCTAATTTATGGAAAAGCTGTGATTGAGTACTGAAAATTGCTACGGTCTACAGAAAATTGCTATAAACGTGTTCAGACTCCAAAAGAAACATGACATTCATAACTGATGTCATTCATGTTCAATTTGTAGTTATGATCAGAAACTGAAACGAAATTTCGCGCAGAGCTCTACACAAATAGTAGCAACATCTTGGCATCGAAGCACATTTACAGAAAAAAAAACAGCTGCAGAATGCCCAATTGAAGTTTTTGTGTGGCCGTCGCTTTTGACGTCCCTTTTAGTCAACTTGCAAAAATAACTGTAGGGAAAACAGAATCCCACCCATTTGCACCACTATTTTAGCCACTATAAAGCAACGTTTTGTAAAGGGCAACATAAAGCAATGCACAGAAACAGAATCTTAATCAGAATTTCAGCCAATTCATGGAAAAGCCTTGTTTGGGAAATACACCTGGGAAATAGATGCCATTTTACCATTTAATCAAAAGCAGAATTTTAGTGCCTGTTTTCATTTGGTTGATCCTAACCTGATGTGTCAGAATTACTATGGTGAGGGAAATAAAATTTGGGTTAGGTTAGGATCAACCAAATGAAAACAGGCACTTACAGATTTACAATAGAATTCTAGCCAATGCCTAGCAATGATAGTTCTAGCAATGTAGACACCAACATTTTAACTGGAAATGTAGCAATGTAGACACCAACGAAGGAAACAGATTTACGGAAAATTGCTGCAGATGTGCCCAATTTATTTTTGTTAGGTGCACATTTATCGTTAGTTACGCTTCTCTTGACGCAACAAACAGAAAAGAAATCAAAAACAGAATTTCATAAATTTGCAGCAGAATTCGACAAAGTTCAAAACGCAGGATAAGAAAAGAAACACCAAAGTTTTTATTGTTGCTTTTGGTCTTCGACTTTTAACAACAGACTTTTAACATTTAACAGCAAAATTGTTTTTATTGAATGTTTCGACAAGACGCAATTTTATTTAATATTTAACAATAAGTTTTCAATTCACCTTTCATTCTGTGAGTGGCCCACAAACATCGCCTGTAGATGAGATTTATCCCGATACGCGTCGCGCGAAAAATTGAAAATTTAATGTTAAATTCTGCCCTGTTGTTAAACAGGTTCGGGCCGAAATTCTGCCGGGGTCGAAATTCTTTTTACAAAATTTTGTTTTTCAAAATTCTGTTTTACAACATTCGGGAAATGTAACTTTGACATAGCGACACAGTAAAATAAGTGTTAGGACACGTGCCGCAACTTGCAACCCCCTGCCTGATTCCTTTTTACCTTTACTTCAAAATTTTGCTTAAAACAGAAAAATTTTATTGCTTTAGTCAGAATTTTGAAAAGCAGAATTTTGACCAGCAGAATTTAAAAAAAATTATTATTTTATAAAAAAAATTTAAAGAATTTTAAAAAGAATTATGACCCGCTTTCCAATCAAAAGCTGCCGGTCAAAATTCTGTTAAAAAATTCTGCATTCCGAACTCTGCTTTTCAAAATTCCGCTCTATTATTTACAAAATTCTGGAAATGTAACTTTGATAAAGCGACAGCGAAATTTGTATGGGAAAATGCTATCATCCTGCAACCCACTGCCTGCTTCTATTTTTACCTTTGCTTAACTTTAAGTCAAAAGTTTGCTTTGCAAAAAAACAGAATCAGCAGAATTTTATTGCTTAAGCCAAAATTATGAAAAGCAAAATTGTGAAAAGCACAATTTTGAAAAGCAGAACTTTCGCTTCAATTCACGATGTCGCTTTGTCAAAGTTTCTTTTCCAGAATTTTATAAAATAGAATTTTCGAAGGCAGAATTTTGAAAGCAAAAATAGGACCAGCTCCCAGAATGGGTTGGAGTCAAAACTCTGCCGGGTTCATAATTATTCAGCTTTCCAAAATTCTGTTTTACCGAATTCCGGAAATGCAACTTTCACAAAGCGACACATTGAAATATGAACTGCAACCTGCTTCTTTTTACCGTTGCTTTACTTAAAAACAATCAAAGGTTGCTTAAAAGTCAGAATTTACTTGAGCCAGAATTTTGAAAAGCTGAATTTTTGGAAGCAAAATCCTGAGAGCACAATTATAATCCGGTCTCGTTACCATAAAATGAAGAAAGAAATTAAAACAGAATCTCACAAAATTGCAACAGAACTTGTCCCAGTTCAAAACGAAGGTTTGTAATAGAAATCCCAAAGGGTCCTCTTGACGCAACAGCATGTTTTAGATTCGATCCCATCACCATCACCAATCGTGGCCAATCATTAAAGCTGTCAGAAACAAAAACTAAAATTAAAGTGGCAACCATTTTCATCGGGAGAGAGTTATTGTTCAGTATCGATCCGAGTTTTTATTCCGAGATATCAATTTATTTTGCAGCTTTTTGACTTCTGTTTCCTCTTAGATTTGGAGTTTTGGGCCAGCTGAATTGATAATAGAAGAAAAGGATTTTCAGTTCAGTATCAGTTTAAGTGAGGGACAATGCGGCCTCAGGACCTCTCTACCCGAAAGAAAAACCTATTCGCGTCGACACGTCATATAGATGTTAGAATTACCCTGCGTCTTACGGAACCGAAACTGAAAGTTATCCATCGTGTCAGCGCGTTGATTAGACGCGTTGTAACCCGAACCCAAGAACAGAACCGTTTGTTTATCCTGGAGAAGACCTTAAGTCGTTTAATTCGTAGGTATACTGCTTTTCTTTGCTTCTAATCTTTTTATCGTTTCAGATTTCCCAGGAAAATTATAACGACATTATCGGCCACTCACAGCTTCAGGGAACCATTGACATTCCCTGAACCAGGTAAAATATGAAGTCGATACCGAAAGGGGAAATATGTCTGGTAAGGTGTCCCTTAATGTAATCTGAAACCCAGAAGAGTTGAAACTAGATATTCAGCATATTAGTTTATTTTCTTAAGCTTAATTGATGTCTCTTTCTGTAAAGAGCTTTTTTGCGTATTTAAATTCTTTGTCTTTACAGTATTTAAGTTATAGTTTAAAATTCCATATGTTCCGAAAAATTGTGTTTGCTTCTAATACTATAAAAGACAATGTCTTAATGTACAACCATTATGACAAATTAATGAAATTGAATGAAAATTGAAAGACAAAATTTAACAATTTTGTATTGATTCAATTGTTGAATATTTTTTATTGTAAGTTCTATTATTATTTTTATTTATATCCCAAAAGATAAAATGTATAAGTTAAACGTAATCACAATAGCACTAGCTCCAAGGCTTTATGGCTGGTTTTTATTGTAAAATAATTAGGTTAAATAAAGTAAGTTCAATTTATAACACGTAAGAATTTGAGTATGTTTACTTTTATAAGTCATAATTGCGACTATATGCTTAAAGTTTGATGCATCACTTCACTATTCGACACACCCTTAATGTCAGAAGTCAATGCCAAGACAACCTTTAAAATTCCATACGCATGAAGCAATTCCAATGTTGCACTAAATTTTTAAATGATTTCAAAGCACAAAGACCTCCTCAATTGGGAACAACAAAATACCTCATCTTCAAAATGCCGTTCTATTTATTTAAATTTTGCTCAAGAGATTTTATTTCTTAAATAAACATTTAGTAATGCCGGTGATGCCAAGGATACCCTCATCGTAAAAAAAAACAATTCAGGCCTCACCCTTCCCGCACCATAAAAGCACAACACACACCGGTTTAATGTGTCACTTATACAATGCAAACCGCAAAGAAGTGCGATTAATTAAATTTATTAATTTTTCTCTCGGCCATCATAGTAATGTGATGACAAGCTCACGTACATTGACAATTAATTTAAGATACATTTTTATGTGTTAAATAAAAAATATGCTTTTGCGGTACGTGACAATTGGTTCAATATTATTATTCAATCGAAGTTTTAAGAGATAATAAACCATTGTTTATATCTTTTGTAAATATCCTTATGGCAAGGAATCATAAAAGCTAAACAGTAGTTATTCTTTTATTTGATTTGCTTACTTTAATACCTCAAGCAAATATATTTTAAGAAGAAAATCCAATGAAGCAAATCGCACGCACTGGGCTTACAATCCAGAACTCTGCACAGTGGGGTCAAAAAAATTCGGCTATGTATTTTGGTTATAAGACTGCTGGCAAAGGAAGAGCTGTTAAAAAAGGTATGATGCAAGAGAAATCACGGCGATTTTGAAGCAAGTATTCTTGCTCAGACATGGCAGCTTGGTGCCATATTAAAAGGAATTACGCAAGACGTACCCTGGCTTTCAAACTTCTCATAATTTTATTATTATAAAATATATAATTTTATAATATTTTTGCCCCTTTGATATCGGAAATTCCTGATTTAGGAATCGACAAATCACCTTGAAGTAGACTTAAGCAAAAAGTCTTAAGCTTCAAATATGTGAGCGAGCGTCTTCCGACGATTCGCATCAAAGACAGATTCACCAAAATTAGCCTCAAATATGCGCGCATGCCTCCACCACAGAGCAGAAGTATTACGATGCCAAATATATGTTTTACGAGCTCTTAAAAAAAACGTATCAGGAATGCGCTAGCTACTTCAACAAGATTGTCCTAGGCGAC
This sequence comes from Neoascia interrupta, assembly GCA_947623515.1. Lineage (NCBI taxonomy): Eukaryota > Metazoa > Arthropoda > Insecta > Diptera > Syrphidae > Neoascia > Neoascia interrupta. Next base: position 69,222,769 of record OX392462.1, on the reverse strand, counting down.
TTTAATGGCCGAATTGAATAAAGGAAGGATATCTTTGGTCGCACGATCGGAAAGGAAATAACCAGGTTGATCGATGCTGCTGTGGGGCGACATGTTGCGGTAGCTTAGCTGGTAAAAATTTCCCGCTTCTGAACATCCAGAAAGGGTCATGTTTATCGTTCAGTCAATCAAATGTCAACCAGATTGATATTGCGATCGATGCAAGACACAGTATCCTGGACGACCGAACCGTCGGATGGGGCAACATTGACTCGGATCACTACGTGCGTCGTTGTAGGCAAGGAAGTTTGACGTCGATAGGTTACAATTCCAAGAGATCATCAGGTCCTTCTCCAATCGAGTCTTTCAAACGAAGTTCTATGCAGCAGAGAAACTAGAGCTGCTCGAAAGCTCGACGAGCAGAAAAGAAAAGAGGGCACGGGCAGTGCGCGGTTGAAGAAGTAGAAAGATGCTACAACAGGAGGTTAGAAAGTTTAACTAAAGGATTGAAATGTCTTGCCAAGGGCAAAGCCTGTAAGTAGTATCACGGGAACTTAGTAGAGGAACCGCAGTTAATGTTAGAGATTTGGAAAAAACATATCTGTTAGTGGAATAACGGCGAAGTCGATCCGAACCTCGCTGTCAGGCAGAATGAGCCATTCAATCTGGGCGAAGAAAATGCTGACGAAGAATAAGAACGATACCATCCACCCGACATGACTGAAGTGAAAGTTGCTGTGTCGAAGCTTGAGTGAAACAAAGCAGCCGCATTTGATCTGGTTAGAAGCAGGAGCCAGTTCATCTGCAAGATATAGTCGGAGGAAAGTTTACCCAAAAAATGGGGCCTCAGCATTATTTGCCTCACCTTCAGAAGGAGGAGAACCTCTGAAGTGCACCAAATACAGAGGGATCAGTCTTCTTAACATCGCATACAAGATCTTTTCTGCTGTACTGTGTGAACGCCTGAAGGGTTTGTGCATGACACCAGAGTTTAAATAAAATGAAGAATAACTCAATCGCTGCTTCTTTCGGCTTAGCATTTGGACTTGGCAGTTGAGTAACAAAGCCCTATCTTCAGCAACTAAAGTGTCTATTTATAAGACCCTCGCATCATCCCTGTCCTGCTTTACGTTCCAGAAGTACGGACCATTTTAAAGGCGGATCAAAACATCTTAGGCTGCTTCGAGAGGAAAATCCTTCTGTTGACTTTTGATCCCGTCTGCATAGCGACACCGACCAAGCCAGAAGAGTCGTCAGAATACATAACTGCGACGGCTGAGTAATTTAGAGCTGATAGACGCTCTGATGAAGCTTGGCCCGGAAAATCTTTGAATCCACCCTGCAGGGACAGCGCAAGAGAGGATCACCGAGATTTAGAAAACGCACACCAGGTGGAAGGGAACCGCAGCCAACTTCCCGTGTATCAAAACTGCTTAGAGAAGCTTGTTAGCTGAGGCCCAGGTCCACCTCGGACTGTAGCGCCACTTAAAGTAAGAAGATAAATCTTCTTGAGCTATTTAATTTTTCTCGTGATGTTGTAACTGTGTCTTAATGGTATTAGGCCAGCAAAGTGTGGCTCGCCCAGTCTTATCATCCTTTTTAGATTTTAGTAAATCATTCATAGTTTTTAGGAAATCATTATAGTCTTTAAGGTGTGTTGACTCAGTAGAATGTCAACATACTCGTAGAACAAAGCAGAGTTGCGTTTTTGAACTAATCGCAGATTTAAACTTAAGGTCTTAAAATATAGATCTGAATTTTTAGTTTTTTATTTATACTGAGAAAGACAACAAACAAGTTAACTGGTAGACATGTGTGCACGTCTCTGTCAATAAACAATTTTTTCTAGGATAATTTTATCAGAAACAAATGGTTTCCTATAACTGTCTGATGAGTCAAGTAAACATTAGCTCAGAATTTTCATATTTTATTCTCGATTCGTAAAATATTTTTTTTTTATCTTAGAAATGAGTAATTGTTTTAATACCAAAAAATTTATTTTTTAACGCGTTCATGTGAAGTTTAAAATGGTTTTCTTCTATCAACAAGCGAATGTGTTCCACTTTATTTATTGCGTCTTGCCAATTAATCAATTAAATTCAGCGATGTTCGCGTATTTCTTTTGGGAAAAGAAAAGTAAAGATCATTGGCCTTGGTATTGAAAAACTGCTAAAAGTTTAAAACAAAGGAATCCAAATATAATGAGAACATTTCGTTGTTTATTTCGTGAGATTATTATTTGAGGTTTCTAGGAATTATATATCGATACTTCTGGGCTGTGGGAACATATGGCATTAAATCTATCAGGCTCTGTTTTTTTTTTGTTTATCTCACACCATAGTTCAACATGCAACTGAGTTATTTGCAAACTTTTTTAAGCTCGCCTGCGCTGGCAGCACAAAAATCAAAATCCGAAATGGTTTTTAGAAAGTAAACCTATCAAAATTGCCAAGTCCACTCATAAACTGACAAAAAAACAGGTCCTCCAACACCGCCTTCCAACGCGACGCAGATACAAGAGTACACCTAAACCGTGTCCATTATACGCCGATAAAACCCCAGACACAGGAAGCGCATTCATCCTTAAATGAAATCCATTAAAATTATGCAAAAAGCCCGCCTATCAAGTGCACATGGAGTACCCAATGAAGTTCAGGAATTTCCAACTCGAAGTACGACATGATACATGACAAACGCAACGCTGCTGCTACCAAAAACGAATAAAATCCTTAGAGATATGAGCCGGTTTCTGGTCTGCTGGAGTAGTGTGATCTGTGATGTGATCCAAAATCTCTGCGCAGACCGTTGACCGGCCGGCGCAGGTAAGTAGGAAAAAGGTTTGAACTTTCACTCTCTCTCTCACTTGACCAGACCAGGTTGTGTCTGGCTGGCTGATCATCAATTGCCTAAAGTACACCGTATGCCCGGTGGACATCATCATTACTTGTCTGGTGTGCCTGCCTGCACAGCAAGATACTGCGGTTAGGTTTGTATAACTGATCATCGATCGAAAGTGGTTTTTTGTCATCGTAAATCTTCCGCCACAAAAATATAGCAGCACTCAATGGCAATGCCAATACCATTTGCGGCCGTTGCCTTAATTACGTACCCTCGTACTCACTTCTTGGTCTTGTGTGGGATGAGCATGAGCGTATGATGGAGTCCTGGTAATTATACAACTGCTGGCAGGCAGACGGGTGCATATCCAAGGTGAAACTGCTTTTCTTGGGCGCGTAATTTCATCTAACACTGGCTGATGCCCTTCTTGACAGGTTGGCTTAAGGCACATTAAGTCTTATGAGGGCGCCTAAAAGAGCGATAGTTATTGCCCACGATTTATTTGGAAAAATGCTTGTGCGAAAAGTCATTTTGAAACTAATGAAAATTATTCGAAAGGCAATTTCGAATTTATTTTAATTTCGAATGAGAATAAAATCGACCTGTCTGCGACTTCTGCGGTTTGATTGCTCATCACGTGTTGTGGCCGCCGGACAGTCACTGAAGATTTACCACAGCCAAGCGGCAGAAAGAAAAACTTTCTTGTAGCATTGTCGAGATTGTTCTACCCCTGCAAGGTTGGGGATCAAAAAACTGTTGTAGGAGCTGACTAGAAATCGCCATTAGTAGCAGTTTTTTAGATATTTTATGCGATGCTGTCGGAAGCATATGTCCCAAAGGGGCAACACTTTCTTGAAGCTAAAGGTTTACCAATATATGTGCGTCTTCCTGCTTGTCATCAACAGGCATGACGACAACTCCTTTGTATAAGGTACCCTGACTGATTTTGGGCTAAGGTCAGTAAGGATTTCCAGTGCTAATCAGAGAACTAGAACATAGATGGTGGCAGACAAGCCTCTGAGTAGGTTAACAGTAGCTCCCACAACATGACTCTGTTGCACAAGTCCCGCTGTCCCCAGGGTTGAAAAGGTGCTGTAAAATCATCACGCTGGGTGTTAAGAACACTTTGAAAACCGTAAACTGAAGCGAATTTTCGCGAGCGCGGGACTTTCAAGAGAGTATAAGGACCGACTACTTTAGAAACAGTACTGTATCTACGACACCGATGGCAGGATAAGGCAGTATAACGTCACAGGCGGCATCCCCCAAGGTTTCGTGCTGCTAGGGCCACTACTGTGGAGTCTTATGTACGACGACTTACTCAAGCTCCAAATAATTGGCTTCACTGACAACATAGCAATCGTTGTAGTGGCCAAATTTCTTGAAGATATAGAGCATGGCTGTAGTGAAGCCATCGGAATTCGAACATCGTATAAAACTGACTAGCAAGAATGGATCTACGTCTAGCAGAGGAAAGTACGGGGGTGGTACTAAGCAGCAGCAGACGAGTAATGGGGGAGCGGTAAGAGTGCTGTGAACGATCATGTTATAGTTTCTAGAGTAGAGTTGGAAGTACCTTGGTCTATATATGCGAGTTAAATTAACATCCGCAACACACAGCGAAGAAGGCGGCAAGGAGGACAGCTGCCCCGGCGAGGATCCAATATAGATGACCTAAGCGGAAGAGGAGACTGTTCTTGGGAAGAGTTACGATGCAAACGATGCTCGAGGCTTTCGAATATAGGCTGAAGTAATTAAAACAAAATCATACAGTCAAAAAATAGAAGCGGTGTATGAAAGCCAAAAGAAAACATCGTGCCAGGAAGGTGGATTGTCTAAAAACAATCCTAGAAGAATGGCAAGTTTGATGGATGCTTCAGATCGCACCTCCACATGATCAGGTGAGCTGAGTGTAGTGGGTTGAAATCCCACACTGTTACTGAAAACAGGCTCAGCTTTGTGTTTAAAAGATTCCCTCGTTCCTACGCAAAGAAAATGGTTTAAACATGGAGCTAGCCCTCCAAGTTCGGGGGTTGTGCCGCCGGTGTAACTTCCCAGCCACGTGAAATAAGACTTGTTATAAGAGGGGAAAAATACCCTCGGATAATTTGAATAATTAAACTCAACCAACAACAATCCACGGTTTGAGAGTAAACAAATCGGGAACATAAGAACTCTCTATGCACTAGGTGCATCTCAAAAATTTGAGTCAACCTTCCTGCGGTATAAAGCGAATATTACTGCAATGACGCTGCAGTAATATCGGCTTCGAACCCGAAGACGCTGAAGACCTTACGGAGCATGTCCCGAATGCATTGATGGTAAGGTCTGAAAAGAAAACATATTTGGTGGATAAGTCCACGAAACAACTAAAGAAAACGGTTTCTGAGTAATAGATTTTGCGGCTGCTCGCAACACTGTTTAAAGCGGCACTAGGTTTCCTAGGCTCTGAATTCACAAGGCAACCGCGGTCTCACAAGGCAAAACGGTCGAGCCGCCGATCAAATAGACCATGTGCTTATCAAAGCAAGGCACGCATGTAATATATTGAATGTGCACACTTTCCGAGGCAAGTGTCGACTCTGACCAAGTTCTTGTCGTTGTGACTATGGCTGGATTCAAAGCTCGACCTTCTAACGAGAAGAAGCAGCGAACCGCTCACAAAAAAGAAAGTCAATGTTGAATGCCTCACCAATCCTTTAGTAGCCGAAGTCTACAAAGGAGCGCTTGTTATGAGAGATACTCCGCTTTCCATTCTTTTTCCCCAGAGGTCCACAACCAGTGGAGCCATTACCGCGACACCATAACGGCTCAACCACAAAATTCGGCTGAATCAACTTTAGGTTTTTAGCCACCGGAAGGAACTGTACCAGAAAAGGACGAAAAGCAGTAGACCTAGAGGAAGTGCCACCATCTACTATTGAAGGAGTTATAGCTGAGCTATAAAAAGGATTAGGAACAACAAGGTCGCCTGCTCTGACGGCTCACCTGCGCAACTTCACACTAAGCCAAAAATACCCGAAAAGACTTAATTTTTGAACTTCAAGTCGAGACACAACATCTTTTCATCAATTTTTAAGCCACATTTGATATAGCATTCATCATCACGAGCTCTACCTGGTGATAACCGACTCAAAGATCCCGGCAAACCTTTTCATGTGCCATGTAAAATAAGGAAATACGCGGTCCAACCTGTGGTTTGGGAACAGCTCCTTGCAATCGTTCCAAACATGCACCGAATTTCGGCAAGGAGTTGCGTTGTCATGTGCATTCTTCAATCTAGTTCTGGAGGTGATAGTAAGCTGGGCAAAGGTAACACGGAACATGGAAAGCACTCTCTTCAAAAGATTCCTTCAAATGCTGGAGTAAGCGAACGATATCGACATGATTGACCGCTTCAACCAATACAGACTTTTACGGCGATTGAAGGAAAGGTAAAATTGGTTGATCTTGAAGTAAACGAGGATACGTCTAAGTATATACCATCAACAAACAAAAAAGTGACAAAACGTCACTATTGGTAACGAGTTAGTTAAGAAGTTATTGGCTTCGAGTTAGTTAAGAAGATCATCTTCCTTTAGTCGTCGTAGAATAACCCTAGGAAACCGCTTATATAGTGGTTTGCTAAAACAAATGGTTAAAAGCCCTTCTCACGAAAGACAAGGCTCTACCATAGAGCTTAGACAAAACGTCTGAGATCTACAAAACCTTTATTCTGCCAGTTCTGCTTAAGGAAGCAGAGACACCAGTTCCTCTAAAAACGAAATCGGAGTCACAAATGGAAAAATTCAAATTTTCAAAACGACAAATCATGACAAATAGATTAAAGCTTTCAAGTAATTTGAAAATGCTTTATCAAGGTTTTTGCGCCTTAATATAGAGGGAACACTGGTTTTTTATTGTCCACGAGCTCAAGTAGGAAGCTATATGTACTAAATCATTAAAACTTAAAAATGAATAGGAACTTTTTCCTTTTGATCTAGAAACTTATTTTTATTCATGACAAAGAAATTGAATTTTAATTTATGAAATTTTAACTTAAAGATTTTTGGACCCAATGACTAAGCTGATGACTTTCCCAAAAACTAATTTTCGGTAAGTACATGCATATAAA